>SJYG01000949.1:579951-590867 GCA_006410535.1 Litocranius walleri
AGTGAAGGGGCTTGAGGGTGTCCAAAGCCTGCAGCATGAATCTAGTCTTGACCACTGGGGAACGGCGTAGAGTCATTTGCGTGTTTGCAAGTTTCCGCACGAGCGGGCAGCTCATCCTGGAGCATCCTCTGTTTCTTCTGAAAACTTTTTTTTTTAAGTGTATTTAATTAATCTATTTGACTGCGCTGGGTCTTAGTTGCAGCATGTGGCATCTAGTTCCCTGACCAGGGATTGAACCCTGGGGGCTCCTGCACTGGGAGCGCGAAGTCTTAGCCAATGGACCCCCAGGGAAGCCCCTCTTTGGAAAACTGTCACGTCAAGTCCAGTGTAAACCTAAGCCTGCGAGAGTGAAAACAAGCAAGCCAAACAAACAAAAAGACAAAAAAAAAAAAAAAAAACAAGCCGAAAGGAAGCAAAACCTTAGAGAATGTTAAAATGTCTTCCCTGTCCTGCCTCAGTGTAGTTTGGAGAACGTCCGTGTGGGATGGTCAGAGAGGGCTCTCTCTGCTTTATCCTGGAGCTGTCTGGGCCCTGGGACCTTGGGGGAGCAGTTGGCTCCTGAGATGCAACACGAGTCTTCCATGGAGGGGAAACGGGATGGATGCGTGTAACGGGCAGGCTTTTTGAGACTGAAATTTAACCAGGTGGCTCCCGGTGTTGAGATCGCCGGACAGAGAGCACGGTGTCAGGTTCCACCCTAAGAGTGATGCTTTCTTGTCACTTCCCTAGGTGTGCCCGAGGCTGGCAGCCTTTGCCCACCTGCTGGGCCCATGGGTGCTGGGTTTCCATAGCAACGTTGGGCCGGTGGTTGGGGGAGGGTTTTCTGCGGGTCACCTGCTGTGGATTGGGTTGCCGTGTGTTCAAGCGATGAGTTTCCTGGCTGCGGTCTGGAATCTGGCCAGAAAGGAAACCTTGTGTGTTCATCTGAGGTTTGAGAGCTTCCCCCCGCTCAACCCCTGCAGAAAACAAGTGACTGAGGGTGAGTCTTTGAAAACCACAGCTGACATTGCTAGGGCCTTCTGTGCTTGCTAATGGCTTTGCAACCTGACCACCAGGCCTTGCAGACGCCCTTGGAGAGGAATTCTCTCCCCAGCCTTAGCCAGGTCCCCCATACCCAGCCCGCCTCACTGCAAGGGGTCTTAACCACTGGACCACCAGGGAAGTCCCAAGTGGAATTGCTCGGAAAGGCTTTAATGGGCCTTGTTGTGACTCAAGATCCTACCGTATTGCACAGGGAAGCAGATTCCATATCCTGTGAAAACCTTAATGGAAAAGAATACATATAAAAAAAAACCCAAAACACCTATATGTGTATAACTGAGTCACTTTGTTCTACACAGAGATTAGCACAGCATTGCAAATCACCTATACGTCAATAAAATAAAAAAGATTTCTTTCAAGACTTTAAGGGGAATTCCCCAGTGATGTGGTGGTTAGGACCCTGAACGGTCATGGCCCCGGTCTGGGTTCAGTCCCTGGTTCGGGAACTGAGATTCTGTAAGATAAGTGGTTCAGTTCAGTTCAGTCGCTCAGTCGTGTCCGACTCTTTGCGATAAGATAAGTGGTACAGCCAAACAATAAGATAAAAGGCTTGAAGGAATAGAATTCAGTTGAATGAATCAATGGAGGTTTCTTTTTTTTTTTAATTTGTTTTGGTATCATGTGGGAAAGACTGAGGGCAGGAGGAGAAGGGGACGACAGAGGATAAGATGGTTGGGCATCGCCGACTCAATGGACATGGGTTTGGGTAGACTCCGGGAGTCGGTGATGGACAGGGAGGCTTGCGATTCATGCTGTGGATAGTGCTGCAGTTCATGGGGTCACAAAGAGTCGGACACGACTGAGCGACGGAACTGAACTGATATATATATATATATATAGAAGTGTTAGTCAGGCTCCTCTTTCCATGGGATTCTCCAGGCAAGAATGCTAGAGTGGGTTGTCATTTCCTCCTCCATGGGATCTTCCCGACCCAGGGATTGAACTCAGGTCTCCTGTATTGCAGGTGGATTCTTTACCATCTGAGCCACCAGGGAAGGCCAAGAATATACTGGAGTGGGTTGCCATTCCCTTCTCCAGGGGTATCTTCCCAACCCAGGGATTGAACCCATGTCTCCTGCATTGGCAGGTGGATTCTTGACTGTCTGAGCTAGCAGGGAATTGCTTATATATTATATCCATGCGTGTATTTTAGCACATGAATGTATGTAAATAGAACACTCACATAAATGTTTCTGAAGCCGTCAGCTTCAGAAGGCTGAGTAGCAGCCACCTCCAGAAAGTGCTGTCTCACTGTATCTTCCCAGTTTCCTCCTCCAGCCTCGTCCCCAACCCCGAAGCCGGCCCGCTTTCTGCCTCTTTGGGTCAGCGTGTGCCTTCTGGAAAGTGAAAGTGAAGTCACTCAGTTGTGTCCGACTCTTTGCCACCCTATGGACTGTAGCCCACCAGGCTCCTCCATCCATGGGATTCTCCAGGCAAGAATACTGGAGTGCATTGCCATTTCCTTCTCCAGGGGAATCTTCCCAACCCAGGGATCGATCCCATGTCTCCCGCATTACAAGCAGACGCGTTAACCTCTGAGCCACCGGCCATGTCTTCCGGAATTCCATATCAATGGAGTTTTTGGTTGGTACTTATCCCTGCCTGGCTGCTCTCACTGAATAATTATTTGAGATTTTTTTTCTCCCATGTTGATGATTATACTGGTAGTTCATTTGTCTTTTTGGCTAAGTGGTTCCTGCACATGGCGGTGGAAAAGTGAAGTCGCTCAGTCGTGTCTGACTCTTTGCGACCCCATGGACTATAGCCTACCAGGCTTCTCTGTCCATGGGATTTTCCAGGCAAGAATACTGGAGTGGGTTACCATTTCCTTCTCTAGAGCATCTTCCGACTCAGGGATCGAAGCCACGTCTCCCACATTGGAGGCAGGTGCTTTAACTTCTGAGCCACCAGGGAAGCCCTGGTGGAAATGTATATGTATTTTACTATTAGAGGATGATCTTTAGAAATGGTTGAAAGAACTGCTGAGAACAGAGCCTACTTCACATGTGTGTGAAGGCTTGCCGCTCTTGATGGAGGACGAGAAGGATACCTCTGCCTCATCCAATGCCAAGAGCTCAAACCTGAAGGTTGACTTAACCTTCCCAGTTTAGACAAGACCTGTTTTTCTACCACGTTGGAGGTCATTGGAGATCTTCATTTTATCCCCAGCAGGAGAACAGAGAAAGGATTTTTTAAATTAATTATTATTTGTTTATTTTTTAATTGATTTTTTTATTGAAGGATAATTGCTTTACTCACACTTTACTTAAAATTTACTCAGGTCCCTCAGTCAGTGATGGCATCCACATCTCATCCTCTGTCGTCCCCTTTTCCTCCTGCCCTCAGTCTTTCCCAGCATCAGGGTCTTTTTCAGTGAGTCGGATCTTCTCATCAGGTGGCGGAAGTACTGGAGCTTGAGACTCAGGATCAAAGCCCGCCGCTCCATATTGGGAGTTTGTAGCCACTGGACCACCAGGAAGTCCCCGGTGGAAGGTCGCTAGGTGACCCTTCAGGGGCGTGATGCCGGTTTGGGAGGAGAGCACAGTGCAGGCGCCACTCCCAAGCCCTCCCGCTGTGCTAGCGTCTGCTTTAGGGAATGGAAGGATGTCTGTGGATCCACTTCAAGGCATTCTCTCATGCAGAAAATACTCTCAGCTGAGCTCCTGCAAATAGTGGGTTCCTATCTTAAATTCTTGTGACTATATATTAGAAAACAAAAATTTGTGAACCTCGGGGTTAAAATCTGCTGTTCGCATGGTTGCTGAGTGAAAACACATTCAGAAATCTTTGCAGATATTCAGCCCGTGGAGGAGTCTGCAGCAGTTCACGGCTATGAGGAGTTTATAGGAGGGCAGGTGGTTATAACTTAGTGTAAAATTGCGTGTGGAGCGTAGACCCTGATGCTGGGCAAGACTGAGGAGGAGAAGGGGGCAACAGAGGGTGAGATGGCTGGATCACTGACTCAACGCACATGAGTCTGAACAAACTCCAGGAGATGGTGAAGGACAGGGAAGCCTGGTGTGCTGCCGTCCATGGGGTCCCAGAGTCAGACGCAACTCGGCGACTGCACAACAAGGTAGGAAGAAAAAAAAGTCCAGCAAGATGTTACGTGTTTGTCTTTTGATTGCATAATATCGGTGAATTCTCTGTTCTCCCTATTTCTTTATTTATATTTAAATACATATATTTATGTATTTAAAATTTTTCTGTAGTGAATAATAATTTTTTTTTACTACTTATTTTGGAACCGTGCTGGATCTTAACTACAGCATCTAGAATCTAGTTCCCTGAGCAGGGATTGAACCTTCACCATCTGCATTGGGAGCTCGGAGTCTTAGCCACTGAACCACCAAGGAAGTCCCCTGGATACTAATTTTTAAGAAAGCAAAGACATACTGTACACAGCCCGCTTGGCACAGCTGGGCCTTCCCATCTAAGAGTTCCTTGCAGATGGACAGATTCTCTCTTTAAAAGTGAATATGGTTAAAATGTGTATCAAGGATTTTTTTTTTATGATGCAGGAAATAACTGTAGTGTAAGTTATTGTACACACCTTTGATGTGTTTGCTGCCTTCTCCCTTTGGCCGATGTCATAAATGATGAAAATCCCGTGGCGTTTCCTCTGCTGCCAGAGTGAATTCCTAGGGAGGGAAAGGGGAGTCGACAGCAGACGAGAAGCAGGGAGAGAAGGTGGAACGATGGTGTCTTCCTCTTTCTCTAGTCTTCTGTGTATCAGGAGGCTCCCTGCACCATCCTGCGCCCCTCAAGGTCAATACTCCCCTCCTGACCCGAGGTCACCCAGCTGGGCAGGGGCGCTGGCAGTAGAGTCTGAGTTGCCCCAGTGTTTGCTGGAGACATTGCTGGGCACGACTCAGTAATCAAGCCCCGTGAGTTATGTGCACAAAACACCAGAGCCTTTTCAATAATGGGCTAGTGAAGTTGCTCGGTCGTGTCCGACTGTTTGCTACCCCATGGACTGTAGCCCACCAGGGTCCTCCACCCATGGGATTCTCCAGGCAATAATACTGGAGTGGGTTGCCATTTCCTTTTCCATCAATAACGGGCTACAGTCATTGAATCCGATATCCCGATGCTGTGTGTGTCTTTCTGCATGGGATTGGAACTTGCCTTTATTTTTTTTTTTTGCCCTGGACTATATCCAGTGGTGTATTGAACTCCATGTCCCAAGCAAAGAGCCACCGGACCACCAGCAACTTTTTCGTAAACATTCTGTGCTGTAAAATGCCCATTACGTATGACGTCATGAGATTCTTTCAGCTCTTCTTAAAGCAGCGTATATTTAGGGAGTTTGGACCTTTCTTCATCTTGACCTAGTGTTCTGCTTGATGACTGATAATGTGTTTAAAGGAATTCCCGAAGGGTCCCTGTGGAATTCTGAGCGGGTTTGTGAAATTCTCCTCATACTTGTCCTCGGAATGTGGGCAGCCAGATGCCTGTCCTGGGGTCTTTTGTAGAGAA
This sequence comes from Litocranius walleri, assembly GCA_006410535.1. Classification (NCBI taxonomy): domain Eukaryota; kingdom Metazoa; phylum Chordata; class Mammalia; order Artiodactyla; family Bovidae; genus Litocranius; species Litocranius walleri. The sequence continues at coordinate 585,472 of SJYG01000949.1, forward strand.
TTGTCGCTGCTGAAGGGGCGGAGGGGGAGACTTTTAGTCCTAAACTCTTAAGCATGGTGGGCCCTTAACAGGGCGTGGAGCCCCTCTTCTGGCTGAGTCTGGAGGCAGCATGTCATCTGATGGCACTCACACCCTTTGGTTCATTCCAGGCTTTCAGGGGCTCCCTTCATGAGGGAGGCTACAGAAGCTGGCAGGATTCTCTCTGGCCCTGAGGTTTCTGGTCCTTCCGTTCAGTTCAGTTGCTCAGTGGTGTCCGCCTCTTTGTGACCCCATGCACTGTAGCACGCCAGGCCTCCCTGTCCATCACCAACATCACCCAAGTTCATGTTAATCGAGTTCATCGAGTCGGTGATGCCATCCAGCCATCTCATCCTCTGTCGTCCCCTTCTTCTCCCGCCTTCAGTCTTTCCCAGCATCAGGGTCTTTTCCAGCGAGTCGGCTCTTGGCATCAAGTGCCCAAAGGATTGGAGCTTCAGCCTCAGTATCACCGTCTGTTTTTTTTTTTTTTAACGTATGTGGTTTTGGTAATGTTTCTTGTATTCAGAAAAGTGACCCTGAAATGGTAAACAGCTGGGTGGATTTTCATGGGATCAGCCCCTGTCTAGTGTGACCCACTGCCTAAATCAAGAAGTGAAACATTCCTATCTCTGTTCTAGAAATGTCCTAGTCTTCCAGAGGTCCTCCTGTGTCTCCCATTGAAGGTACTGCTGCTGTCTTGACCGTTTCATTCCCCAGATCAGCCGCTCTTAGACCTTTATGTAAATGGAATAATAGCACACTCATTTGCTTTTGGTGTCTTTTTCGCTCAGTCTTTGGTGAGGTCCGCTCCTGATCTTGCTGGTGGTGGCAGTCCTGGCCCATTGTCCTCTGTTGAACTTTAGTGTTTCTCATTCTAAGGGTGCTGGTGGAAATTCTTAGTGGCTTCAACCTTGTTGTGGTCCTTTACTTCCTTCCCCGGAGACGAGCTGTCTTGCACAAAGATTGGTCATCTGTGTCCCCTTAGAGCCTGTGCCTGGCTGCTCTTGCGGTTGGTGTCTGCCTTCCAGAAGATTCAGTGTTGTCCACAGCCGCGCAGTGACAGTCCCCCTAGAGCCTTCGGAGTTAATGCGAGCTGCTGCTGTGTGAAGGTGTGGAGGCCGTGCGCCCTGAGAGACGAAGACTGCTCTCCAGGACATGTCAGCTTCCCACTCCAGCCGTCAGAAGATGGCCTTGGACCTGTGGGATGTCCTCACTTGGATTTCTGAAGGCTGTTTACCGTGTTTACGGCTTTTCTAGTGGTCATCTATGGATGTGAGAGTTGTACCATAGAGAAGGCGGAGCACGGAACAATTGATGCTTTTAAACTGTTGTGTTGGAAAAGACTCTTGAGAGTCCCTTGGACTGCATGGAGATCCAACCAATCCATCCTAAAGGAAATCAACTGGGAATATTCTTTGGAAGGACTTGTGCTGAATGCGAAGAGCTGACTCATTGGGAAAGACCCTGATGCTGGGAGAGATTGAAGGTGGGAAGAGAAGGGGATGACAGAGGATGAGATGGTTGGATGGCATCACTGACTCCATGGACATGAGTTTGAGCAAGCTCCAGGAGTTGGTGATGGACAGGGAGGCCTGGCGTGCTGCAGTCCATGGGTCGCGGAGAGTCAGGCAAGATTTAGCAACTGAACAACAACTGTGTTTATGGTTCTGTGCTTGCGTCGACTTCAGCTCACTGTTGTTGAACCAAACAATCTCGTAGAGTAAGTCCAGCACGCCAGAATGATAGCATTGCAAGCCAAGGGCAAGGAATGGGACCTTGAAATTGTACATGTGTCTCTGGGCCCATCACTGGTCAGGACTTTGGTTTGGCCACGAGATAGTGCTTGGGGTGTGATGGTCATGTTGGGGGGCTTTGGGGCTGCCTCCTGGTCTGGGTGACAAGTCTTATTTCCTGAGCCATGGTGCGGTGAGAAGCAGCATGCACCAAAGGACTGTAGGAATTTTAGGGAGAGGAAGTCACAGTAACCATGTGAACCCAGACGTGGCGGGAACATAGCAGCGTACTGCCAAGCGGCTTAGCACAGATGGACTTGAGAGATGCACTGTCCGTGGGGCGTCTGCATACCGAGGAGTTGGTGATATGAGCCGGCTGCAGGAAGCATCTGGTAAACAATTTACCCAGAGAACAGCTTCCCTGCTGGTCCAGTGGCTGAGACTCCATACTCTCAATACAAGGGGACACAGGTTCGATTCCGGGTCAAGGAACTTAGATCCCACATGTCACAGCTTAAACCTGGTGCAGCCAAATAAATAAGTAAATATTTCTTTGAAACAAACAAACAAAGTTTTGTTGGGAGAAAAACTGATCCAATATCCAGTTGTATAAACTACGCTATTCCTAAGAAGTCCGTGGGGCAAGGCGTGGCCAGTCCCAAAATGAATGTTCTCTGGGGGTTTGTTCTCTTTGGTGTTCTTGTCCTCAGAAAGTGATTAGGGCACCTGCTTGTGTTACCTTGGGTGTGCAAACTGCTGTAGCAGAGTCCACTTTTCCATTTTCAATGTTGCCTTAATTGAAGGTGGGAAGAGAAGGGGATGACAGAGGATGAGATGGTTGGATGGCATCACTGACTCCATGGACATGAGTTTGAGCAAGCTCCAGGAGTTGGTGATGGACAGGGAGGCCTGGCGTGCTGCAGTCCATGGGTCGCGGAGAGTCAGGCAAGATTTAGCAACTGAACAACAACTGTGTTTATGGTTCTGTGCTTGCGTCGACTTCAGCTCACTGTTGTTGAACCAAACAATCTCGTAGAGTAAGTCCAGCACGCCAGAATGATAGCATTGCAAGCCAAGGGCAAGGAATGGGACCTTGAAATTGTACATGTGTCTCTGGGCCCATCACTGGTCAGGACTTTGGTTTGGCCACGAGATAGTGCTTGGGGTGTGATGGTCATGTTGGGGGGCTTTGGGGCTGCCTCCTGGTCTGGGTGACAAGTCTTATTTCCTGAGCCATGGTGCGGTGAGAAGCAGCATGCACCAAAGGACTGTAGGAATTTTAGGGAGAGGAAGTCACAGTAACCATGTGAACCCAGACGTGGCGGGAACATAGCAGCGTACTGCCAAGCGGCTTAGCACAGATGGACTTGAGAGATGCACTGTCCGTGGGGCGTCTGCATACCGAGGAGTTGGTGATATGAGCCGGCTGCAGGAAGCATCTGGTAAACAATTTACCCAGAGAACAGCTTCCCTGCTGGTCCAGTGGCTGAGACTCCATACTCTCAATACAAGGGGACACAGGTTCGATTCCGGGTCAAGGAACTTAGATCCCACATGTCACAGCTTAAACCTGGTGCAGCCAAATAAATAAGTAAATATTTCTTTGAAACAAACAAACAAAGTTTTGTTGGGAGAAAAACTGATCCAATATCCAGTTGTATAAACTACGCTATTCCTAAGAAGTCCGTGGGGCAAGGCGTGGCCAGTCCCAAAATGAATGTTCTCTGGGGGTTTGTTCTCTTTGGTGTTCTTGTCCTCAGAAAGTGATTAGGGCACCTGCTTGTGTTACCTTGGGTGTGCAAACTGCTGTAGCAGAGTCCACTTTTCCATTTTCAATGTTGCCTTGTTTGGGTCTTTTTTTTTTTCCCATCTTGCAGACAGCACAAGAGTTGCCCCCCCTTCTTTTTAATCCATTCTGACAGCCTCTGCTTTATATTTTTATTTACTTTTGGCCACTGTGAGCCCCCATGCAAGATCTTAGCTCCACGACTGGGATGGAACCCTTGTTCCTGCCTTGGGAGCACAGAGTCTTTATTTTTGGCTGTTTTCCGTCTTTGTTGCTGCTTGGGCTTTTTTTTTTTTTCTTTTTTCTTTTTTGGCCTGTAATTGGGGCAGGTGGTGACTACCCTCTAGTTGCGGAACACAGGCTTCCCATTGTGGTGGCTTGTCCTGTTGCACAGCCTGGACTCTGGGGCACATGGACTTTAGTAGTTACAGCTCCCAGGCTTTGTTGCTCCAAGGCATGTGGGATCTTCTGAGACCAAGGGATCAAATCCCTGTCCCGTGCATCAGCAGGCGGATTCCTTACCACTGAGCCACCAGGGAAGCCTGGGAGCAAAAGAGTCTTAAGTCACCGGATCACCATGGAAGTTCCCACCTTGTTCTTTCTAAAGATTTCTTCCATTCGACTTACTCGAGTCCCTGTGACTTGATCAGTTTAAAAACACTGCTCCTCTGTAACCTCTGGCATCTGTAGCCTGCATATCTCCTGAGCTCAGGGAAGGACTGGAAGCAGGAGTATGTTGTGTGGTTGAAGGACTTCTGTTCGAAGGAGGTTAACCCCACCCAGGCCTTTGCATCACATGTCTCCAGGGTTCCAGATGAGTCCACGTTTGGTGAGCTGAATTCCAGATAGCTTTGCGTGACCTTGCCTTTGTCTTCAACGCTGACTGCAGAAATGTGGTTATTCTGGTTCTCGAACTTGACCTTTACACTGAACCATTTCAAGAGGCTTGTTGTCAAAATGCTCCACACAAAGACTTGCTTGTTAGTTCTGAGTATGGTGGGGATGACCACTCAGTCATACACCGTTTGGGGTCTTCGTTCAGAAAATAGCTGAGCCCTTTCCATAAGCTGGGCTACCCAGGTGGCGCTGGTGGTAAAGAAGCTGCCCAGCAGTGCAGGAGATGTAAGAGACACGGGTTCCCCTGGAGAAGGGCATGGCAACCCATTCCAGTATTCTTGCCTGGGAAATTCCATAGACAGAGGAGCCTGGTGGGTCACAGTCCATGGGATCGAAAAGAGTCAGACACAACGGAGTGACTAACACTTTCCCATAACCCAGGTTCAGTGCTGGAAGGTCTGAGGAGACTTCTAGGAAGAGGGCTTGGTTCTGATGTGAGTGAAAGCCGCTCACTCGTATCCGATTCTTTGCAACCCTGTGGACCACGGAATTCTCCAGGCCAGAATACTGGAGTGGGTAGCCTTTCCCTCTCCAGGAGATCTTCCCAACCCAGGGATGGAAGCCAGGTCTCCCGCATTGCAGGCAGATTCTTTACCCACTGAGCCAAGGGAAGCCCTCTCATGTGGGTATATCACCACAAAGCAGCCTCACTTTGAAATTTGTGTCCTGACCTCGGCGGTTGGCTGTTATTTCAGAGCTGACCATCAGGATGTTTGTTTTAGTACTCAACCCAAAGGAAGCCAGGACAAACCTGATTTTCTTGCATTGACCTCAAGGGGCTGTTCATTTAAAAACTGCCCATTAAATTATGTGCTCAAATGAGTGTATAGTTGCCAGTCTCGTGCCATACAGATATTGTATAGTTCCATTAAGCGCAGAAGGCCTTTGCATCTCATTCCCAGGGTTTTGTTTAAGTGAATTAGATGAGTTTACGTCAGTGAAGCGTAAGTGATGTCAATGTC
>SJYG01000949.1:647131-661018 GCA_006410535.1 Litocranius walleri
CTGCTAATTAGTTTGTTCATATTTTCTACTTTCTGGTTTGATCTTGGGAAATTGTACATTTCTTGAAATTTTTCCATTTCTCTAGATTGTCCATTTTATTAGCATGTAGTTCATATAATTATCTCGTAAGATCCTTTGTGTTTCTGTGGTATCAGTTATAATTTCTTTCATTTCTGACTTTACTGATTTTTGGGGTCCTCTTGTTTCTTGAATCTGACTAAAGGTTTATCAATTTGGTTCATCTTTTCAAAAACCAGGTTTTAGTTTGATCTTTCTTAGTGTTTTTCAGTCTATTTATTTCTGCTCTAATGTTCATGATTTCTTTCCTTCTACTAACTTTGCAGTTTGTGTGTTCCTTTTTCTAGTCCCTTTGCACGTAGGGTTAGAGGATTTGAGGTTTTTTGTTTCTTTCCTATGGCACCCCACTCCAGTCCTCTTGCCTGGAAACTCCCATGGACGGAGGAGCCTGGTGGGCAGCAGTCCATGGGGTCGCTAAGGTTTGGACACGACTGAGCGACTTCACTTTCACTTTTCACTTTCATGCATTGGAGAAGGAAATGGCAGCCCACTCCAGTGTTCTTGCCTGGAGAATCCCAGGGACGGGGGAGCCTGGTGGGCTGCCGTCTATGGGGTCGCACAGAGTCGGACACGACTGAAGCGACTTAGCAGCAGCAGATAAACTTGCATTGCTGTAAACTTCTCTGTCAGAATTGCTTTTTCTGCATCCTGTAGGTTGTGGGTTGTTTTATTTTGTATGGTGCCTTTCTCGACTTCAGAATGATGTTCCTTTTCTGATGAGAAAAGTCTATGGATGCATCATTACTAGAACGATTCTAAATTTTTTTTCACTGAGTAGGCAGATGTATAATACTTGAAAACAAAACAAAACACCAGGAGAAAAGATAGGCAAGCACGCTTTCTCATTTATGTCATCTAACTGATAAATCAGTTTTGGCCGAATCCCTTTGAGCCAGCTGAGTGGGATGGCTGTGCACGTCGCCACCCTTCTTTAGAGATGTGTGCGTGCAGGTTAGAAGGCAGGAGTCGCTTATGTGTTTGAGCAAGTGTGTTTTGCTAAAGCTCCCCAGGGGATTCTCTGCTACACCAGTACCCTCTCTCCCAGGTTGCTTTGTGGAGGTACAGGGGAAACCAGGGGCCTTCACAGCCCATGTGCTACGCTTGGGACCAGCCTTGGCCTGGTGGTTTCTTGCTGACTTTGAGACAGATGGCCTGAGAATTGTGAGTTGGGAGAAGGGGGAGGGCTGGTCCACGTGGCTTACCTGGAGCCCACATTTCAGGGTCAGAAGGGCAAATGCCACTCCCAGACAGCACCATGGGGGTGCTGGCTTAGAGAAGCTTCTGCTGGCCACAGAGAGCTGACCAGTCACCTCGGTTACTGGCCAGTGTCCTCACTAGTCTGTTAGAAGGATAATGGTAACGGCCAGTAGTGTGCCTCTTTGGGGGGTGTGCACAAGTGCCTGTGTGAGTGTATACGTGTATTTGTTTGTAGATGTATGTGTGTATGCACACGTGTGTGCGTATGCGTGGTATGCATGACTGGGTGTGTCTGTGTGTGTATTCAGAGCTAACATAACTATCTCACAGTCAGTTTTTGACTATTACTAAACGTCTGCTGTAAAGGAAAATGTATCTTAAATCGAATATTCCTGGGACTTCCCTGGTGATCCAGTGGCTAGGATTCTGAGCTCCAACGTCCCCAGGTTCGATTCCTGGTCAGGGAACTAGATCCCACATGCTGCAACTAAGTCTTGGCATGGCGCAGCTAAGGAGCCCATGGGCCGCCACTAAGACATGGCCCAGGTAAATAAATAAGTACAATATTACCTATTTACAGCCGTAGGAGATGCTAGTATTTGGAGCCCAGAGTACTCTGGAAAAACCCAGATTATCATCTCAGTGGTAACACTTAAGTGAAAAAGTGGGCCTCGGAGTGCATTATGACTGTGATTTCATGTAATAGGGTCTCCATGAAGCCCATTTAGCTGTTTTTGACTTAAGACACCCATGTGCCCTGCGGAAACCGCGCTGAGCTTTATTTCTGTCTGCTTGGACTTAGAATCTCCCAGAAAAATCCACTCAGGAATGCAGGAGACAGGATGGAGAGAAACGTATTCCGATTCTGGGAGAGGACCTGGTCACTGGTGGTTGAACGCCACACAAGTGTTTATCTTGTGTAGGAAGAAACCCAAAGCTTTTACTGAGATGAGCATCTTGTATCTGCCCCTCCTGTGTCTGTTCCACCTGGGGACTCTAGGTGGCGCCAGAGCAGCGTTTGGTCCCCTGTGCCTTGCTGCCCAGTCTGGTCCCAATGACTGACGCAGAGATCAGCTCTCAGCCAATCACCCTCGTCTCTCTCATCCAGACAACCCCAGGGGCCACCTCCCCGGTGGTCTAGTGGTTAAAGATCTGCCTTGCAACACAGGAGATGCCGGTTCGAGCCTTGGTTGGGGAACCAGCATCCCACGTGCTGTGGAGTGTGCCATAACTAGATGGTCCGTGTGCCCCACAGGATGCAGTGAAGATCCTGGTGTGCCACAACCAAGACCCGATAAATAAATATAAAAATAAATAAATTCTTAAAGGAAAAAAAAGAAAAATTTAAAAAACCCTGCTGTCTTAGCTGCCAGAGGGGCTGATAAACCACCTGAAAAGAGACACTTGTTCGGTTGTGTCCGACTCTCTGCAACCCCATGGACTATATACAGTCCATGGAAAATTCTCCAGGCCAGTAGCCTTTCCCTGCTCGAGGGTATCTTCCCAACCCAGGGATGGAACCCAGGTCTCCTGCATTGCAGGCAGATTCTTTACCAACTGAGCCACCAGCGAAACCCAAGAATGTGAGTAGGTGAGTAGCCTTTCCCTTCTTCAGGGCATCTTCCCAACCTAGGAATCGAACCCAGGTCTCCTTCGTTGCAGACAGATTCTTGACCAGTTGAGCTATAAGGGAAGCCCAAGAATACAGAGTGGGTGGGTAGCTAATCCCTTCTCCAGGGGATCTTCCCGAACCAGGAAATTGAATCAGGGTCTCTTGCATTGCAGGTGGATTCTTTACCAGCTTGGCTATCAGGGAGCCTCCCTTGATTCCCAAATATGTTTACTATGCTCTAGGAAAGTCTGAAGATCTGACAAGAGCAGACACATTTTAGGAAAATTTCACTATCCCCAGTAGCCCCAGTTCCTTACTTAGAGCTTGTGGTGTACCACCCTATCCACTGTGCTTTCATTTGTTTTTAAAAGCCATAATTAGTACTGGACGGTTGGCTGTGTCCTCTCAAAGTAGAAACATGTATCTGTGTATAGATATTGTTTTCTTTAGTCACTCAGTGGGGTTTAACTCTTTGTGATCCCATGGACTGTAGCCCACCAGGCTCCTCTGTTCATGGGATCCTCCAGGCAAGAATCCTGGAGTGGGTTGCCGTGCCCTCCTCCAGGGGATCTTCCCGACCCAGGGATCGAACCCTCATCCCTTGCATCTCCTTGCATTGGCAGGTTACCTCTTTACCACTGAGCCACCTGGGAGACCCGTGTGTAGACATACTTGGCTGTATTCTGCTTCACAGATCCTGGTGTGGTTTTTTGTTTTTTTTCTTTTAAATTAAAAATTGTGGCAGCCCTCTCAAGCTGGTATTGCCCTTAGGTAGTCTGTTAGTACTTACTCACTTTGTCTCTTTGTGTCTCACGTTTTGGTAATTCTCACAGTGTTTCGAACTTTTCTGCCATCACATTTGTTAAGGTCTCTGTGGTCAGTGATCTTTGGTTTTACTTGTATTACTACTAGGACTCTGAAGACTCAGAGGATGGTTACCATTTTTTAATTTAAAATAAAGTCTGTACATTGTTTTCGCAGACATGCTATTGCACGCTTGGTAGACTCCAGTGTAGTGTAAACACAACATTTATATGCACTGGGGAACCAAAGCACTCATGTGGCTAGCTTTATTACCATATTTGCTTTGTTGTGAAGGTCTGGAGCCCAACAGAATCTCTCTGAGGTCTGCCTATATTATCTTTTAAAATAGGATGAGAAACATTTACTCCTCTCAGGGTGTAGGACTGCCTCAGGAAACCAGCTCGCTTCCCACTCTTTCCTGTTACAGAGTTGCGATAATTTGCCACAAAATGTGAGGCCTTTCCTATTCCTAGCCTCTCTTTCCTTTGCCTGCAGTCTGTCTAGTTTTCTCCCTTTGTTAATTACCTGTGAAGGAAGATGAAAGAAGTTCTGGATGTTATAGCACAGAAAAAGCCGTCTGAAAATGAAATTCACATGGCCAGAAGTTTCCTTATGAGGATCTTGAGAAACTCTATGGGGTACCGTCTTGGTTTTCATAATCACTTTACTCCAGAGGTGGGATGGATTCATCCGTTTTATGCTTCAGTTCGTAGGTAGTTGTCATCAAGTCAACACCTTCCGCATTTTTGCCACCCATGGGTTTTGTTTGTTTGTTTGTTTCCTTGTTAATTATCGGAGTCATCAGAAGGTTTGTGCTGTAAATAACTTTCTGGGTTTTCATTACTATTCGTTATTGCGTAAGAGTCTTTACTGTTCTTGCCAGTTGGAAAGAATGTTTGTCATCCATCAGGTACTGAGAGGCCCAGTTGTGCCCTTCAGCTCCGATCTGGAGTTGCCTGTGGCAAGGCTGGGTCCGTCCTGAATTGCAGGAGCAGGAGAGGCAAGTGTGCACAGTCTCCTCACGCAGCAGCTCACCCTGGAGGCTCTGTGACATTCATATGGCAGCTGCACGGATTTCCGACACCTGGGCAGATGTGATCAAACCCTAATAAGCTGTCATGGATGGTGGTGACTGTGGTGGGGGCAAGGAAGGCGCCTGTGACATTCGGAAGCCCTGGAAGGAATGGACTGGAGCCCGCTGTTATAGGGCATGGTGATGCCCACCATGGGGAACCCTTAGATGACTTCAGACACGCTGGCAGGCTCAGGGCAGTATGTGTCCACTGATCCCCTTTAGGGCTTCCTTGGCAGCTCAAACGGCAAAGAATCCGCCTGCAATGCCAGAGACCCGGCTTTGATCCCTGGGTCAGGAAGATTCCCTGGAGAAGGGAATGGCATCTCACTCCAGTATTCTTGCCAGGAGAATCCCATGGACAGAGAGGAAGCTCGTGGGCTACAGTCCATGGGTTTGTAAAGAGTCGAATACGACTGAGTGACTAACACACACACACACACACCCCAGTCCCATGGACACACCCCCATCCCCCCAGTCCCATGGACAGAGGCGCCTAGCACGCTGTAGTCCATGGGTTTGCAAAGATTTGGATATGACTGAGCGACTGACACACACAGACACACACAGAGTCCCCACTGAACTCTGACAGGCTCAGAGCAATACGAGCCCACTGGTCTCTGTGAGGGCTTTTCCCTGGTGGCTCAGGTGGTAAAGAATCTGCCTACAATGCAAGATACCCGGGTTTGATCCCTGGGTCGGGAAGATCCCCTGGAGAAGGAAATGGCAACCGCTGCAGTCTTCTTGCCAGGAGAATCCCATGGACAGAGGAGCCTGGTGGGTACAGCCCATGGGGTGGCAGAGAGTTGGATGCCACTGAATGACACAGACACACACACACACACATACACACACTTGCCACTGACTACACGGCAGCCGTGTTTGCTTGAATGAGTAGATAAATCACCCAATCCTGTGACACCCAGCCCATGCCCTCTCCTCAAAAAGGCCAGGGATATCTGCAAAGTTGCACTGACATGGGCAAGACAAAAGGTGCTGCTGTGGTTTTTGGTGGGGGAGACGGAAGAGGGAAGGCAAGATGTGTCTATCTTCTTACCTCGAAGAAATTTGGAGGACTTCCCTGGCAGCCTAGTGGTTACGAGCCAGCTTCCAGGGCAAGGGCTGTGGGTTTGATCCCTGGTCAGGAAACCAGGATTCCACTATGCCAAAAAAAAAAAAAAAAAAGAAATTGAAAACATGTTTAAAAAGATACAGAATCACTTTGGCAGCCCGAGGGCCAATTGGCACCTGGGAGCCAGTGATTGTCACTCTGTGCTCAGATCAGTTCTCCAGTAACGAACCTGTACCAGGAGTGCTGGTGCCCAGATGTTAAACGGGAAGTGCCCGAGCGCGATGCCGTGAGTCACACGAGTGGTTTCCACCTCTCAGTCCTTTCTTGGCACGAAGCGGTCCTCGGTGTGATGTCCCTGAGTCGTCTGCATCCCTTTTTTTTTGTAACCCCCAGGAGGAATGAGCTGAGCTGGAGGCCACACTCCTGGCATGCCACCAAGTTCTCCGACAGCCAGTCCGAGCCAGCTGCACCTCTGTTTCCCTGCCCCTCTCGGCCGAGCCGGTACCACGCCAGGTAGGCGCACCTTCTGCCTTCTCCCCCGCCTCCCCCGGGGGCTGGGGAGCTGCTTTCGCTTTCTGCCACACCGCTGACAGCCCTGCCCTGTCGTCACCATGCGTGTCTTTTCCTTCGTGTTGCAGTGTAGTTCATTTATGGTGGTCTTCATTTCAGCTCTGCAGCATCGCGAGTCCCAATTTTTCAAGCTGCTTCTGCCATTTAACAGGCTTCCCAGGTAGCTCAGCTGGGAAAGGATCCTCCTTGCGATGCAGGAGACCCGGTTCAATTCCTGGGTCGGGAAGTTCCCCTGGAGAAGGGATAGGCTACCCACTCCAGTGTTCTTGGAATGCAGGAGACCCTGGTTGGATTTCCTGGGTTGGGAAGTTCCCCTGGAGAAGGGATAGGCTACCCACTCCAATATTCTTGGAATGCAGGAGACCCTGGTTCAATTCCTGGTTCGGGAAGTTCCCCTGGAGAAGGGATAGGCTACCACCCACTCCAGTGTTTTTGGCCTTCCATGGTAGCTCAGCTGGTAAAGAATCCACCTGCAAGGTGGGAGACCTGGGTTCGATCCCTGGCTTCGGACGATCCCCTGGAGGAGGGCACAGCAACCTACTCCAGTATTCTGGCCTGGAGAATCCCCATGGACAGAGGACCCTGGCAGGCTACCATCCATGGGGTCGCAGAGAGTTGGACATGACTGAGCAACTAAGCACAGCACACACAGACTCCATTGAAAGTTATTGTAAAATATTGGCTGTGTTCCCTGTGCCACAGAAAATATCCTTGTAGCGTGTGTAATTTGTCGTTTGTTCTTTACTGCCCTACCTCTGTCCTGCCCCTTCCCCCTTCCCTCCCCCCACTGGTAATCACTAGTTCGTTCTGTATGTCTGTAAGTCTGCTTCTGTTCTATCTCTTTGTTGTTGTTGTTTTTGATTCCACACATAAGTGACATTATGCAGAATTTGTTTTTCTCTGCCTTAGTTCATCAAACACAGGGCCCTGCAGGCCGGTCCTTGCTGATAGGAATGGCAACATGTGGTTGTTTTTATGGCTGAGTAGTATCCCATTGTATGTGTTCGTGTGTGGGATATATAACACATCTTTATTCATCTGTTGCTGGACTGTAAGGTTACTTCCGTATCTTGAGCACTATAAATCATGCTGCTATGAACAATGGGGGGCATGTATCTTTTTGAATTAGTGTTCTCATGTGGGGTGGGGGGAATTTATATATCAAGGAGTGGAATTGCTGTATCCGATGGTAGTTCTCTCTTAGTTTTCTAGGAACTTGCATGCTGTTTTCCAATAGTAAACAAGGGTTCCCTTTTCTCTGTATCCTCACCAGCTTTTATTTGTTGTCTCGTTGATGACAGACCTTCTGACAGGTGTGAGGGTGATCCTTCATTGTGGTTTTGGTTTGCATTTCTCTGATTACCAATGTTGAGCAGCTTTTCATCTGCCATCTGTATGTCTCCTTTGAGAAAATGTCTATTCAGGTCTTCTAACCATTATTTATTAATGTATTTTTGGCCCATATGCGTCATGTGGGATCATAGTTCCTCAACTGGGGATAGAAGTCTCCACCCCTGCAGGGGAAGGGCAGAGTCGTAACCACTGGACTGCCAGGGGAGTCCCTTCTGCCTATTTTTTAATCAGGTATTTATTTTTCAGATAGAGTTAGATCTGTTTATTTTTTACACATTAACCCTTCATTGGTCATGTCATTGGCAAATATTTTCTCCCATTCATTAGGTTGTCTTTTCATTTTGTTGATGGTTTCCTTTCCTCTGGAAAAAAAAAAGTTTCATTTTAATTAGGTCCTGTTTGTGTATTTTTGTATTTCTTTACTTTGCTGTAGGAGGCAGAGCCCCCAAAATACTGCTACAATTTATGTCAAAGAGTGTTCCGCTTATGTTTTCCTCTGGGACTTTTATGGTTTCTGGTCTTAAATTTAAGTCCTTAATCCATTTGAGATTTTTTTTTTTTAATACCGTGTTAGAGAATGTTCTAGTTCCGTTCTTTTGCATGTAGCTATCCAGTTTTCCCAGCATGACTTATTGAAGAGGCTGTCTGTTCTCCACTGAATATCCTTGCCTCCTTTGTCATAGACTAGTTGATGATACGCGTGTGGGTGTATTTCAGGGCTGTCTATTCTGTTTCCTGACCTAGGTGCCTGTTTTTGTGCCACGACCATAGCTTTGTAGTGTAGTCTGATACCTCCATCTCTCTTCTTTCTTGGGATTGTTTTGGCTCTTCAGGGTCTCTGATGTTACTATGCAAAATTTTGAAATTGGTTTGTTCTCGTTTTGTGAAAAATGCTGTTGGTATTTTGATAGGTATAGCTTTGACTCTGTAGATTGCTTTGAGCAGTACGTTCATTTTAACAGTATTCTTCCAGTCCATGGCATTTTCCGTTTCTTTCATCAATGTCTTATAGTTTTCTGACTGTAGGCCTTTTACCTCCTTGGTTAGATGTTTCCTAGGTATGTACATATGTGTGTATTATTATTGTTATTTTTGTCCACACTGGGGGACACATGGGATCTTGGTTTCCCAACCAGGGATCAAACCTGCACCCCCCACAGTGAAAGTTACAACTCTTAAACTCTGGACCACCAGGGAAGTCCCAGTACTTAATTCTTTTTAATGCAGTTGTGAATGGTTTGTCTCCTCAGTTCCTCTGTCTGATGGTTCACTGTTAGAATGCAACACATTTCTTTATGTTAATTTCATATCCTGCAACTTGACCAAATTCATTGATGTGTTGTAGGAGTTTTTTTGGTGACATCTTTAGGATTTTCTATGTATAATATCACGTCATCTGCAAACAGACGCAGTTTTACTTCTTCCCTTCCAGCTTGAATTCCTTGGTTTCCTTTTCTCTGATTGCTGTGGCTAGGAGTTCCAAAACTTTGTTGAATGAAAGTGATGAGAGTGGGCATCCTTGCCTTGTTCCTAAAATGCTTTCAGCTTTTCACTGTTGAGTATAATCTTTGCTGTGGATTTTGCATATATAGCCTTCATTATGTTGAGGTACATCCCCTCTTGGCCATGTGGTTGAGTTTTGATCAAATGGATGCTGAATTTTATCAAAAGCTTTCTCTGTATCTCTCGAGATGATCATATGGTTTTTACTCTTCAGTTTGTTAATGTTGTGTATCCCATTGGTTAATTTGCAGATATGGAAGCATCCTTGGTATATCCTGAGACAAATTCCACTTGATCATACTGTATGATCCTTTTAATGTATTTTTTGGATTCAGTTTGCTAATATTTTACTGAGGATTTTTCATTTATGTCCATCAGTGATAATAGCCTGTAATTTTATTTTTTGTGTATGATGTCTCTATTTTGGTATCACAGTAATGCTGGCCATGTAGAATGAGTTCAGAAGTACTCCTTCCTTTGCAATTTTTGCAGTAGTTTGAGATGGAAAGGTGTTAACTCTTTTCTGAAATTTAGTAGAGTTCACCTATGAAGCCATCTGGTCCTGGATTTTTGTTTGATGGGAGTTTTTTGTTTTTTGTTTTTTTAATTAGATTGAGCTTGTTGCTGCTAATTAGTATTAGTTTGTTCCTATTTTCTACTTTCTGGTTTGATCTTGGGAAATTGTACATTTCTTGACATTTTTTCCAATGCTCTAGATTGTCATGTGCGATATTGTCTTATTAAAAAAAAAAAAAAGAAGTGCATACCTTAGTCTTAAAATACTAAAAAAATGCTAATCACCATCTGAGCTTTCAGTGAGTGGCAGTCCTTTTGCAATAGTAACATGAATGATCACAAATCACCATGAGAAATAATGAAACAATTCTGAAATACTGCAATAACTTACAAAATGTGGCAGAGTGAGCAGTGTTGGGGAAAATGGCACCTCTAGGTTTGCTTGATGCAGAATTGCTACAAACCTTCAATTTGGGGGGCAGGGAGGAAGCAGGATCAGCAAAGTGCAGTAAAATGAGGAATGCCTGTAATTTAATATTTGGGTTTTGCAAATATAATCTTATCTTTGAACTTTCCTTTTTAAGTTGAAGAGCCTTCTCTTCCGCAAGGGGCCAGATAACACTTTCTAGCTGGTGGGTAGGTGTCTTTGGCAGCTGCTCAGCTCTGGGTTTGGAGCGCTGCACACAGCCATGACGGTGTTCCCCTCAAAGTCTATATTTATGAGCACTGAAATTTGAATTTCAGATCGTTTTTATGGATCATGTGGTACTCTTTGAATTCTGCCCTGTCCCCCCACTAGAAAATCTAACAGCCATCCGTAGCTTTGTGGGCTACAGTTTGCTATTCAGGATACGTCTGCACGCTGCGGACTTCCGCCCAGCCTGTGGGTATGGTCTCCAGGAATGCACTGCAGCATTGAAGGTTTTCTTTTTGGGAAAAGGCATCCAGTGGGTAGGACTCCGACCCTTTCAGCCTGCCTCGGAAAAGCTGCTCTTTGAAATGTGAAAAGTTAGATGTGATGTGCTCACCTTCCCTGGGCTTCGCCCTGGTGACTCAGATGGTAAAGAATCCACCTGCGAATGCAGGAGATGCAGGTTCGATCCCTGGGTCCGGAAGATCTCCCGGAGAAGGAAATGGCAACCCATTCTGGTGTTCTTGCTTGGAGAATCCCATGAACAGAGGAGCCTGGCGGGCTACAGCCCATGGGGGTTACAAAGACTGGGAACACTGTTGCGCATACTCATATTCACCTTCCCGTCCAGGGATCTCCATGGGGGAAGAGTGTTTAGTGCAGGTGATGTCTGCACGGGGGCAGCTGCGCCCACGTGCACCGTCTCCTCTTGCCCTGCCCTACAACCCGGCCCTAAAGCCCCCCTCTGTTGCCTGTGGTTTCTTCTTTCCTAGCTCCTCCTCCCAGGACCTGTCGGGCGGTGCCTGGGAGCCAGCGAACCTGCAGCGCACCTCAGACCACTTCAGCTCACTGGGGAGTGTCGACAGCCTGGACCCATCCTCCCAGCCCGACCCGTTGGGGCGCCTCTCGGCGGCCAAGTCGAGCAGCAGCATCGACCGCCTGGGCGGCGCCAGCAAGCGGGACTCAGCTTATGGTTCATTCTCCACCCGCTCCAGCACCCCGGACCACACCCTGCCCAAGGCGGACGCATCCTCGGCCGAGAATATCCTCTACAAAGTGGGCCTTTGGGAGGCCTCCGCTGCAGCGGACAGCTGGCTGGCTCTGACGGCCAGCGACGCTCAGGGCGCTGAGGAGCCCCTGGGGTGCTTCGCGCCCCGGGTCCCCAAGGATGGCCCTGAGCCCAAGCTAGCTGCTTGCGGGCGGTCCAGCTCCGGGCCCGTCTGGTATGTTCCAGATAAGAGACGAGCCCCTCCGTCCCCTCCCCCACCGCCTCCCCCGCTCCGCCGTGACAGCTTCGCTGCCACCAAGAGTCACGAGCAGACCCAGGGCCCCACGTTCTCAGCAGACGCGACCCCAGCGCAGCCCTTGCCGGCCCTGAGCCGCGTGCAGCCCCACGGTGGCAACTGGAAGAGGTCCGAACCCACTGATCAGCCGTTGAGGCCGGTGCGCAGGGTCGACGGCCAGAGAGCCGCGAGCTCGGGGTGCACTCCAGGGGCGCATGTGGACTGTGGGTGGCCGGCCTGCGACAGCGGGGCCTGGGCCCTCCTGGGGGTCCCCAGCCAGCTGCAGGCTTCTCTCTCGAGCACCGACGTGCGGCGCCCGCAGCCCTTGCCTACGTGCCAACACCCGCGCCACTCAAGCGACGAGGGCCCCTTCTTCCGCGAGGGCCCCAGGGCTGCCACATGGCTAGGGGAGTCCCTCCCCGCAGACTGCCTCATGGACAACAGCCCTGCTCCCGTTGTCGTCGAAGGGCCGCGCGCTGTAGACCAGAGGGACGACTGCGGCGCGCAGAGCCGCTACTACTGCGTGATGTCCAGACCCGGTCCCCAGTGGGGCGCCCTGGCCCCTCAGCCCCGCTGCTACCCATCCCTGCTGGAGGGCGCCCCGGGCGCATGGCAGAGAGGTGGGGTGGAGTCAGTGGACAGGGCACCCGAGGACCCACCGGGGGCTGGCCTCCTGGACAAAGGTGGCAGGAAGAGGGTGGCAGGCAACTTGGATGACGGGGGTGGCGAGATCTGCCCCCTGCAGACGCCTATGCTGCACTCGCTGAGCCGGGAAAGGGCGTGCCCGCCCGAGACCGGCCACGAGGACACGGCAGGCAAGCCCCTCCGGAGGAGCGACCGGTTCGCCACCACCCTGAGGAACGAGATCCAGCAGCGGCGAGCCAGGCTGCAGAAGAGCCGTGGCACGGCCACTTTGGCCAGCTCCGCGGAGGAGGAGGGGGAGGCGGAAGACGACGTGGAGACTGAGGCGCGTGGCTCCCGGGCGCAGCCAGTGGGCGCCCCAGCGACCACCGTACCCGGCGGCACCTATAAGGACCACCTGAAGGAGGTGCAGGCCCGTGTCCTGAGGGCCACGTCGTTCCGCCCCCGCGACCTGGAGCCCAGCCTGGCGGACCCGGAGCCGGCCCCCCGCGTCTGGGAGGGGGCCCCGGGTGCTGGGCCGCCCTTGTGTACCGCCGGCAGCGGCAGCGCGCGCATCGGGAGCCGGAGGCGCTTCACCGCCGAGCAGAAACTGAAGTCCTACTCGGAGCCCGAGAAGATGAACGCGGTGGGGCTGACGGGGGACCAGCGTCCCGCACCCCACGACGAGACGGTGCGCACCTTTGCCGACAGGTGGAAGTTTTTTGAGGAAACCAGCAAGTCCGTGGGCCCCCAGCCTGGGCTGAGGCCGGTGCCCTGTGGCTTCCCCAGGGAGAAGCCGGAGATGCTGTGGACTGCGGGCCCTGGAAAAGACGGAAAGGCCGGGAGACCCATCCCGCCAGAGCGGCTCGGCACCTTCGCAGAGTATCAAGCCTCCTGGAGGGAACAGAGGAAAGTCCCGGAAGCCAGGGGTGGTGGGAGGTACCACTCCGCCGACAACATCCTCGACATGGGTGTGGACCAGGAGGAGAGCCCGCAGTACGTCCACGAAAGGTCCCGGTCTTCGCCTTCCACGGACCTCTACAAGCAGGTAAGCATCCTTCAGGGGACCAGACGCAACCCCGCCTGACCCCAAGGCACAAATGGGACACCCACGGAATAGCATGGCCTGGTGTCGTGGTGCCTTGTGTCCTGATGTCAAGCGTTTCTGTGCACCAGGCTCAGCCAGTATAACAGCTCCTGCGAGTGGTACCTGGGGGCCAGGTCCACACATTCATGACAATTGCAGGTGTCCTGGTTTCCCCCGTATTTCGAGTTCCAAGCCTCATCTCTAGCTGAAGCTGTCTTCCCCTCTTGATCAGCTTGCCGTTGATACAAAGGGAAGAAATTGGGGGAAACAATAGAAAATGGTTAAGTTGTCCTCTGAAATGAAAAGGGGTGCTTGATGTCCACCCTTAACACAACACATGTTAGACCCTTTTCAAATACTGATGTCAGTTCATACTTTTACTGTTTTATTTGGTTTTCATTTTGTGCGGTCAGATATTTTTAAATATTGCTCTGAGGCAAGTGTAACTGAAAGTGCAATGCTTTAAACTACTGCACTTTCCTTAGGTG
>SJYG01000950.1:8410-49837 GCA_006410535.1 Litocranius walleri
GGGGGATCTAGGGTCAGGGGTGTGTGTCCTGGGGGGCCAGGTCTGGGTTGTGTGTCCTGGGAGGGGATCTAGGGTCAGGGGTGTGTGTCTTCTGGGGGGATCTAGGGTCAGAGGTGTGTGTCCTGCCGCTCTGTTTCTCGAGCACATCCCTGCTACCCACTCCCAGGGTATCAGTCATCAGTGGCGGGAGCTGTCCACTGTGGCTGTGGGGAAAGGACACTGAGGAAAGCGGGGCCTGGTGGGGGCCCTGGGGGGGGCACGTGGCTCAGCAGGGCCTGGGGTCCCGGCACTCACCCTGAGGCCAGTGTCTGCACAGGCCTCGGGGTCCTGGTGCTTCCGGTGTCGAGGGCGGAGCTTGGAGGAGAAGGTCCTGTTGGGGTCCTGTGGTCACTGGGAGTCGCTGTCTGTCCTGAGCCTCGGAGGGGGAGCGGGCAGCCTCCTGACCCATCTGCTACTGGAGAGGGGTGGTGCTCGTTAGCGGTGAGGGTGTGGGGGGACTGGAGGCAGGGGTCTGCTCGGCCATGGGCCAGGCAAGGGAGCCCCGCTGAATCCGCCTCACGTGGCCTCGAGGCCTCTGGCCGCCTGGGGAGGGGGTGGCCCGAGCAGCCTCGTTTGAGGCTTGAGCTGGTGCGTCTGGAGCTCGGTGTCCAGCTCCTGCCCATCCACGGGGGCCGGCTCTGGCTCGGCAGGAGGTCCCGGGAGTCTGCAGCAGAGGGCAGCAGAGCCCTTTCTGCTGTTTCTCCGCTCGGTTGGTCCTGGCTCTCCGTTTTCTCAGGGTCGTGTTTACACTTGTCCATCCTCCCAGGATGGTGTCCCTCCTCCTTCCTGTGGGCTCTCTGACTGGGGTGATGCGGTGATGCTACACCTCTCTGTCCAATCTCAGGTTCCCGAGTGTGGTTCACACGCTGAGCCCTGGTGCGCGCGGACGTCTGGGGTGAGCTTGCTGAGCCAAGAGTGTCCCCTCGTCGGCTGTTCTTTCTCTGCAGTTTGTCACAAAGCATCCGACACGGAAAGTGCGAGACGCTGGGTCGCGGGCCCGGGGTGGCGTGTGGAACCGGCCCCGGGGCAGTGCGGGGCTCAGAGGCGCAGCCTTGCTCAGCGGGAGGCGTCGCTGGTTTTCCCGCCTGCGTGCGCACACCGTGGCCCGTGACAGCCCGGCCTGGCCCTCTTGGTTCTGAATCTCCTCTTGCAGGACCGCAGTTTTCTCTTCCCAAACTCCAGGTACCCACCTCCGAGAACCCTTCCCTGCAAGGGCCGTGGGCGCGGTCCTGGGTGATTCCAAGGATGCTTCCCGGCCGTGATGGCCTTTCTAAGGAGTCGTGAGGGCAAAGCGGGTCCAAAAATTAGGTCGTGTGTGGGTTCAGAGGCGGAGGTGGCTGACGCAAGCAGAGAGGGCAGGGCTGGCTGGTGGGTGGGGGAGTGGGAGGGGCCAAGACAGAATCCGCAGCGGGTCCTGGCGCTTCACCGGGGCCGACGGACCGCGGGCCGCAGGGGCCGGGCCCCCCACGAGCGGCGGTGGTGCTAACCCTGATGTAGCCTCCTGATCTGGGCAGCGTTCCCTCTCCCTCCCTGAGCACCCGCTTACTCCCGGGAAAGGAGGGGACGGGCCAAGGGATAAGCGGTCCGTTATCTGCAGGTCTAATTGCTCAGACACTGTAACCGTCGCCCAGTGCCATCGTCTAACACCTTCTCCACAAACTGTGTTTGGCCTGTAAACGAAGCAAGGTCCACCGCCTTGGGCGTCTGCTCGCTGGGGCGCTTGGCTGGGAGACGCCTCCGGGGCCACCGCCTTCTGGACGCCGCGGCTCTGCTGCTCTGGGGGGCTCAAGGCCCGCTCTTCCTGCTCTGCCCTCAGGTCGCGCCGGGGCGGTGGGCAGCGTGTGCTGGAGCCACGTCGGCCGCCGGGTGCTGTCCGCCTCCCGGGACGGGGCGCTGCGGGTGTGGCCGGTGCGCGCCGGAGCTGGCGCTGCGTCTGGCAACCGGCCCGGGCGCAGACGGCGGGCGGGCGGGCCCCTTCTCCTGCGCAGTCTCCGGTCCGCCCGGGGCGGGGGCAGGCGGGCAGCACAGAGTCTTCCCACGGACACAGGACACGCAAGCGCGCGCAGCACACGCGGGCGCACACAGGCACATACAGTTGCATACGCCTGACATTTGCATGGTCTGAAAATGGCGGAACAGTAGTAAAATATGGGAATAATTTAAATACAAAGATAAATGTGATTCTATAGTAGAGGCGATGATAATGCCCACAGAACACTACGTGGGAAATGTGTTCTGGGAGAAAAATGCCTTATTTTAGTGATTTCATGGGAGACCGTTTGGAAACAGAGGGAAAGGAGTCAGGAAGACGGGTCGGGGGACAGGTGACGCGGCTCTAGGTCACCAGGCTCCTCGCTGGCAGGAAGCGGGTTCGAGGACACTGTTAGCACCCATCCTGTGAGTCTTATAAAAGACTGGGTCCTGGGGTGCTGCTCGAGAAAGGCTGGTCACTCCCAGGACCGCGGGCGAGGCCGAGGGGCGAGAGGGGGTTGGCTTTGGGGCCCAGAGTCCTGTCGCCTTCTGCGCCCTGCACGGGCTGGGCCATGTCATCGGAGCAGACACCTCAGAACTAGGTTTAGAAACAGGTGAAGAACTCTGGCTTCAATGTGCGTCCTGTCGGGTTTCAGTGTTCTTTCACTTTAGATGTATTAAATGGCCGGAATTCCAAACGCTCACTACAGTAAAATTTTAATTATGTAGCATTGTTTACAGAGTCAGGAAGAAGCACCGAAGGTTGTACGTTGGTTCTACCCAGAGACATTCTGTACATTTAGAATAAGTGGATGTTTGCGTTAGGATGAGAGGGTTTCATATTTATAGCAATAGAGTTTTTACTGACACATTTATTAGTGATGATGACTGATTCTCACTGCAGGGCAAAGACACGTTCCCTAAGCCTGTCCAGTCTGCGCAGTTTTATTCCATCGCCGCGTTTATCTTGTCTTCCTCGGCCGAGGTCCAGCTGCTCAAGCATCACACCGACACCAGCAAGGACGACTCACGAAGGTAGCGCCCCCTGCGGGTGGGGACGCTACATCTCAACCGCGCGTCGGGTGTGAAGCAGCGGGGTCCAAGGTGTCGTCACAGCCTCCTGTGACCGGAAGTCCCTTCTCTGCATGTACAGCTTCTCTGGGGGCCAGGCCTGGGCCTCGGGGGACTCACCAGTGTCCGGGACTCAGGAAAGGGGCCCACGGCCCTGGTTTAGCGACATGATTAACACGTTTCGTGTGTGCGATTATTACCGTTTATAGGAAGCTGAGGTGGTTGCAATGGTCAAGAATCAACCTGCCAAGGCAGGAGATAGGAATTCCATCCATGGGCAGGGAAGAGTCCCTGGAGAAGGGCATAGCTACCCTCTCCAGTGTTCTTGCCTGGAAAATTCCATGGACAGAGGAGCCTGGTGGGCTACAGTCCACGGGGTCGGAAAGGGGCTGATATGACTGAGCGAGCACACATGTGTGGGGCGTTGCATGCGCGTCCACAGGGGTACGTGTGTGTGGCCTGCTAGACGCCTGCCGGGGCACACCTGACTTGGCAGACACTAATGCTTGGCTGCCTTTGTTTTCAAAGCGTTTACGAAAATGAAGCCTGCAGAGAGGACCAGAGGCCTCCCCTCTGAGCCCCGCCCCTCTGCCACCACCCGAGACTCATGTGCCCGCGCCCACCCCGCTCTCTAGCTGCTGCCCACCCAGGCGTCTGTGCAGCTTGGTGGGCAGTTCACGTGTGACACACCTTTGATCACTACTATGCTCACGAGCACGGCTGCTCCCTAACCTGTTGGGATGTGTTGGGCGACAGGAGGCTGCCACAGCTCTTCCTGGCTCCCACATACAGACACCTTGCTTGTTCCAATGGGGCCGCTCTGAGCTCCCCTGCACGCGTCTGGTGGTGGGCCTGGTGGGCCAGGTGGGCATTTCTGGGCTCCCTGTTCTGGCCTCCCCTCAGGGGGAGCATGTGGTGCCCGGCAGCATGGTGGCGCCCGGCAGCGTGGTGGCGCCCGGCAGCGTGGTGGCGTCCAGCAGCATGGTGGCGGGCTCACACTGCTCTGAAGGCGGTGCCCGCAGGCCACCCCTGACCTGCGTCCTGCAGAGTGGGGCCCGTCAGCCAGTTCCCTTTCTGCAGCTGACCAGCCGCTCACTGTGTTCACACTGTGAAGTTGGTGTTTCCATCAGGTCCTGCCCACCACCCTCTTCTGGGTGGCTCTGTCCCATTGCTTGCCACTCTGCAGAACAAGGTGGCTGCTGTAGCTCCAGGCATCACATCTGTGTTTCTCATGGCAAGATGAAAGGGAGACCTGTTTAGACCTGCATGCCTCAGGGCCCCAGGAGCACCCTGGGTGTTGGGTGGGGCTGGTCTCATGGACAAGCTGTTTGCCTCTCATCTTGGCCCCCTCCCACTTCCCTCACCTCTGATCCAGAGCCTCCCTGGTGCTAACAGCCTCACCTTGATGGGCACATGCCAGCCTCCAGCACTGGGGACTCCTGCAGCCGGGCAGGTGTGGGGTTGGGTTGGGGACTCCTGCAGCCGGGCAGGCATGGGGTTGGGTCGGGAACACCTGCGCTTTATCCGGGAGGCACTCCCGGGCCTCCCCCACCGCAGGGCTGTTTACACCCCCTCTGCTCACACGACTCTTCTCTCTGAGGCCCTTCCTGGGCCATCCTGTCCACAGTAAGTCGCTGTTGTCGCCTCTTCAGCCAGCCTGCTGTGTGGCTTTGGGCCAGCTCTGAGCTGGACACATGGGGGTTTATGAAATCTCTGCTGACCTTTAAGTTTCATTCCCAAACTTCCCCTGAGGCTTGTCCTGGCTTGTCCCTGAGTCTGCATGTGGCCTTTTCTCCCAGGATGTGAGGCCTGTCCCTGCCCTGCAAGTCACCCCTCTGGGCACCACTCTGTGGCTGGCTCTGCACCAGACCCCTGCCCAGCAGTTACCTTCCTGTGGGCGGGATGGGCTGACGGCCAGCTCCATCCACACCTCAAGTGTCTAGGGGTTTGGGCCCTGAGCCCTCATGGCTTGGGCCATTGCCACCTGCACATCGCTTTGCCAGCAGAGGTCCGTCTAGTCAAAGTCACGGTCTCTTCAGCCGTCATGTATGGATGTGAGAGTGGGCCATAAAGAGGGCAGAGCGCCAAAGAGTTGATGCTTCGAGCTGTGGTGCTGGAGAAGACTCCTGAGAGTCCCTTGGACTGCCAGGAGATCCAACCAGCCAGTCTTAAGGGAGATCAACCCTGACTATTCGTTGGAAGGACTGATGCTGAAGCTGAAGCTCCAGTATTTTGGCCGTCTGATGTGAAGAGCCAACTCATTGGAAAAGTCTCTGATGCTGGGAAAGATTGAGGGCAGAAGGAGAAGAGGGCATCAGAGGATGAGGTGGTTGGATGGCATCACCGACGTGACGGACATGAACTTGGGCAAACTTCAGGAGTTGGTGATGGACAGGGAGGCCTGGGGTGCTGCAGTCCATGGGGTCACAGAGAGTCAGGCACGACTGGGCAGCTGAAGAGCGGCAGCAGATAACTTAGGGCCCCTGGATGTCTTAAGTGCGCCTGGCTTCCTGGTGGCCCAGATTGTAAAGAATCTGCCTGTGATGCAGGAGACCCAGGTCTGATCTGTGGAGTCCTGCTAAGTACACACAAATATTTTAAAATTAAGAGAAAAGTTTGTTTTCTCATAGATGGGGATGAATTCCACTTGGCTATGTATATAGTAATATTTTTCATGAAGTTTTATTAAAGGAAAAGCTAGAATTACCTAAAGGATAACTTAGTCAACTTGCTACCTAATAAAATTTATTTTTATTAATATTTATTAATGAAATATGATTGTTCATATTGACATGAAAACTTTTATTTTCAAGTTTTTGAAGGTAGAATCTTGGGTTGTGGCAAAAAGGGAACCAGGGGATAGATTGCCCTCCACCCTCTCGCAGGTACAGACAGAAGAGCTGGTACACGCCAGTGTGCAGGCTCCTCACGGCTGGCGCCTTGGAGATCGCCAGCTTGTCCGCGGTGAACGGCTTCCACTCCTGCGTCCTTTCTCCTGCTGCGCCCCCGGTGTCCTCACATCCCGACCATCATCCTTCCGGCAAAGGCTTGTGCTGAGCACTCGGGCCTCATGGAGCTCAGGGGCGTTCGTGCAACGGCTTCATCTCCATAATGGAAAGAGCCCCGGAGCGAAAGGGAAGCTGGACGTGGGGTGCCTGTGAGGTGGAGCAGAGTGAGGAGACCTGAGGTTCCTGGTCTGCTCGCGTCTTGAGTGACAGTGGTTTAATACATTTAAACAGGACACGGCTACACTTGCCACATGCATCCTGTGATGAGCTGAGTGGCGTACCCCATCACATGCGGAAGATGGCAAAGTTGCAGCAGTGAGTTTCTGTGGTTACGTCATCATTTTAAATTAAAGAGCATTGACTTTAATTTATTTAGAAACAAAGCTCTGATCTTTAGGGAGACATCTTATAAACTTTTATTCAAAGGTACAAGATTCTTTTGAAAAGTTTTATTCTGGAAATTTCAGAAGGACTGATACAGGGTATTAGAGGTTCTAGTATATTTTAATTAGAAAGGTAATTTTTTTATGCTAGACCCTTTTGCTGAAAACACAAAAACACTTAGCAGAAATGTGTTGTTCTGATTATTCTCTGTCCTTGAGTGAGGGTTCCTGAGTACTTTGGCTTTAGCACTGGGTTATTAGATCTAGTACTTTTTCTATTCTCTACTTTTCTAGCACGTATACATTTTGTGTTTTGGCCACACCACGTGGCAGGTGAGAGCTCAGTTCCCTGACCTGGGGCTGAACCCATGACCCCTGCAATGGAAGCGTGGAGTCTCAACTACTAGACTGCCAACTTATCCACTGTCCCTCCTGGTCCCCGTGGGTGAAGCGTGCTGCGTTCACGGCTTGTCCTCCACACAGGCAGCCTGACCTGGTGGGAGGGGGCGCCATTCACTTCCACAGCCTCCCTGTCTAATCTCTGGCTCAGACCTGTCTTCAAGCTCAGTGCCTACATGCAGGACGGCCATTCCGCCCCTTGATTTGGGTGTTTCCTGACATCTCAAACCTTGCTTACCTCTCAGTGGACCTAGGCCTCCAGTATGGAAATCCACATGCCTGGCCTCCCCATCCTCCCAGCAGCTCTGGCCAGCCACCTGGGATCAGGTGGGGAGGGGGCTGTGGTCAGGACTGTCCTGTGGAGCCTCAGGAGATTGCAGCTGGTCACCTGTCCTCGCAACCTTCTGCCGAGAGAAGTTCCCTAACCGAGCCCCAGACCTTGTGCTTGCTGCCGGGCGGAACCGGACCTTGGAGGTTTTTGACCTCAACGTGGGCTGCAGTGCGGCCGTCATCACGGGAGCCCATTCTCGGCCCGTCCACCAGATCTGTCAAAATAAAGTGAGTGACCTTCTGACCCCCCACAGCCTTTGTAAACTTTGCATTTAAGTGTTTAACAAACTTACCATGCAATCTTACAGCAGTTTGCTGCCAAAAGCAACAGTGATTCTTATTGGCTGTGAAGCTGTTGTAAGCCTTGATGTTTGATGTTAGAAGGCATTTGGATGCTGTGTTGAATGTGGATGTTTGTACCTTTGTCTTTGATGATTTTGTGGTCCCAGTTTTTGAATTTACCACTTTCAAATGAAAATGGTCCCATTTTCATTTACTACTTGGCGATGGTTTTGGGCGTTTGCAGTGCTGGGTAGGTTCTGCAGGGACGTGAAGCAGCCTCTGTGGATCCACAGGTCTCGCTGTCCAGTGCAGCTGGTCTGTCTCGATGGAGGAAGAGTTCAAAATAACACACAACTGGGCGTTGAAGGTCAGAGACTGAGGAGGTGGCCATTCTGATGAAGTCACTGTCTCACAGTTTAGTTCAAAAGATGCTTTGTTGCTCAAAAGAACAACAAAGAGACTTGTGAACAGATGTTTATTTTTAGGACTACAACTTTGATTTTTGATAGATTTGCAATCACTTTCCAAATTAAGGGTTTACTTTATAATGCCTGCAGAAATACGCATTATGGTTCAGGATATTCTCCTGTTTTAAGTGAAGTCTTGCTATATTGCTCAAAGAAGACTCTCTTATCCACAGTTTCAAGACGTTTTTCGGGTTTAAGTGTCCATGTGACGGCGTGTGTGGACAGCGTGTGTGGACGGCGTGTGTGGTCTGATAGTCGCTGAGGTTCTGTAAGTGGCTGAGTGGGAGGAGAGCGCAGAACCAGGGCCGTGGAGCTGAATTCTCTCCAGCGGACTTTGTTTTGTGTTGTCCTGGGGGAGTGGGAGCTGGGGGTGCTGGAGCCAGAGTCAGACTGTGTTGGGGCAGTGGGAGACCCCTGATGTGAGGGCAGTGGCCTGAGACCCCGCATCCGAGCCCTGGGAGGTCCACCTGGATGGCCCGTCCACATGGCCGTGGCCAGAGTCCGGGCTCCTGGCCTTGGTGGGCAGCGGCTGGGGGCTGAGGAGGGGAGGCAAGCATCCTCTCCTCCTGGGGGACACCTGGTCTTGGACAGGCGCCTCGAGGCTCAGACTGGGTCCTATCTGGACCTTTCCCCCAGTTTACCCTTTGGGGGTTCATTAAGGAGGACCTTTCCAATTAAGAGGAGGCTTTTCTTGTTTGTATTATGTTTTCAGCTTGCTGAGTTATTGAAGCAAATATTATTTTGTTGCATCTTTTTCTGGGAACAGACTCTTAACTGCATAAAAACAGCAAAAACGTTTTAAACGCTGTGGCCCCGCAGACGGGTGGTGGTGCTCTCTGAAGAGCCAGTGCGTTGTGGCGCTGCGGCCTCGCAGCCTCGGTGCCGGCGGAGGTTTCAGGCTGTGCGGTGTGCCCTGGAGGACTGGGCCTGTGTGTGTCTTTTACAGCAGGAAGGCGGTTTGCGTTTGGAAACTGTGGTCTCACGCCGCTCATTTCAGAGTAAGATCTGCCGAGGTGGCATTCCAGATTGATGATTAGACCTGGTAGAGTTCTGGACTTTTCAGTGAATTTGATAACAGACTCATATATCTTTTCCACTATAAATCCATTATAAATCCTATTTTCTTTTTTGCATGTTCTAACCTGAATTTCTTTCTGGAGTTTATTATACAGCCATAAAAACTTGGTTGAAAGTTGGTATGTTAGAGATCTGTATGAGATTTTTCTTCAGTTTGGTTCCCAAAACTGTTTAAGTTGAAAATACAAAGTATAATTTTGGTGTTTTGACGCTCTCTTACTTATAAGGATAAAACCTTGGCTTTAAAACAGTGGTAAAAACAATTCTTTTAAACTTAGCTAACCAGATTTTGTCATATTTTCAGAGAAGTTATTTCATTTTGAAAACGAATATGTTGCTATTTTGACTGATATCTTCCTCTCTGTTTACATTTCATAAAATAAGATATTCTAACCTTTTGCTTATACTTTTCTCTGTTGTAAGGATTAGATAATATAATGTATATTGATTTCTTAGCATATGCTAAATTCACTAAATGGAAGCTATTTCTTGAAATATAAATTTACGCGGGCTGGTGGACATTACCTTAGAAAACTCTTCGTCTTCATATGCAACTAATTTCACACAATCCCTTTGTTTCCATGAGTGTTAAGGGGAAACGTAGAGAACTGCGCTTCCTGCAGCTGAAAGTCAGGCTGAATTATTACAGAAATGATGTCTGCTTTCAAAGAAACTGCGGCCTGGAAGGTGGGAGATGTGGGTGTGAGTTACCCTCACTCGTGCAAATCTCACTCTTGACGCTCCATAAAGTAGGTCGGTCGCTCAGTCATGTCTGACTCTCGTGACCCCATGGACTGTAGCCCAACAGGCTCCTCTGTCCCTGGGATTCTCCACGCAAAAATACTGGAGCGGGTTGCCATTCCGTTCTCCAGGGAGCCTGCCCAACCCAGGGATCGAACCAGGGTCTTCTGCACTGCAGGCGATTCTTTACCGTCTAAGCCACCACTTAAGCTCTGTAAGGTGAGAGAAAAGAGCGGCCCCACCCCAGCCCAGTGATGAGGGCAGGCCGCTCGTGCTGCTGTGGAAGGCTGGGTCAGACGGCGTGGAGCTGCAGCCACACATCCTTCCGCGTGGCCAGGCAGAACTCAGCTTGACGGGCCTTTGAAGGTGCAGGAGACAGAAGCAGGCCGACCTGACCCCTGCCGGATGGTCTGGATGGGCCCCTGGGTCTCAGGTTCCTCTGTTTCCAAACTGACTCGAATGTAAAATCCCAGAAGGGGGTTAACACCGCGGACACAACCTCCGGAGGGTGCGGGTGTGGGTCCAGCTCCCCATCAGCCTTGGCCCCAGGCTACTCCTGCCTCTCCGGGAGCCCTGCCCACCGAGCCTGCTGCTAAAACATACACCCCAACTCCGTGCCCGTCCTTCGGTTCCTCAGGGGCCCCCTGACGCACGCCGCTGGCTCAGTGTCCAGCCTTCGGTTCCTCAGGGGCCCCCCTGACACACGCCGCTGGCTCAGTGTCCAGCCTTCGGTTCCTCAGGGTCCCCCCTGACACACGCCCCTGGCTCAGTGTCCAGCCTTTGGTTCCTTGGGGGCCCCCCCGACACATGCCCCTGACTCAGTGTCCAGCCTTCAGGACCTCGGGGGCTCTGCTACTCCCTAGATAGAGTCAGCTTTGCAGGCAGCCTTGCTGCTGCTCATGGTCATCTCTGCCTGCTGTCCTCAGGGTGAGTGTGGACCCTCTGTCTCGGGTGAGGGTGGGGCATCCACGTGGCCGGGGCCGTTTTCCTGCACGGCAGCACTGCTTCGGGATATCCTGTGCCAGGCAGCACAGACCTGGGGTCACTTCCAGCAGGGGGCTCGCCTGCTATCAACAGGGGGAGGTTCGGCAGGATCCCAGTCCTCAGTGTACATGGTCTCAGGGACAGGTGTGTCCAGTTCCCTCATCCTCATTATACGTGGTCCCAGGGGCAGGTGTGTGCAGGTCCCTCATCTTCATTATATGTGGTCTCAGGGGCAGGTGTGTGCAGGTCCCCAGTCCTCCGTGTCCGTGGTCCCAGGGGCAGGTGTGTGCAGGTCCCCAGTCCTCCGTGTCCGTGGCCCCAGGGGCAGGTGTGTGCAGTTCCCTCATCCTCATTATACGTGGTCCCAGAGGCAGGTCTGTGCAGGATCCCAGTCCTCCGTGTCCGTGGTCTCAGGGGCAGGTGTGTGCAGTTCCCTCATCCTCATTATACGTGGTCCCAGAGGCAGGTCTGTGCAGGATCCCAGTCCTCCGTGTCCGTGGTCTCAGGGGCAGGTGTGTGCAGTTCCCTCATCCTCATTATACGTGGTCCCAGAGGCAGGTCTGTGCAGGATCCCAGTCCTCCGTGTCCGTGGTCTCAGGGGCAGGTGTGTGCAGTTCCCTCATCCTCATTATACGTGGTCCCAGAGGCAGGTCTGTGCAGGATCCCAGTCCTCCGTGTCCGTGGTCTCAGGGGCAGGTGTGTGCAGTTCCCTCATCCTCATTATACGTGGTCCCAGAGGCAGGTCTGTGCAGGATCCCAGTCCTCCGTGTCCGTGGTCTCAGGGGCAGGTGTGTGCAGTTCCCTCATCCTCATTATACGTGGTCCCAGAGGCAGGTCTGTGCAGGATCCCAGTCCTCCGTGTCCGTGGTCTCAGGGGCAGGTGTGTGCAGTTCCCTCATCCTCATTATACGTGGTCCCAGAGGCAGGTCTGTGCAGGATCCCAGTCCTCCGTGTCCGTGGTCTCAGGGGCAGGTGTGTGCAGTTCCCTCATCCTCATTATACGTGGTCCCAGAGGCAGGTCTGTGCAGGATCCCAGTCCTCCGTGTCCGTGGTCTCAGGGGCAGGTGTGTGCAGTTCCCTCATCCTCATTATACGTGGTCCCAGAGGCAGGTCTGTGCAGGATCCCAGTCCTCCGTGTCCGTGGTCTCAGGGGCAGGTGTGTGCAGTTCCCTCATCCTCATTATACGTGGTCCCAGAGGCAGGTCTGTGCAGGATCCCAGTCCTCCGTGTCCGTGGTCTCAGGGGCAGGTGTGTGCAGTTCCCTCATCCTCATTATACGTGGTCCCAGAGGCAGGTCTGTGCAGGTCCCCAGTCCTCAGTGTATGTGGTCTCAGGAGCAGGTGTGTGCAGGTCCCCAGTCCTCCGTGTCCGTGGTCCCAGGGGCAGGTTCCTCTGGCTCCTGTGCCTCTGGGGCCGTTGGTCCCAGTCGCTGTCCCCCAGGCCTCAGTGGGGCAGAGGGCTCCGTGGCCTTCAGGCCAGGCCACACGAGGTGTCCTCCCCGGGGGCCTGGGAGACGGCCAGTCCCGAGCCATCCGCCGTGTCATGGTGGGGCTGGGGAAGCAGGCACGGCAGCCTGTGCTTAGCGGTTGGATGAGAGGCATTAGGTTAGAAAGGGAGTTCTGAGGGGTTTGATGGGAAGAGAACCGGTTTTACTTCCTGAAAATAAACATCTGAACAGTATATGATGGATGAAAAGATGAGGATATAAGGTTAGAGGTTTACCCCACAGCTTAATAGTTTTCTTAAACTTCCCTGACATTTCTGTTCAGTTACGCAGTGGGTGTCAAAGTGTTCCGACTCACCAGAGCCCTGCAGGGACTGTCGTCCTGCAAGTCCAAGTTCAGGGGAAGCAGAAGTCACAGTTGGCCCAAAAGTCCCATTTCCACTCGGATAAAAAATACGTCGTTTCTGATTTCCTCTCGGCCGCATCCACAGATGCCGCTGGAGCTCCGTGAGAGCATCTGGGTTCATGCCGTGACCTCCTCCGAGGATCGCCTGCAGCCGCCTCGTGTTGCACAAGCAGAATTCAGCTCATTTTGCCTCCAGTCACAAAGATGAGGGCCTCGTGCTCCTGCCGGCGAGGTCCGTTTTACGCCATTAAATGGCTTATTTTTAGAATGAAAGTGCATACCTATTTCTTATTTTTTATTGATAGCTTTCAGAATCAGAGCAGATGCCTTTTCTTTATATATTAAAAAAAATCTTATTGGCTATCACTCCTTTTTGTGTCTGAATGAGACCCTTGCATTTTCTTGTGATGTCAGTATGTAATGTGCATGCATGCTCAGCCTCTTCCGTCGTGTCCAGCTCTTGCGACCCCGTGGATTTGTAGTCCACCAGGCTTCTCTGTCCGTGGGTTTCTCCAGGCAAGACTACTGGAGAGGGCAGCCTTTCCCGCATCCAGGGGATCTTCCCAACCCTGGGACTGAACCCAGGTCTCCCTCATTGCAGGTAGATTACTTGCTGTTGAGTCATCGGGGGAGCCCAAATGTATAATACTAGATAGCTAATTCGCATTGAAAAGCTAAAAAATATGTAAAATTTCAAATAGTTTAATGAAACTATCTTGTCACACCAGAACTTCAGGTTTTCAGAAATAGTAGTCACTCAAGTTGATATAATTTGCTTTAAAATACATACTTCCTTAGGTCCAGGTCTTACTTTCTTCTCTTTTTTAAAGAAATGCAGTGATTTTTGCTGCAGGAAAGCATTCCTGTTCGCTGGCCGCTGCCGATTTCCCTGTGGCTCTCCCCCAGTGTGCGCTCAGAGCACACGGTGCCTCCTGCAGCGAGCGTGCTCCTTCCACAGCAGCGCTGAGCCCGTGTGTCCCGCCCTCAGCTTCGCTGCACCACGCGCAGGGATTCACCCATTTTATGCATTTCTTACATGTGGTTAAGCCTATATATTTCTCTCTGAATGCCGCTGTGGTTGTAATTTGCCAGTTTAGCAAGTGGCCTTTTGATTTAGCAGTAAATATTTTCTGATTTTTTTCAACCTAGTCTTTATTTACAGATAAGCTTTCAGTTTCCCACATACATAAACTAATTTGTTGTTTGGCCGCTCACTTGTATCCAACTATTTGTGACCCCATGGACTGCAGCATGCCAGGCTTCCCTGTCCTTTACCATCTCCCAGAGCTTTCTCAAACTTACGTCCATTGAGTCGGTGATGCCATCCAACCATCTCATCCTCTGTCGCCCCCTTCTGCCTTCAGTCTTTGCCAGCATCAGGGTCTTTTCCAGTGAGTCAGTTCTTCTCATCAAGTGGTGAAAGTATTGGAGTTTCAGCTTCAGCATCAGTCCCTCCAATGAATATTCAGGATTGATTTCCTTTAGGATGGACTGGTTTGACCTCCTTACAGCCCGAGAGATTCTCAAGAATCTTCTCCACAGTTCAAAAGCATTATTTCTTCGGTGCTCAGCTTTCTTTAGAGTCCAACTGTCACACCCATACATTTCATGAATGCAGTCACAATCCGCAGTGGTTTGGAGCCCAAGAAAATAAAGTCTGTCACTGTTTCCATTGTTTCCCTATTTATTTGCCATGAAGTGATGGAAGAGATGACATGATCTTAGTTTTTTGAATGTTTAGTTTTAAGCCAAGTTTTTCACTCTCCTCTTTCACCTTTATCAAGAGGCTCTTTAGTTCCTCTTTGCTTTCTGCCATAAGGGTGGTGTCCCCCTGTTTGTTTAACCTATATGCTGAGCACATCTTGAGAAATGCTGGGCTGTATGAGTTACAAACTGGAATCAAGATAAGCGGGAGAAACACCAACAACCTCAGATATGCAAATGATACCACTCTAATGGCAGAAAGTGAAAAGAAATAAACAGCCTTTTGATGAGAGTGAAGGAGAAGAGTGAAAGAGGCAGCTTAAGATTAATATTAAAAAAACCAAGATCATGGCATTTGGCCCCGTGACTGCATGGCAAATAGGAGAAAAGGTGGAAGTAGTGGCAGATTCCCTCTTCTCGGGCTCCAAAATCACCCCAGATGCTGACTGCAGCCATGAAATCAAGAGACGATTGCTTCTTGGCAGGAAAGCGATGACAGACCTAGAGTGGTGTTGAAAAGCAGAGACGTTACTCTGCTGACAGTGGTTGTGAGACCTGGACTGTAATTTTGGCAGAACACCTAAGAACTGATGCCTTTGAACTGTGGTGCTGGAGAATACTCCCCAAAGTCCCTTGTACTGCAAGGAGATCAAACCAGTCAATCTTAAGGGAGATCAACCGTGAATATTCACAGAAGGGCTGAAGCTGAAGCTGAAGCATCTGGTCATCTGATGCAAGGGGCCGACTCATTGAAAAAGTCCCTGATGCTGGAAAAGATAGAGGGCAGAAGGAGAAGAGGGCGTTCAGAGGATGAGATGGCTGGATGGCATCACTGACGCAATGAACATGAACTTGGGCAAACCTCGGGAGATGGTGAGGGACAGGGAGGCCTGGCGTGCTGCAGTCCATGGAGTCGCAAAGAGTCGGACGTGACTGGGTGACTGAACAACAATATCTTATATTTTCAGATATAGTTGTTTTTATCACTTTCAAAAACGATTACTAATTAGGTGTACTTTCTGTTCAGTTCAGTTCAGTTGCTCAGTCGTGTCCAACTCTTTGCGACCCCATGGACTGCAGCACTCCAGGCCTCCCTGTCCATCTCCAACTCCGGAGCTCATTCAAACTCATGTCCATCAAGTTGGTGATGCCATCCAACCATCTCATCCTCTGTCATCCCCTTCTCCTCCTGCCTTCAATCTTTCCCAGCATCAGGGTCTTTTCCAACGAGTCAGTTCTTCACATTAGGTGGTCAAAGTATTGGAGTTTCAGCTTCAGCATTAGTCCTTCCAATGAATATTCAGGACTGATTTCTTTTAAGATGGACTAGTTGAAACTTCTTGCAGTCCAAGGGACCCTCAAGAGTCTTCTCTAACACCACAATTCAAAAGCATCAATTCTTTGGTGCTCAGCTTTCTTTATAGTCCAACTCACACATCCATGCATGACCACTGGACAAACCATAGCCTTGACTAGATGGACCTTTGTTGGCAAAGTAATGTCTCTGCTTTTTAATATGCTGTCTAGGTTGGTCATAACTTTTCTTT
Organism: Litocranius walleri; assembly: GCA_006410535.1. Lineage (NCBI taxonomy): Eukaryota > Metazoa > Chordata > Mammalia > Artiodactyla > Bovidae > Litocranius > Litocranius walleri. Next base: position 24,264 of record SJYG01000950.1, read on the forward strand.
TAAGGAACAAGTGTCTTTTAATTTCATGGCTATAGTCACCATCTGCAGTGATTTCAGCGGGTAAAGCGTCTGCCTCCAATGTGGGAGACCCGGGTTCGATCCCTGGGTCGGGAAGATCCCCTGGAGAAGGAAGTGGCAACCCACTCCAATGCTCTTGCCTGGAGAATCCCAGGGACTGAGGAGCCTGGTAGGCTAGAGTCCACGGGGCCACAGAGAGTCGGACTCGACTGAGCGACTTCCCCTTTCCCCAGAATAAAGCCTGACACTGCTTCCATTGTTTTCCCGTGATCTTAGTTTTCTGAATGTTGAGTTTTAAGCCGACTATTTCACTCTCCTCTTTCAGTTTCATCAAGAGGCTCTTTAGTTCTTCACTTTCTGACATAAGAGTGGTGTCAAATGCATATCTGAGGTTATTGATATTTCTCCCAGCAAACTTGATTCTAGCTTGTGCTTCATCCAGGCCAACATTTCTCGTGATGTACTCTGCATATAACTTAAATAAGCAGGGTGATAAGATACAGCCTTGACTTACTCATTTCCTGATTTGGAACCAGTCTGTTGTTCCATGTCCAGTTCTAACTGTTGCTTCTTGACCTGCATACAGATTTCTCAGGAGGCAGGTAAGGTGGTCTGGTATTCCCATCTCTCTAAAAATTTTCCACAGCTTGTTGTGATCCACACAGTCAAAGACTTTAGCATAGTCAATAAAGCAGACGTAGATGTTTTTCTTGAACTCTCTTGCTTTTTCGATGATCCAGCGGATGTTGGCAATTTGATCTCTGGTTCCTCTGCCTTTCTAAACCCAGCTTGAATGTGGAATTTCATGGTTCACATACTGTTGTAGGGGCTTCCCTGGTGGCTCAGAGGTTAAAGCGTCTGCCTCCAATGTGGGAGACCCGGGTTCGATCCCTGGGTCGGGAAGATCCCCTGGAGAAGGAAATGGCAACCCACTCCAGTACTCTTGCCTGGGGAATCCCATGGACAGAGAAGCCTAGTAGGTTACAGTCCACGGGGTCGCAAAGAGTCGGACACGACTGAGTGACTTCACCTCACCATACTGTTGAAGACTGGCTTGGAGAATTTTGAGCATTACTTTGCTAGCGTGTGAGATGACTGCAATTGTGCGGGTAGTTTGAGCATTCTTTGGCATTGCCTTTCTTTGGGATTGGAATACAAACTGACCTTTTCCAGTCCTGTGGCCACTGCTGAGTTTTCCAAATTTGCTGGCATATTGAGTGCAGCATTTTCACAGCATCATCTTTCAGGATTTGAAACAGCTCCACTGGAATTCCATCACCTCCACTAGCTTTGTTCATAGTGATGCTTCCTAAGGCCCACTTGACTTCACATTCCAGGGTGTCTGGCTCTAGGTAAGCGATCACACCATCGTGATTATCTGGGTTGTGAAGATCTTTTTTGCATGGATCTGTGCATTCTTGCCACCTCCTCTTACTATCTTCTGCTTCTGTTAGGTCCATACCATTTCTGTCCTTTATTGAGCCCATCTTTCCATGACATGTTCCCTTGCTATCTCTGATTTTCTTGACAAGATCTCTAGTCTAGTAAGGTGTACTTTGCCTTGCTTCTATTTTTTCTTAATATTTATACAATCAATCTTTCCTCCTTTTACTTAGCATATGCTATTTTTCCCCACCCTTTACTTTCAGTTGTTAAAATTAGTATATTTTAAGTATTTTTATTGAAATCCAACTAGGAGTCTTTCTTTTATTTGTTGAGCTTACTCTGTTAAAAATTATTATGATGACTCATCAGTTGATCTTATTTTGTTTTTCTCTTCAATCTTTAAAAAGAACACTTCACTTTCTATTTATCATGAAGTCTTAGCTTCATTTTTTTGTTTCAGTCTCTACTGGATTGATCAGATATTTTTCTAAATTCTTTTTTTCTCCTTGAAAAGTTTGAACTCTGCATATTATTTCTGTTTTTTCCCCCATTTTTTGCTGTTAAGTTTCAAGAAACTAGCAATGTTGTAAGCTCTCATAACTCACACTCGTCTCTGTTAAGCTGGGTCTTTGTTTTGATCTTTTTATGTTCAGGCTGTTGCAGAGCGCCTAGCCTTCAGCAGGTGGCCTCTGGATGTTCGCTGGGTGTCTTGCTTCTCTGTTCTGAGCTGCTGAGCTGTCTTACCCCAGCTCCATCTTGTGGATCACTGTGCTGTGTTGGTCTTAGTAACTGGGGGCAGTGAGTGGGCCCCTCTGTGCGTCACGCTTCTCATATGAGAAAGGGAGTGAAATAGCTGCCCTTCACGGGTTTGCGAGGAGGAGGGAATGTGAAGTGTTCAGAATGCTGTGGGCGCAGAGTCAAGACTCAGCGCACATTCGTTTGCTTTTCTAGTCACTGAATCTGTGTAAGCCTTTGCTTCCTGGTTGTAAGTAAAGACTCACTTGTAGGCATCTTAAGCGCAAATGCTTGTGGGCACACTTTATTAGGTTTGTCTTAACAGTGATGTCTGGATATTCTTGACATAGTGGAAGATGGAAATTATTATAAACCACGTTATATCTAAGTAATGTTTGGGGCCAGATGGCTCTGCACACGGAGTTCTGTTTCAGTCCACTAGACACTGAAAATCATGGCAACAGTTCTGACAGCGTCTTGGAGAAGGTGAGCGCCCAGTGACCAGGCCAGATGCAGGTCCTCGGAAGGGTCAGCGTCTGCTGGACACATTTCCCCCAAGTCAGCGTCACAGGCACCTGGTCAGGGGGCCTCAGGGTTCAATAATCGGGAAACAAATAACTGACCTCAAGCTTTAAATGCCTTATTAAGACCATCTTTCAGATAATTTGTTGAATATGTCTTATGACCCACACTTTAAAAAAATTGGTGGATCGTTACCAGTCTTTTGATCTTTTGCCATTTGTGGTTCTGTAACTTTCCATGGCATTATATATAGAGAAAACATACGTCGGTAGTTCTTAAGGTCCAAATGTTCCACTAGCGATTATTCATAGGAAGTTTTTGGAGTCCATCCTAAAATTTTATAAGTAAAAAAGCTATTTGTTAATTTCTTTCTTTAGATTCAGTGCTGTTAGATATGGTTAGGGTAATGTTTATTAATTAAACCTGTAAACATATGCCTGATTTTCCCTCATAATTACAGGGGTCATCATTTGCAGCCCAGCAATCCCAGGCTTATGATCTCTTTGCGACCGCAGCCACTGGTGACGGGATGAAGCTCTGGGACCTGAGGACCAACAGGCTCCCTCTGCTTTTTGGGTTGCAGTTGGGGGTGAGGCTGGACAGACCACAGAGAGTGCATTTTAATTAAAGCTCGTGGTAAACTGCACTTGAGCTTGTTTTTCCAAGTATGGCAAGGTTGTGGTGAATCTGTTCGCACTGACTAAGAAGAGTCTGATTTATACACAGAAAGGGCCACACAGTTTGGAATGATACAAAGGCAGATACTGGCCTTTCCTCTGCTGCATGTGACGTGTGGCCTCTGATTGCTGGAAATGGACAGGAAGTTAACTGAGCACTTCACTGTTAGACTAGAGTGTGCATGTGTGTAAGTTAGATGCACGTGTATGTGTGCAAGCATGTACGCACACTGTAAGGAGCACAGGTAACAGTGAGGCGTGCATGTATTTGCATTTAAACATGTATGTACACAGTGATACCTACATATTACTGTTAGATGTGCGTGTTTATGCATGTATACAAAGTATGTGTGTGCACACACACACACAGGGGTGCAGACGTGCAGCAGTGAGACTGTGTGTGTGTGTATGTACACAAGCATACATGCACACAGTGACACACACACACACACACACACACAGGGGTGCAGACGTGCAGCAGTGAGACTGTGTGTGTGTGTATGTACACAAGCATACATGCACACAGTGACACACACACACACACACACACACAGGGGTGCAGACGTGCAGCAGTGAGACGTGTGTGTGTGTGTATGTACACAAGCATACATGCACACAGTGACACACACACACACACACACAGGGGTGCAGACGTGCAGCAGTGAGACTGTGTGTGTGTGTATGTACACAAGCATACATGCACACAGTGACACACACACACACACACACACACAGGGGTGCAGACGTGCAGCAGTGAGACGTGTGTGTGTGTGTATGTACACAAGCATACATGCACACAGTGACACACACACACACACACACAGGGGTGCAGACGTGCAGCAGTGAGACTGTGTGTGTGTGTATGTACACAAGCATACATGCACACAGTGACACACACACACACACACACACACAGGGGTGCAGACGTGCAGCAGTGAGACGTGTGTGTGTGTGTATGTACACAAGCATACATGCACACAGTGACACACACACACACACACACAGGGGTGCAGACGTGCAGCAGTGAGACTGTGTGTGTGTGTATGTACACAAGCATACATGCACACAGTGACACACACACACACACACACACACAGGGGTGCAGACGTGCAGCAGTGAGACGTGTGTGTGTGTGTATGTACACAAGCATACATGCACACAGTCACACACACACACACACACACAGGGGTGCAGACGTGCAGCAGTGAGACGTGTGTGTGTGTGTATGTGTACACAAGCATACATGCACACAGTGACACACACACACGTATATTTATGCACACAATTCTGTCCCTTAAAGTGTTCCGATAGTTACGGCAGACAGACACTGAGTATCGACTGTTTCTAACAAAACAGAATAACTGCTTTCATTTGTTTCTGTATCTGTGTGTGTGATGTGCGTGTTTGTGAGTACAATAGCTGCAGACTGCCTCTGTTTTCTTCTTCGTTCACTAAACAAGTATGAACCCTCTGTTTCTATCCTGTGTGACTTTGTATACTTCTCACATATAAAAAGTTTATTTAATGTTATCTTTGTGCATTTATGATGTTAAAAGCATGTTCATTATTTTTAGAGGGTCTTCAGAATAACCTGCCTCACCACTTATTATTAATAATCCTCACTGTTAAACATCCTCACAACAAAGATGTTGTTTCGCTGTTGGTTTGCTCATTTTTGTGAAGACAAGTCAGTATCTTCCTCGTAATTTATGTTAAAAATTGAGAAATCCTTTGTTCTCTTGCTGTTTTTCGTTCCTTGTAGGTGTGAGCGCTGTTTTGAAGGCCATCCAAGCCGCTGCTACCCATGTGGAATTGCTTTCAGCCCTTGCAGCCGACTCGTGGCTTGTGGAGCTGCAGACAGACACGTATGTGCTCCGTGGCGGTGTGTTGGTCTTCAGGCGAAGGTTCTGCACTCGTTCTTGGGGACACAGTTGATACTGCTGCCTGTTAGGACAGAATCGTGACTGTGGGCCAGTGCTCTGAGGCTGCCACATCGTAATGACATTAAGCAGCAGTCACACGCGAGGTGTGAGAGGCCAGCCGTAGAAGGACGGGTACTGTGGGACCCTAGTCCTATGAGGAACCCAACGCAGACTCACAGAGGCAGACAGTGGAGAGGGGGCCAGGAGCGCGGGTGCAGGTGGGAGATTCTGGGCAGGGGCACAGGCAGTGGTTATGCAGGACGAGCAAGACTGGGCTCTGTTGTAAACATGGCACCTGAGGTCAGCACGACCGCACTGCGTCCACAAGCCTTGTGAAGAAGGTGACCTTGTGCTAAATGTAATCAGTACAATTAAAGACAAGGTTCATGGGAGATTCTCCCAGGGCCACCACGGACGTCACTGAGCATGGAGCCGCTGAGATGTCAGTCTGTGTCACTGATGCTGCTTTAAGGAATCTGCCTCGCTAGCCTGCACCAGGAGGTAGTCCTGTGATAACAAGGGAGCCCGGAGCTAACTGAGTCTTTGTAGGTAACTTCTGGCTTAAGAGAAAATACACAGGATAATGGAACACACTGAAAGGGCGCACAAAGAAGCAGACAGACAGATCCTAGATACGGACCATCCTTCAGAACACTGGTCCAGTTCCTTCAACAAGAATATGGCGTGAAAAAGAGGCAGGCAGGGAAGGATTGCTCCCAAACAGGGAGACGTAAGAGCAATGCACAGATCTCGGCTGGATCCCTATTGACCCCACATAATTGTTAAAAGACATTTGCGAATGCTTGGGGAAGGTATTGGTATTTACAGGGTAGTGAATATCGGCGAATTATTATTCTTTTAGGTGTAAAAATGGCAGTAGAGTTAGTATAAAATGCCCATGTTTTTAAATGCTTACAAAATACATAGAACTCATTTTTGCAGTTTGCTTCAAAATACTACATACCTTTTAACCCCAAAAACTAGAAAGAAAAGGAAAAAAGGATACGATACTTGGAGCAAGTATAGCAAGTCTTGATAATGTTGTATTTGGGCCATGTATGTGTGTAGCTCCTTGTATAATTCTCTGTACTTTTGCACATATTTGAAAAACTTCCAAGTGCAAGGCCACACACGGGCACTGGGAGCGGTCCTTGATGTGGACCAGCTTGACTTCAGCTTGGCAGGAGCCCCTGGCGGCCTCCTCGAGGGCCGGGCGCTGAAGGGGTGCTCGGCTGTGGGACGCCTCATCTGTGTGCTGCTCTTCTCTGCACCAAAGGGAACCGCCGGTTCTCTGCTCCGTGGGTTTCCGTCTGCCGTAGCACACGGTCTGTAGGGAAGAGGAGGCAGTACATGTGCGTGGTTGTGTTTCAGAAATGCCGCTTGAATCTGTGCAGAAAGCTGTGACTGCATCGTGACGACTTCCTTGGGATCACACCAGCGCCATGGTCCCACTATTTCGTTGTGGGATCACCTTTTCAGAGAAATGAGAATGAGGGCATGAACTAATGGGCGCCTGCAGACAGTCAGCTGCATCTTTGATCACAGGCCCACAGACGCTGAGAGAGACAAAGCAGTTATTGGAAACCACGTTGATCAGGAGTCACTTCCAGACCAGTGGGGCTGCTTCTCCCTTGGGTGGGCGGCAGCGATGGTTAGACCCGCGGTCAGGGCCGCCCAGTGATCTGCGTGCTCTGTATCTTGAGAGGAGCTTGTAGCCTTGTTTGTGACGGTTCTTGTCTGGGCTTGGTGGGGACCCATGAGAGGAGAAGGAGGCTGTGTGTCTGCCTTAGGCCTGATGAGAGAGCCCACCAGCATTTTCTAGCAAACTGTCCACTTCTTTCTGGGTGCAGGCTGCGTTTCTGCCTCAGTGAGATTTTAAATAAGGCTCTGTATTAAACCTTGACTATTTTGGTCTTCTGAGAAAAGATTTTTTTTTTAATAAAAATTCTGTGATCTGAAGAAATGTGCACAGTTCTGAGAAATATCATTTTTGGAAATATTTTAAAAAGCAAAGTAAGTGTCCATAGTTTGACAGTTGATTTCCCCATGGACCATATATTTATTATGAAGCTTCAGAAATGCAGAATTCACTTCTGTTTGCAGTTCTGTTTTTCTTCTGTGGGGTTAATTCAGGGAAAGGGAAAATGAAGGACACATGTTAGAATCCTGTGAGATGAAAAAATGAAAGATGCTTCGTCTTCACGGATACGGTTCAACAGAGTTACAAAACAGTTCTAATGAGCTGGTCTGGTCCTGTTTGCAAAACGCTGGTCGTTCTCAGCAGGACATTCAGTCCCTCACGCTGGTTGTTCTCAGCAGGACATTCAGTCCCTTACGCTTTTTGTGAAAATATTTTTGAGCAGTATTATCCCAGCACCCCTGCAGCTTCTGCCACATCCTCATCTTTCTGCCTGAAAAATGTTGCTTCATTTTTCCTCACCCCTCTTCCCAGGGATTGATTTAGTTTCAGAGTAACATTTACTCTATCCAGGTTTCATCTCAGTTTATTTTATTTTCTTAGCACATTTTAGCTAACACTTATTTCTCTTTGATGGGGAGAAGTTGCTTCATGAATCAATAACTGTTATTACCTCTAATTAAAACATTTTGTTCTTGCCATGGATTGTAATAAAATTGAGTCAGTTGCAGAATTCCTTGTTACTTTTCCACTCTTTACATAAAGTACACTTTGTCCTTTGGACTGGTCGGTTGCCACTGTGTGGAAGTACAGCTCATGATAAATACGTATCTAATAAAATATTTCTGATATTGGGAGCTGCAAATTGCTGTTGTTGTTGACTCAGGAACCTTCTGGGTGAAAAGAGATGTTTCATTTATTTATTAAATTATTTTTTTCTGTTTGTTCCCTCTGTTCATTCTTTGTTTTCCCTTCTTTCTCTTTTCAAGTGTGTTTATTTTTTGATGCGCGCCAGCCTCCTCTGCTTGCGGCGAGCGGGGGCTGCCCTTCACTCTGCTGCACAGGCGTCTCCCTGCAGCGGCGTCTCCCTGCAGAGCCCGGGCTCTGGGCACACAGCCTGTGGTGGCTGTGGCACACGGGTGGCATGCGGAACCCTCCCACAGCAGGGATCGAACCCGTGTCCCCTGCGTCGGCAGGTGGATCATTATCCACAGGAAAGTCCTAAAGGATATGTTCCATTTAAAACCATTTTCATCACAGAAGCCTGTTTCTTAGATGACTTTTAGAATTTGCTTCACAGTGAATACCACAGGGTCGTCTTACATGCATTTTGAGATTCCAGGCCGACACAAGCCAGTGTTAGTTCCCATTTGGATTTAGGTAAACATGGCGAGTCTCAGGAAGGGCTTTTCGATGAGAGAGAATCTGTGGCAGAAGCTGACTAACACAGGAACTCAGGCCTCGAGCCCTGTTTGCGGGTTCTCGGAGCTCCCTTTGCCGTCAGCCCTCCAGCCCTGTGCCTATGCTCGCCCTGGTCCGTCGTCCGTCAGGGCAGGGAGCACACAGAGGCTGTCTCTTTCTCTGCTGGCGGGTGCTGCAGCTGCCTGGGTGCATCCACTCTTGACCTTCCAGGCACTGTTATGTCAGGGAACTTCCAGTCTCTTCCTTGACCTGTTTTCCATTAGCCCACAGGCGAGTTCTCTGGGCCTTTGAAACACTAACGTAGGCGTAGGCCGTAAGCTTGCACGTAACTTACCTTTGTGCTCGTGTCTGTCACGCATCACACTGAGCCTCCCGACATCAGCCCCGTTGCCCAGGCCTCCTTTCCCTGCCGCCTTCTTATCTCTTGAAACCTTCTGCTCTGGCTGCTTCTCTTTAGACACGTGTCTAGTTGTTCTCTGACTCCTCTTCTCGCATCTTCTGTTGCAGATTCAACCACGGTTTGAGCTGTTCGTGCATCACAAGTTGAAAACACGTCACTCTCTGATGCCGGCCTCTTCCTGTTTCCTGAGTATGGCAGCTGCTTGGCGTCCCCTGAAGACCTGGCTGTCTTAACCTACGGCGTCTCCCTGCAGAGCCCGGGCTCTGGGCACACAGCCTGTGGTGGCTGTGGCACACGGGTGGCATGCGGAACCCTCCCACAGCAGGGATCGAACCCGTGTCCCCTGCGTCGGCAGGTGGATCATTATCCACAGGAAAGTCCTAAAGGATATGTTCCATTTAAAACCATTTTCATCACAGAAGCCTGTTTCTTAGATGACTTTTAGAATTTGCTTCACAGTGAATACCACAGGGTCGTCTTACATGCATTTTGAGATTCCAGGCCGACACAAGCCAGTGTTAGTTCCCATTTGGATTTAGGTAAACATGGCGAGTCTCAGGAAGGGCTTTTCGATGAGAGAGAATCTGTGGCAGAAGCTGACTAACACAGGAACTCAGGCCTCGAGCCCTGTTTGCGGGTTCTCGGAGCTCCCTTTGCCGTCAGCCCTCCAGCCCTGTGCCTATGCTCGCCCTGGTCCGTCGTCCGTCAGGGCAGGGAGCACACAGAGGCTGTCTCTTTCTCTGCTGGCGGGTGCTGCAGCTGCCTGGGTGCATCCACTCTTGACCTTCCAGGCACTGTTATGTCAGGGAACTTCCAGTCTCTTCCTTGACCTGTTTTCCATTAGCCCACAGGCGAGTTCTCTGGGCCTTTGAAACACTAACGTAGGCGTAGGCCGTAAGCTTGCACGTAACTTACCTTTGTGCTCGTGTCTGTCACGCATCACACTGAGCCTCCCGACATCAGCCCCGTTGCCCAGGCCTCCTTTCCCTGCCGCCTTCTTATCTCTTGAAACCTTCTGCTCTGGCTGCTTCTCTTTAGACACGTGTCTAGTTGTTCTCTGACTCCTCTTCTCGCATCTTCTGTTGCAGATTCAACCACGGTTTGAGCTGTTCGTGCATCACAAGTTGAAAACACGTCACTCTCTGATGCCGGCCTCTTCCTGTTTCCTGAGTATGGCAGCTGCTTGGCGTCCCCTGAAGACCTGGCTGTCTTAACCTTCAGTCAGTTCAGTTCAGTCGCTCAGTCATGTCCGACTCTTTGCGACCCCATGAATCGCAGCACGCCAGGCCTCCCTGTCTTAACCTTAGAAACTTACAAGCAGCAACTGGTTTCCCCTGAACACCTGCTACTTGAAGAGCAGTCTCACTTCAGTTGGTCCTAGTGGTTTTCAGTCCTTTAAGCTGCATTGTGGAGATGTCCTTGGTGACCAGAAATCTGCTGCTCCCATGCTCCAGAGCCTGGAATCTAAAGGGTGTGTGTGTGTGTGTGTGTGTGCGCACGTGTGCGCGTGCGCACGTGCACACGTGCACAGCATATGCGTAGTAATGGGCAATACAGCACATGCCTTATACAAACCTTCAGGGTGTGAACTTTCAAAGATGCGTGTGTGTGTTGGCAAGTCCAGTCACACAAGTTGGTTCACATGTCAGGTGTGCACTGCTGCGTGTGTGCGTCTTCTACAAGTGGCTGTGCTCGTGTGTCCTTTACTGTATAGAATATAGTAGTCCATTATCTTCAAGTCCAGAATGTCTAGGAGCAAGTGTGAAAGCAGTGGCAATGTAGCTGGTACTGCTGTACTTTTTTAGGTACTATACCGTAAGATTAAAAATGTTTTCTTTATTTGTATTTGTTTTTATGTATTATTTGTGTGAAAAGTATTATAAACCTATTACAATACAGTACTGTATAGCTGATTATGTTATTTGGGTACCTTGGCTGACTATTGGGCTTACGAGCAAATTGAACTTATGAATGCACACTTGGAATAGAGCTCATTCATAAGTAGGGGACATTGTGTATATTCCTCCAAAAATTATAGTTTTATTGACATATTTATAGCCAGGTCATAAAGCAGTTGTATGGTTAACTTTTCTGAAGAAAGTTGCTAACAGCAGCTATGGACATCTGTTTTCATTTATTTTGGGTGTGTACAGAGCCGTGAGATTTCTGGGTCAGAAGGCTGGTGTAGGTTTAATTTTGTTGGAAGCTACCAAGGCAGCTATACCATTTGAACAATCGAGCACCAAATGTTTGGTGTGTACACACACACCCAGACATACATACACGCACACACACACATGCACATACACAAACACACAATACACCCAGATGCACAAACATATCCACACCCAGGCGCACACCCAGGTATGCACACACGTACACACACATGTGCAGACACATCTAGACGCACACACACATTCTCCCAGACACACACACATGCACACAGGGGCATCCAGACACACACACACATGCTCCCAGACGTACACATAGGTGCACCCATACATGTGTACTCAGCTGTACACACACACGCACACACGTGCACCCAGACGCACACACACACATGCTCCCAGACGCACACACACACGTGCTTCCAGACACACACACACGTGCACACAGATGTACACCTGTGCACACACACATGTGCACACATACACATGTGCACACAGATGTAGACACCCATGCACCCAGGCACACACAAACATGCACACAGGGGCATCCAGACACGCACACACATGCTCCCAGACGTACACACAGGTGCACCCATTGTGCACTCAGCTGTACACACACATGCACAAACATGCACACAGATGTACACACATACATGCGCATGAGCACACAGAATATATGGACACGCACACACGTGCACACAGATGCACACCTGCACACACACATGTGCACACATACACGTGCACACAGATGTAGACACCCATGCACCCAGATGTACAGACACATGCACACACACACAATCCCATGTGTACATATGCACATAGAGATGTACACACATGCACCCAGGCACGCACACATGTGCACACAGATGTAGACACTGATGCACACAGATGTACACACATGCATATGCACAAATGTACACACATGGGGTATATGTGTGTGCGCGCAGCACATGCACAGATGTGCACACAGATATAAACACATGTTCACACACATGCACACGCATGTGCACACAACCTACAGTTAGGGTGACAAGTGACACATCACAAGTGAGACACGATGTGGAACATGTAGAAGGAGGTGAGAGCTCCAGAAGACCCACACAGCCTTCGCAGGGCTGCTCCTGCGGGGAGCCCAGATGCTGGCATGAGGCAGCTGTGGCGTCCAACCTGGCTTCAGCTCCTGCAGCCGCAGGATCTGGGAAGAGCGCCCACCTCCAACTCCGGTTTCTTTGCCTGTAGAATTGGGACAATAATTATATTTTTCTGTAAGATTCTAAAGAGGATTGTATGAGGAATTTGATATCCAAGTTAGGTTCATTGAGTGTTTGCTTTCATCATTAACCTCGGTATCTTATAGTTGGAAATAATAGATGCAGCAGAGGTGTGGTCACTCCATCTGAACAGCAGACAAGAGGAGAGCTCTGATTCCAAGAAGCCTGCAGAACTAAAGAGAGCACCCCTCACCATGTGGGCGAGAAACATCCCGGATGGTTTTGAAACATCTGAGGGGCTCCAGGGACCCTTTAGAAAGGGTGTTGTCAGAGAAGCAGTCGGAAATCTCAGTGTGGATGTCTGGTGGCTGTGCTCGCGGCTTGCTCGCTTCACGGCTTGGCTTCCTCAGTAGTGTGTGAAGTGTCAGCCATTTCACATACACTCACCCTGGCCAGCTGTGCTTGATGGGAGAGCTGTGAAGGGCTTTGCAGCCAGAGATACACAGGTATCATGGCCTCTCTCGCCCAGGGTTCTCAGAGTGGGGTCTCCCCTGGGAACTGTTAGAAATGAATATTCTCAAGTTGTCTTCCTGTCTCACCCCAGTAGCTACCTGAGAAGTCTTAGAGTTAAGTAAACATATTTGTTACAAATAAATGCATCTTTGGGCCAGGAGGAAAAGGCAGACATTCTACTTCTCCACTTTAGTTCAGAATATATAAACATCTATGTGTAGACTTTATTGCAACACCGTTGTTTCAGTTCAGTTCAGTTATTCAGATATGTCTGACTCTTTGCAACCCCATGGACTGCAGCACGCCAGGCTTCCCTTTCCCATCACCAGTTCCCAGAGCTCGCTCAAACTCAGGTCCATGGAGTCGGTGATGCCATCCAGCCTTCTCATCCTCTGTCGACCCCTCTCCTCCTGCCTTCAATCTTTCCCAGCACTGGGGTCTTTTGCAGTGAGTCACTTCTTTGCATCAGGAGGCCAAAGGATTGCAGTTTAAGTTTCAGCGTCAGTCCTTCCACTGTTTAGTCAATGACAAAATCACTTGGGAAGTCTAAATGTGAAGGACTCATTGGTACATTAAAGTTGATTTTTTTTTGGAGAAAAGGAATCAAATTTGAGGTCTTTCTCCTGCAATATGGCACTTGTCTTAATTATCAGTGGAGTTTAGATAATACTTGTTGGCACATTTTGTTGCTTAATAATTAGAATTGTTCTCCCACCGCTGGGAACCAGAGTTCATCCCTAAAATGAAGCGTTCAGTGGTGGCTCCACATATATATCTATATTACTATAGCAATACAGTTAGAGAGGAATGTATGTTTTTGCTTTTCTTTTCATCAACTGCTTGGAGAAAATTCTAAATGTTTGAATTGCTCCAACTCCAAGCTGATTAATAAGAAGCAAAGTATAGACATTTCTTTCTCCAGTTTATGGAAAAGGGCAATAAAACAGATTTTCCCACTCAATTTAGGACTTCCAGAGAAGGTTGAAATAGAAAACCGTTTACTTAAAATTAATCCTCACACATGAGCATATATTTAAAACTGTTCACAGGGTTTTGTGGAGGCTCATGGCAGAAAATAGGAAGTATGATGCAAATTCGTGAAGATGACAAACTGTCTCAAAGGGGAAAGAGAAACGCACGTTTCAGGGCATCACTTCCGTGGCTTACGCAATGTGTCGTCAGCTGCCCCGCACGCGGCTCTGATGCTTAATCAGCTGGGGAACTTGCTTCCGCTTGCACGATTCCTTGCAGGTTATTCGCATCTGCAACACAGCACCTGTGCATTCTGTCTTCCAGGCGTACGTGTACGAAACCAGCTCCAGCACTTTCTCCCGCAGACTCGCAGGACACGCCAGCACAGTCACCGCCGTGGCCTTCAGCCCAGTCGCTGCTCAGGTGCGGTTTCCTCTGTTTCACACAAGTCTCATGGCATAGCTGTTGTATCTTTCAGACTGTGTTTGGGGAGAATTTTAGAATTTTATCATATTTAAGTTTACGTGCTAGTTCCCATTGAGTGAAGGGAAATGAACTTTGAAAATCGACCTTTACTGGGGAGGAAGAGAAATGGAGGGTTTTTCATTTTACAATGAAAGTATTTGTCATTCTGTGCCAATGGACATTTGCTCCAACGGAAATGTAGAAAAATAAGGAGATCTTGGTGGACAGGAAGATGGAAGGACGGAAGCAGGCACAGAGCAAGTGAGGAATGGATCTCGAAATTCCCCAGAAAATAATGTGGAGGGAGAGGGAGAGCCACAGAATTTAAAGAACCTTGGTTAGGAGAAAGGACTAAGACAAAGCAACGTCTGTTGCAAATCAACCCGGGAAAAGTGAATGATCTTGTTGCAGTACAGAGGGGGACCAGAACCCCAGACATTAGTGCTGGGCGTGGCTTCCGCCTTCTGCTCCAGATCTCCCTCTGTTTGTGTCTCTGCTTGTCTGCTCGACACTGGCTGCTCCATGGTGGCCGGTGCTGGTCAGGCCCAAGACCATGCTGGACTTGGGGGCGCAGCTGGCGGGCTCCGCAGACCTGTTTAAGGGTACATTCACAAGCATTAGCAAAGTGGGCGCTAGCCTCCGCATCTCCTGATCAGAAGGAGACGAGGACTCCCGGGGTGGTGCCAGCTTTGTTCCAGGGACGCTGCATAGCTTTGGGGGATGTCAGGAGACAGATCCCATGGCTAGCTTTTTCCTTTGTAAATTAATTTTAATTGAGAAAGATATTATCCCCTTTCAAAAATTAAAGTTTTGAGTCCCTTGAAGTAAGTTGCTAGATATGGTCCCAGAGTAGACTTTTTCATTATTGATGTTGCTTAGGTGTCAAATAAGACTTGTGAGTCTTTTGGAAGAAGCTTATACTTGTACTGATGAAATGATTCCAACAGTGCGTGTGGCTCAGGCAAAAGGCTCTGACAGTGATGCAGGTCCTGCGAGCTCACGGAGAGTGAGGCCTCCACAGGGCGGCCGAGCCCCGAGGGGCTGTGAGGACGCTGCCCCTGCGGTCCTGCCAGGACGCGTGGCTGAGCCGGGTGGCCAGGCCCAGGGTGGGCCGGAGGGCAGCTGGTCAGCTTCGGGTCTCTAGAAGGTGGTGTGTTTGTCTTAAGATACTTCAGTGTTGAGCTGGAGACGAACTTCACAGTTAATCTATCCCAGCTACGATGGCAGCAAAGCAAGAGTATGATTTCTAGCAAGACGATGCAGGGTATTCAAACCGGAGATCAAAAGGAGACAGGAGAGTGAGCGTGCGGGCTGCAGGGAGCGGGTGTGCGGCCCCACAGGGAGGAAGGTGAGGAAACGCACCAGGGCTGCAGAGGAGAGCGG
Organism: Litocranius walleri; assembly: GCA_006410535.1. Classification (NCBI taxonomy): domain Eukaryota; kingdom Metazoa; phylum Chordata; class Mammalia; order Artiodactyla; family Bovidae; genus Litocranius; species Litocranius walleri. Next base: position 39,976 of record SJYG01000950.1, read on the forward strand.
CTGCATGTGAAGACGGTGGGGGGGGGGGGCGTTTGCTGGAATGCGCAGCAGCCACACACACAGCTTTACTTCGTGTCCTCAAAGGCTTCTTACATTGACATCACAGCGCCCATTTTACCTGATGTCAGTTATGACATAATGAAATACAGCATGGATGAAAGGTAACATAAAAGCCCTTTCTTACTGACAGTGGATATTTAGGGTATTAACTAGGTATTTATTTTCCATTTTCCATTTCTGTGCTATGTGGGGTTTATTATGGAAAATCCTGCTCTGCTCTTTCCACCTTTCCTGGGTTGCACTTAACTACGTCACTAGCATTACCCAAGAAATAGAGTAGGAATATGAGAGACCTCAGACTGTTTATGCAGAGAGGCAAGACTCAGGTGGAGTCCAGTTCCAGGCGTGGCTTAGACCCAGCGGAGGAAGGACCAGGAGCGGTTACGGGAGGTGTGCGCGCGGCCGTGACCTCTGTCCTGCCTGCCTCGGGCCAGCTGGCGTCTGGAGAAGGAGGGAGTAAAGGGATGGAAATCTGGAAAATTCTTATTTTGCTTTAAGATAGTGATACTTTCATAATGGACACTTGAATTGTTCTTGATGTTAGCGTGTTGATGTGCATCTCTGTAAGCACAGTGTCCTCTGTAACTAGGTTTATCAGGAGCAGTGGTACTGAGTAAAATAGTGAAACTTTGAAAGGATTCTGATAAATACAGAAAAACATTTTTCAGAGCGCTGCTGGTTTCCCCACCAGCATCAGTTGTTAACACTTTGATTATTTGGTTAAATTGATTATCAAGAAATAGTGCCCCATTACTTTGATTTGACTTTCCTTGAATATTGGGCTACGCATCATTTCATATGCTGTCACACATTCAGGCTTTTTTTCTCATCTGTAAATGGCTGTTTTTGTCCTTCATATCTTGCTTACTGATTGTTCCAGCTTTTAATTTAAAATTGACTGTGATAACACGTGTGCTGGCTCCCCCAGAATGTGGCTCCAACTTACTATAGATTAGAAAGTGTTTCTTCAGTGTTTACAGTTAAATATAGAGGTAAGCACATACGCCTGCACTCTAAATAGACTTTCAAAAATTCAGGAATGCTCAGAAGATAAGTGGTATTTAAGGTGCTTGTTGTGGGCTTCCCTGGTGGCTGATGGTAAAGCATCTGTCTACAATGCGGGAGACCCAGGTTTGAGCCCTGGGTTGGGAAGACCCCTGGAGAAGGAAATGGCAATCCACTCCAAGACTATTGCCTGGAAAACCCCGTGGACAGAGGAGCCTGGCAGGCTACAGCCCGTGGTGTCATGAAGAGTCAGACACGACTGAGCGACTTCACTTTCTAAGGTGTTTGTAAATGTTTTAAGGACTTTGTTATACTAAAGTATCTGATTCTAATTTGAAATGTGAACTGACTTTTGACTTGTGACTTTTTATCTGAGAAAAATAAGAAAATTTCACTAAGTTTTTGAGCAGCATTTTCAAGAGGACTTGAGAGTCATCATCATAACAAACCGTGGAAAATTCTTCAAGAGATGGAAATACCAAACTACCTTACCTGCCTTCTGAGAAACCTGTATGCAGGTCAAGAAGCAACAGTTAGAACTGGATATGGAACAACAGTGGTTCCAAATAGGGAAAGGAATACATCAAGGCTGTATATTGTCATCCTGCTTATTTAACTCATATGCAGAGTTAATATACAGATGGTGGGCTGGATAAAGCACAATCTGGAATCAAGATTGTGGGAAGAAATATCAATAAGCTCAGATATGCAGACGACAGCACTCTTATGGCCGAAAGTGAAGACTAAAGAGCCTCTTGATGAAAGTGAAAGAGGAGAGTCAAAAAGTTGACTTAAAACTCAAAATTCAGAAAACTAAGATCACGGCATCTGGTCCCATTACTTCATGGCAAATAGATGGGAAAACAATGGAAACAGTGACAGATTTATTTTGGGGGGGCTCCCAAATCACTGCAGATGGTGACTGCAGCCATAAAATTAAAAGACGCTTGCTCCTTGGAAGAAAAGTTATGACCAACCTAGACAGCATAATAAAAAGCAGAGACATTACTTTGCCAATAAAGGTCCATCTAATCAAAGCTATGGTTTTTCCAGTAGTCATGTGTGGGTGTGAGAGTTGGACTATAAAGAAAGCTGAGCACCAAAGAATTGATGCTTTTGAACTGTGGTGTTGGAGAAGACTCTTGAGAGTCCCTTGGACTGCAAGGAGATCAAACCAGTCCATTCTGAAGGAAATAAACTCTGAATATTCATTGGAAGGACTGATGCTGAAGCTGAAACTCCAATACTTTGGCCACCTGATGCAAAGAACTGACTCATTTGAAAAGACCCTCATGCTGGGAAAGACTGAAGGCAGGAGGAGAAGGGGAGATGATATGGATGGCATCACTGACTCAATAAACAGGAGTTTGAGTAAACCCCGGTATTTGGTGATGGACAGGGAGGCCTGGCGTGCTGCAGTCCATGAGGTCATAAAGAGTTGGACACGACTGAGCAACTGAACTGAACTGAGAGTCATCATATCGATACAGTTTAGTTTATTAGATTTTTGAGAATTAAGAACTTGGGAGCATTTTGGTTTTCTTTTGGTCATTTAAAGAAATGTAATATATTACATTTGAAACGGATCAATAACTTTAAGAGAATTTAAATTATCTTAAATCATTGCCTAAGGGATTTCAATCTGTTCATCATGAGTGGAGTCAAGACAAATTGAAGGCCACTCTGCATGTGATGGTCAAAATCTACTAGAGTGCTACATGTGATAAATAAGATATTGAAAGACTTAAGGAAACTAGGTCTTACAATTTAAACATTAGCAGGTTGGGTGAAAATTTACAAATGAAAACGAGCCCCAGGCCAGTTTCTTCTGCACGCAACGCATCGAGTCCCTCGTTGCCCTGGTGTCCAGCACCAACCGCCCTGTTTGCGTCACTGGTCCTTCCGCGTCAGTGTCTCCTCTGAGGGACTGAGATTCACTGTGTCTGCGCTGGTGGAAGAGGCCTCAGTGGGACGGAACCTCTGCTCCCCAGCCGGGAAGAGGCTTTGCTGCGTGAGCATCCGCGGCCCTGGGCAGGGGCATCCTGCCTGCCTCCAGGCTGGATTTATACCCAAGTCATGGGGCCACGGGCCTCCCTAGTGGCTCAGCTGGTAAAGAATCAGCCAGCAATGCAGGAGACCCCAGTTCGATTCCTGGGTGGGGAAGATCCTCTGGAGGAGGGCATGGCAACCCACTCCAGTATTCTTGCCTGGAGAATCCCCATGGACAGAGAAGCCTGGTGGGCTGCAGTCCATGGGGTCACAAAGAGATGGGACACGGCTGAGTGGCTGAGCACAGTGTGGGGCCATGTCCCACACAGACATGTTTGCATATGTGGGACCTGACATGAAACAACTGTTTTCTCTCAGCTTCACTCTTTGATAAGACTCGAAATCCTAAATGAGGCAGCAAAGCATGAATACTGAGCAGCACAGTTCATTCCCCGTCCGCTCCCACAGACCATCAGGTCACAGGGAATCCTGAAGTCACCCCACCCTGTTTCTCCTCAGGAACGCGCACTATTGAGAAGTCCAGTCCTCTCTCTGAGACGTCTTGACCTTGTTTTCCTGGAAAAGAGAAAGCAGTCTTTTCCGGTCCTCTGTTCTCTGTTCTGTGCCCTGAGGATGGGTTTCCCATGGCCTCAGGCCCACCGATTTCGCGGGCTGGGTACGTTGGCGCTTCTGGTCTGTGCACGGCCGCCTTGTTCTCTGTGCACCGCTCCCCTTCCCCGTAATTTGTGTGTTGATGTCTCCTGGATCAGCCGGACCCATTTGCTTCTCTTGTTTTTGTCAAGCTACCCGTTTACTGATGGAGTTGCAGCCTCACATTGACGTGGGAAGCGAGGTCCTGGTGGGGAGACGGCCCTGAGGGTCCGGCGGCCGCCCTGTGTCCTGTGTTTCCAAGCTGGGGCGCCCGGGGCTCCGTCCTGCCCCATAAAGTTGCATTGTTTCAGAGGGTGGTGCATGTTTACGCCATTTGTTTCTCAGTCTATACCCTTTAGTCCTGTGGTTACAGGAAAATATCTTCCAGATTTTTGCAGTCGAGTGTCTGTGGCTGCTGTTTTTTTGTGATGTTGTAATTTTCATTTTTGGCTGGAGAGTGTTGTGGGGGGGTATTTGGGGTTCTGAGCTGATTCCATTTTATTCCATTTTTATTTCTGTGCTGACTTCCAGAAGTCGTGATAGAAGTAAAACTATATATTTAGGAAGAGCTTAAGGACAGCTCCTGTGATAATTAATTTTATGTCCTTGTGACTGGTGAGGGAGGCCAGATGCCTGGTGAAGCACTGTTTCTGTGCGTGTCTGGGAGGGTCTCCAAGGAGAGGGACATCTGAGCTGGTGAGCTGAAGGACTGCCCTTCCACCGTGGGGGCCTCGCCCCACTGCCGAGGGCCTGGAACCGCACACGGTTGAAGGAAGGGTGAATTCCTCCCTTCGCGTGAGTGGGGTGTCCGTCTCCTCCTGCCTTGGACATCAGCCCCCCTGGCCCTCAGGCTGGACTGAGTGACCCCTCCAGCCATCCTGGCTCTCTCAGCCTCTATCTCCACGTGGGCCACCTCTTGGAATAAATCTCATCATAACGTGTCCTTATCTGTCCTGCTGGTTCTGTTTCTCTGGAGGACCTAACACTCTCCTCATTCCTAATTGTTACTCTAAAGTTCATATGCCCTTGGTACCGAGATAGAAACCTGAGCTGTCCTCCCACAGAGACGGTCTTGTCAGGGTGCCGGGCCGTAGCTCCTGCCCTGGACTTCTCGTTTCTGTAGGAAAATGCGTTCGAATGGTTCCTCAGGTCATTGTCCAAAGTGTGCACAACTGTCCACTCGCAGCCAGACTGACACCCCCAGCCCCTTCCCACTGATGCCGGGAGCCCCCAGCAGTGCCGATGTTTGCAGATGCCCCTGGGCTGCAGGGCGGCCAGATCCGAGCCCGCCTGTGTGAAGCCCTGTCCCAGCCTCTCCCAGTTCCCCTGGTTCCTGCTCTGTCTGGGGGCCGGAAAGGAGCCCAGTAATTGCCTCATGTCTATGCCGACTGCCTCCCCTCCGCCTGGGCCACTGTGGGCCTTTTTTAAAGATTCGCAGTAAAACCAAGCATATTCAATATCATTTTGTCATTGGAGCTCCCAGTTTTGAGTGTCCACGCTGTGTTAACACGCAGACCGTGGCTGAGGCGTCTCTCCTGAGCTCTCCAGAGGGAAGCCTGAGGACCTTTTTTAAAGGAAGCATTTTTCCATTTTCATTTTGCTTCTTAGATGCCACTCTCTCAAGAGGACAGAGGTGGGAGGAGGATGTTAGGACAAGGACCAGCTGGTGAATCTCGTAACAGTGATATTTATCAACTGTTTTTTAAAAAATGATTGAAGTGTAGTTGATTTGGGACTTCCCTGGTAGCTCAGCTGGTTAAGAATCTGCCTGCAATGCAGGAGACCCTGGTTTGATTCCTGGGTCAAGAAGATCCCCTGGAGAAAGGGATAGGCTACCCGCTCCAGTATTCTTCGGATTCCTTTGTGGTTCAGACAGTAAAGAATACTGTCTGAATACAGTATTCAGACAGAGGACCTGTAATACAGAGGACCTGGGTTCAGTCCCTGGGTTGGGAAGATCCCCTGGAGGAAGGCATGGCAACCCACTCCAGTATTCTGGCCTGGAGAATCCCCAGAGGTGCCTGGCGGGCTAGAGTCCATGGGGTTACAAACAGTCAGACATGACTGAGCGACTGAACTGAACTGAGACTGTAGCACACCAGGCTTCCTTGACCTTCACCATCTCCCAGAGCTTGCTCAAACTCATGTCCATCGAGTCAGTGATGCCATCCAACCATCTCATCCTCTGTCATCCCTTTCTCCTCCCACCTTCAATCTTTCTCAGCATCAGGGTCTTTTCCAATGAGTCAGTTCTTCTCATCAGGTGGCCAAAGTATTGGAGCTTTAGCATCAGTCCTTCCAATGAATATTCAGGGTTGAGTTCCCTTAGGATTGACTGGTCTGATCTCCTTGCAGTCCAAGGGACTCTGAAGACTCTTCTCCAGCACCACAGCTCAAAAGCATCATTATTCAGTGCTTAGTCTTCTTTACGGTCCAACTCTCACATCCACACATGCCTACTGGAAAGACACTATGGGCCTTTGCCTGCAAAGTAATGTCTGTGCTTTTTAATATGCTGTCTAAGTTTGTCGTAGTTTTTCTTCCAAGGAACAAGCATCTTTTAATTTCATGGCTGCAGTCACTGTCTGCCCTAGAAAATAAAATCTGTCACTGTTCCCACTTTCCCCCCATCTGTATGTCATGAAGTGATGGGACTGGATGCCATTATCTTAGCTGATCTTGGTTTTTTGAATGTTGAGTTTCAAGCCAGCTTTTACACCCTCGTCTTTCACCCTCAGCAACAGGCGTTCAGCTCCTGATCCCTTCAGTTATGCAGATATGCATTCTCGCTCTTTTTCAGATGCTCCTCTCATACAGGTAAGCACAGAGTGCTGAGCAGCGCTCCTGTGCAGCGCAGCCGGTCCTTGCTGGGTCTTCCATCAGGTCGTGTGTGTGTTTGTTCATCCCAAGCTCCTGAGTTACCCTCCCGCCTCAACTGCTTGTTGAGCGCCAGGCTCTGTGCTGGGCACTAGGTTGGCTCCAGGAGGGCATCTAAGGTCCCAGGACAGTGCGTGGTGAGAGTGCTGTTTCTGCTTTTCTCTGTGAGGGCCTTGGGTGCAGACGTCGCGTGCCTTGTGTGATAATCACGCTACAGTACAGCCGTTTGAGGTAAACTCAGCTGGGCTGGGGCTTGCCGTCGTCGCAGCCTCATCACAGCATGCTCACTCCTGGGCCGGGTGTGCCTGTCTCGTCGCCTGAGGTGGGGGGCCCCCAGGCGGAGCTCCGCCCCAGGACGTGGCGCGCGTGAGGTCCCCCTCTTGGCGGTTCCCACGTCACAGCGGCCTCGGGGAAAAGTTGTCAGTGGTCACCGTCAAAAGAGTCCTCTGCTTTTTGTTCGAGCGCAGCAGCATGTTTTGGGGGCGAGAGCACCGCGAAGGTCTGGTCTGGGTCTGCGCGGACACACACCCACTCCCCGTGGCTTTGGGGGGTGCCGGGGCTGCTGGCCTGCGGGTGACTTGACCCCTGTCCTCGTCTGGGGCCCCCACGCTGGAGAAAATGGTTGAGGGCTTCACCGCTATCTCTTGGGATTAACCCGAGGATTTCCAGAAATCAAGAGCAGGGCCTGGTGAGTGGGGCTATTGTGTGTTCACCACAAACGCTTCCTTCTTTGTTATGTAACTGACCAAAGGCTTCCTTCTGATGCGTTGCTAAAACCTGAGGCACTGAAGAAACTTGATAATGAAAAGGAAGAACTGGACTTATAAAGTCAGTTAATGAGAAACTGCTGCCTGGTGTACAAAATTCCCAGGCTGATCCCAGGTGGAGAGAGGGCCTCGGGGTGCTCCCGGCCCTGCTGGCGTCCGCCTGGTGGGCAGGCCCGCCTCTGAAGCAGCAGGGGTGAGGGAGGAAGGCAGTCCCCACGTGCACACGGGCGCTTGACGTCTGGGGGAGGTGTTCTTGGTAGGTGGGACTTCATGATCCTCTTAAAATATCAACCAAGTCATAGATCATGGCAGGCAACATTCTGTCTCACCTGGAATAGAGAGTCAGTTTCCTGGGGTGTCTCTAATTTTGAGTATTGTGGGGAATCAGTATTAACATTCAGTCTTCTGACTATTGATTTAGGATAAAACTTCATCTTGTTTTAAAATTTTACCAAAGAAAGTTAGGCTCTGCATTTAGCAATTGGCCTGAAAGTCCAAGCAAAGACACGTAAAATGGAACTAACGTCGTGCCCTCCGTTTCGCTGTCAGTTCTCAGCTGCTGGTGGGCAAGGTACGTCAGTCCAAAAGTAGCAATTCAAGTAACGCGAACGTCCATCTTCCAGACCTCAGCCTTCTGAACCCTTGGAGGGCACAGTGAACCGGCTGACACACTGGCTGTGATCTTTTAACTGTAGTGACTCTCCAGGGTCGTGCCTTCCGGCAAAGCAGCATCCCAGAGAATGGCTCTCTTTCTGGTTGGGTTTTTTTTGAGTGTGGATTTCGACAGACTGCTGTCAGTTCCTGTATGTGGCTTTAGTCAGGAAGCACCCAGACCTGCCAGGTTCGATGTGGGAGTGGGGACGCTGCTGTGGCTCGAGAGGCTCTGAGCTCGTCCATGGGCGTGGACAGCAGTGGACAGAGCGTGTCCTCCCGCCTGTCGGGCACCTGGGTGTCCGCAGCCTTGGCTCTGACCCCAGGTGGATCTGTTCATTTACTGGAACTATTTCAAGAGCTCACAGGATGGCGGCAGTGCCCAAGCCAGGTGACAACAGGCTGGAGGCAAGGGCCAGAGAACTTTCCAGAAGCTGGGAGAGCCTGGTCAGGGCCTTGCACCAGCCAGGTGGGCTCCAACCAAGCCCTTGTGCTGCAGCAGACGAGAGCTCAGCCTGCGGCCGCCTGGACTGCATCTGACAGCTGTGCCCTTGCTGTGGGTGGCATGGCCTGAGCCAGACCAGCGGCCACCGCCTGCCATGTGGATGTCGGGCACCTGCTGTGGAGCCTGCAGGCTTCACAGGACAGGGGGCACATTACCCCCAAAGGGTGAGGCCAGAAGCACAGTCCTCACGAGGGACGCTGCCCTCTGTTCGGGAAGGTTAACTTGTGTCCTGTAGATGCACTTTGGGCGCCCATCTGGCTCTTCTGAGAAGCCCCGGAAACGCTGACCCTTCCTTTTAAAGCTCCCTGAGTCCCGTGGACGGAGGAGCCTGGTGGGCTGCAGTCCATGGGGTCGCCAAGAGTCAGACGTGACTGAGCGACCTCACTTTCAATCTTCACTTTCATGCATTGGAGAAGGAAATGGCACCCCACTCCAGTGTTCTTGCCTGGAGAATCCCAGGGGCGGGGGAGCCTGGTGGGCTGCTGTCTATGGGGTCGCACAGAGTCGGACACGAGTGAAGCGACTTAGCAGCACTATATTATATATTTTGATATAATTTTAATATAATTATTGGAGGAGCCTGGTTGGCCGCCGCCTATGGGGTCGCACAGAGTCAGACTCGACTGAGGCGACTCAGCAGCAGCAGCCCTCCTGCTGTCAGGATCAGAAAGTCAAGGCAGCCTGTGAACTTGGGAAATAAGCTTCATTATCTTCACGGTTTGCATTTTAACTTTTAAAATAAGCGAAAGAATTCTATGTTGCTTAACATTAGTCTTTAAAAATGACGTTGGGGGAGAGAAGACTTTTGCTGCCGCGTCTGTTTGAGCCGTTCTCCTGTCTCTTGTCTCCTGTGAGAAAGCAGAGCCTCACAGACTCCCTTGCCTTGACCACCCCGTGTAGAGCGGAACGGGGCTCCGCGCTGAGCCGGCAGCGCCCTGGGGCTGGAGGAGGCCTGAGGTCGGCGGAGAGACGGGTCGCGAGCCCCGCAGAGGCTGCCGCCAGGCTAGTCTGGCCCAGGGCCACTGAGCCCGAGGGGCCGGGTCGCTTTTCGTCGGAAGTGCGCGCTCGTCGGACCTGGACCCCCGCAGCTGCTCGCGCGGGGTCTCACCGTCACTTCTCGACTTTTTCCTTTTCTGAAAATTGGCTCCTTCCGCGCGTTGAGTGAGTGACTCTCCACGCTGGGCGTCCCGCACTGCAGGAGCGGTGAGCCCATTCAGCGCAGTCTAGTGCGCGAGGGCCCAGGGGCTGCGGCCGGCGCGCTCTCGGGCGGGGGCTCCGGCCGCGGCCGCCCCTCTGTCTGCGCGGCCTCGGCGCGGCGCGCTTTCCCTCGCCGGGGCCCGCGCGCAGGCGTCTGCAG
>SJYG01000950.1:52814-109894 GCA_006410535.1 Litocranius walleri
CACTCCCCCACCCCTGTCCCTCAACCTCCTTGAGTCACAGCCCTTTTCCCCTGGACTGTGAGGCCCCTGTGCCAAGACACAACAGGCGTGCAGACTCGGTTTCCCAGTGGCCGTGCCATATGCCCGCTGCCCTGGGGCCAGTGCTCTTCACATTTAGAAGGCCCCGGGGCAGGGGCCCAGGGCCATAAACCCCCTCCTTGCACTGCTTCTTAGTAACATCCCGGGATTGTTTCAGTGTTTATTTTAATTGGAGGATAAACAGACATTTCTCCAAAGAAGACATACAGATGGCTAATAAACACATGTAAAGACACTCAACATCACTCATTATTAGAGAAATGTAAATCAAAACCACAATGAGTTACCCTTTCACATCGGTCAGAATGGCCATCATCAAAAAGTCTACAAACAATAAACGGTGGAGAGCAAATGGACGCCCCCTGCTTTTGATGTCACCTTTTCTTGTTCACTTAGTCCAGAAGGCCTCCAGGTTTCCTGTTTTGTTTCTTTGCTGGTTCTTCCCTGGGTTGTCTAAAACTGTTCTGCCTGCAAATCTTTGGAGACTTTCCCCAGATCTTTATTGATTTCTGATTTAATTCCACTTGGTTACAAAATATTTTTTGCATGATTTGAATTTAATGAACTTTGTTTCACATTCTGTGTTCACTTGAAAAAAATGTGTAGTCTGGAGCCTTCTATAAGTATGAACTAAGACAAATGGGCAAAAGCATTCTTCAGATCATCTGTATCCATAATAATTGTCTACGTGTTCTATCAACACTGAAAGTAGCATTGAAAACTCTAACTATGATCCTGAGTAAGGGACTCTTTTCTGAGGACCTTCCACCAAAAGGCTCTCTTTCCTTGTAATTCTGTTAGCTTTCGCTTTATGTGTTTTGAAGCTCCTGTATTAGGTTTAGGATTGTTATGTCATTTTGATGGTTAGATCCCTTCACTATTATGAAATGGTGTCTTTTTATTTTATTTGAAATATACTTGATAGTAATATGGCCATCCCAGCTTTTTGATTGGCATAACAATAGTATATCTTCATTTTTTTTTCTTCAACCTCCTTGGTCTTTATATTGAAAGTATGTTTCTTATAAGTGGTATTCAGCTTTGTCTTATCCAATCTGATGTTCTCTGTTGTTTACTTGATATATTTAGACCATTTACATTTAATGTGATTATTGATGTGATTATGTTTAAGACTCTCACTTTATTTATTTTCCATTTGTCCATATGCTTTTCTTCTTTGGGCTCAGTTGCATTTTTTTTGTACTTCTGTTTTGTAACTTTTTTTGGATTCTAGGTATAACATGCTATTTTAGCAGTCTGAAGTTGCTTTAAGTTTTGAAGTGTATACTTTAACTTATGCCAGTGTTAGACCTCATGGTCTCCTTCCAGAGGTCCGTCGCCCCAAAGATCACCAAGACTCGGACTCGATGCAAACAGCAAGAGGATTTATTGGGCCGGTGCACTGGGGTTCGGTCACCTCCAGTGAGGAATGAACCCTGAACACTCGTTACAGAGCAGTTTTTAAGCAAAAAAACCACAAACAGGTGCAGCTAGGGTGGAACAGCCTGATTGGCATACAGGTCTTGACATTTTCAGGGATAGGTCCATTCATTATCAGGCCAAAATGGTTGACCGAGCTGCATTTTAGCTGTTAGCTGTTTTTCTGGAAAATAATTTCCTGGAATGGTTTTTGAGGTAAACATCCCCCGGAAAGCCTCCCGGAGGCTGCATTCCTGAGATATGAGCCCCTTACACATTCTTGAGATAAAGGTTTGTTTTAAGATTAACAAGAGGGCCTGTTTTCCTAAGGCTCTAGTAAAGTTTTAACCTTTCTTCTTATTCACCTTTTCTCTCACCAGCATGCCTTCAGGTTATATTATTCTACTTTATCTATGAAGACTGAAAGTGTTAGTCACTCAATCGTGTCCAACTCTTTGTGACTGCATGAACTGTATGTAGCCCACCAGGCTCCTCTGTCCATGGGATTCTCCAGGCAAGAATATTGGAGTGGGTTAACATTCCCTTTTCCAGGAGATCTTCCCAATCCAGGAATTGAGCCTGAGTATCATGCATTGCCGGCGAATTCTTCAACGTCTATTGCCGGGGTCCAGCCCCAGTGGATCCAGGGTGATTCGAAGGTAGGGACGGAGTCGGCGTCCTCCTTGGAAAAATACATATTTAGTTACAGATAGAGAGAGAGATTAGAAACAGATAGTGTAGTAGGAAAATTAGTGGAGTAAAAGAGGCTGAATAACTGGTTTAAGTGGAATACTAATCACCACCTACGTAGGCCACAGGCGTCTTTCCATTCTCCCGAAGGAGAGGAGGCAGTGAGGCCTTCCTGGTCTGATCTTAGAAGCCCAGGCAGAGTTAGTAGGCTTGGTGCGTACCCCCATACCAGATGGGAATTCAGCCAGGAAAACAGCAAGAGTGAATGACATGGGGGAGTCAGTCTTTCCAGGAACTGATCCCATTTCTTTATTTTTCCGGTTTTCTTATATACCTTTTGTTACATATAGGGATGAATACAGAGTCACGTGGGGGTCAGCAGTCCTGACCTTTATCAAAATCAGGTGCTTTACATAAAAAAAGGTCTTAGGGGTTTTACATCATCTTCAAGCCATTTCTGCCTGCTGACATTTACAACCCTTTCTTTCTGATAACCAAAAAACTTATTTTTTCCAAGCGTGTTTTTTCTTAAACCAGGCACCACCCTCCAAATAAAGTTGTGTTCCTATAGGGTGAGGGTGTAGTGAGTTACAATCAAGAAAGGAATTTATTTAACCCAAGGTTAACATGATCAGTCTTAAAGGTTAATATTTATTTCTTCTATATGCTTAAAGGTTAATATATATTTCTCCTATATGCTAGTTATATTTATTATAAGGGCAGGGAATATGGAGATTTAGCAGCAAACATCAGTCCAACAAATGAAAAACTTTTCACCAATGTTCCTCTTAAAATCTACTTAGTCTTAAGATAGTGATAAAGTTACATTTTTACATAGCAAGGACACAGTGATTTATAACAAAGCACAGTGATCTATAACAAAAGAGATAATTCACTAACTCAAAAAGTCTAGTATTGCTAACATCAAAAACTACTATATTTCCTTTTCTATATTCCAAATATATTGATTAATATATTCCCATATCTCTAAGGATATGGAGGCCAGGTGGCAATCATTGACTCAATAATGAGATAAGCCCTATGCTAATTAAGACTCTCAAAATACTCCCAAACTCTCTGTGCTGTTTATGGTTGAGAGGTAGTAAACAATCATGTGTCAGCAGAGAGGTTTAACCTGAGACGCCCTTGTCCCACCCAGGGCAGGGAATTAGCAGCAATTATTGACACAGCAAATGAAAAACCCTTCACCAATATGATTCCTAACCAACCCACTATACTAATAATTTCTAACTTCCCAAAAGAATTTGCCTTTAATAAGTCAAAAACATCTCATGCGTCTCATGGTTGGAGGGCTGTTGTGGCCGGAGGAGCCTATGCAGGCAGGCTAGATAACCTTCAGAGGAGTCCCGTAAGTTGAAACACTCTAGTCACGCCCAGGAATTTTTACTGCCTTGGAGCTGCACGTTTACTCCTTCTCCGAGAGAAACGGTTATGGGGGAGAGCCCCCCCCGTAGGTGAGAGTACAAGGCAGGCTCTGGTTTTGGGGTTAGATGCTCAGGAGCAGGGGATTTCCTGAGGCTTGATCACGCCTTTGTGTATGCCGAAGCCCCCTTCCTCATGACCTTTGCCAAGGGTGGAGCTCCTCGTGCTGGCCCCCCGGCAGTCTGTGCCCCCAGGGAAGGCTTTTCTCTGAGTGAAAACCCTGTAGAAAGATGTGAGTGCCTCTCCACTCTGCTTTCCAGTCTTTAACCTCTGATAATGATATGCTTCACTTTTCAGTATGCTATAAATTCACATCACATTATTACCAGTTTTGTTCAAACATTATCTCCTAAGCAGATGTAAACAACAAGAGTAAAATCTTAAATATTTGTCATGCAGTTCTTCACTAAGCCTCTTGAGACTTGATTTTCCTATCACTAAATTGGGTTGTTGAATCACATAATCTGTGATTCTGGAGCAGCTAAGAGGGCTGTTACAACACTGAGTTCTGTGTGCAGTGCGCATGTGTGTGGCATTTTAAATATTGGCTTTCTTTTATTGGTGTCTTTGTCACGTGGTGTGTGGGGTCTCGCTCTCTGACCAGGGGTTGAACCCATGCCTCCTGCAGTGGGGTTGTGGAGTCGGAGCTCCCTGTGTGCTTTCCCTTTGGATCTATGTGGGCATATGCTCTTTACTTTCTTCACATTGCATCCGCATATATTGCATGCATTATATAGTGAACTGATCTTAACGATACTGTATGTACTGGATAGGTCACTGAGTAGAGGGGTCTGTTGACCAAGGTCTGATACCCAGAGTGTGGCAGAGCCGGTGCTGAGCCCATCCTTGTCTGGATTCAAACCCAAGAGGCGTCAGCTCTCAGTGTTGATTTTGCCTCTGATGCCCCTTGAGTTTTTTGTCAAGTTGCTGCCAGCCTCCATGTGCACTGTGTTGAACGAGTCCCGTTTAGAGTTTCTCTTCCTGGCCACATACCCAAGCCTAGTTTCTTATTTGTAGCCAAAGACAAAATAATTTGAATTCAATTTAGAAATTTTCTTTTATTCATTAGATATTAATATGTACTGTGTAATATCAGTATTCTACGTGCATCATGAGAAACACTGGGCTGGAAGAAGCACAAGCTGGAATCAAGATTGCCGGGAGAAATATCAATAACCTCAGTTATGCAGATGATACCACCCTTATGGCAGAAAGTGAAGAGGAACTCAAAAGCCTCTTGATAAAAGTGAAAGAGGAGAGTGAAAAAGTTGGCTTAAAGCTCAACATTCAGAAAACGAAGATGATGGCATCCGGTCCCATCACTTCATGGGAAATAGATGGGGAAACAGTGGACACAGTGTCAGACTTTATTTTTGGGGGCTCCAAAATCACTGCAGATGATGACTGCAGCCATGAAATTAAATGACGCTTACTCCTTGGAAGGAAAGTTATGACCACTCTAGACAGCATATTGAAAGAAGAGACATTACTTTGCCAACAAAGGTGCATCTTGTCAAGGCTATGGTTTTTCCTGTGGTCATGTATGGATGTGAGAGGTGGACTGTGAAGAAGGCTGAGCGCCAAAGAATTGATGCTTTTGAACTGTGGTGTTGGAGAAGACTCTTGAGAGTCCCTTGGACTGCAAGGAGATCCAACCAGTCCATTCTAAAGGAGATCAGCCCTGGGTGTTCATTGGAAGGACTGATGCTAAAGCTGAAACTCCAGTACTTTGGCCACCTCATGCGAAGAGTTGACTCATTGGAAAAGACTCTGATGCTGGGAGGGATTGGGGGCAGGAGGAGGAGGGGATGACAGAGGATGAGATGGTTGGATGGCATCACTGACTCGATGGACATGAGTTTCAGTGAACTCCGGGAGTTGGTGATGGACAGGGAGGCCTGGTGTGCTGTGATTCATGGGGTCACAAAGAATCGGACATGACTGAGCAAGCCTCTTGATAAAAGTGAAAGAGGAGAGTGAAAAAGTTGGCTTAAAGCTCAACATTCAGAAAACGAAGATGATGGCATCCGGTCCCATCACTTCATGGGAAATAGATGGGGAAACAGTGGACACAGTGTCAGACTTTATTTTTGGGGGCTCCAAAATCACTGCAGATGATGACTGCAGCCATGAAATTAAATGACGCTTACTCCTTGGAAGGAAAGTTATGACCACTCTAGACAGCATATTGAAAGAAGAGACATTACTTTGCCAACAAAGGTGCATCTTGTCAAGGCTATGGTTTTTCCTGTGGTCATGTATGGATGTGAGAGGTGGACTGTGAAGAAGGCTGAGCGCCAAAGAATTGATGCTTTTGAACTGTGGTGTTGGAGAAGACTCTTGAGAGTCCCTTGGACTGCAAGGAGATCCAACCAGTCCATTCTAAAGGAGATCAGCCCTGGGTGTTCATTGGAAGGACTGATGCTAAAGCTGAAACTCCAGTACTTTGGCCACCTCATGCGAAGAGTTGACTCATTGGAAAAGACTCTGATGCTGGGAGGGATTGGGGGCAGGAGGAGGAGGGGATGACAGAGGATGAGATGGTTGGATGGCATCACTGACTCGATGGACATGAGTTTCAGTGAACTCCGGGAGTTGGTGATGGACAGGGAGGCCTGGTGTGCTGTGATTCATGGGGTCACAAAGAATCGGACATGACTGAGCGACTGAACTGAACTGAACTGAAGTGATATTTACTAATAAATATTTATTTATTTGATCATCACATCCTGGAGAAGTGGGTACTTGATTATCCTTATATTACAGATGGGGAAACTGAGGCATGAAGCAATTAGCATACTTGAACAAACCCACGTGGTTGGCGAGCAGTTATCTAAGGTTTGTTTTCCACCAAGCTGACGTCAGGTCCCACCTTCTGGAGCACTGTGCCCACACTGCACACCCAGGGAGCTGTGTAAGAACAGGACAGGGGTCCCAAGTGCCCTGTGAGCGTGGGAAGGCTCCCAGGAGAAATGGTGCAAAATGCACAAGACGGGAGGGGAGACCGCCTCTTACTCACAGAGACCTGTGGACCAGCAGCATGTTCTCCATCGTAGATTCTCTGACTAGAGATGGACTCTACATCAAGATGGCAGAAGAGCTGCTTGGTTCCATTCTATGAGAGGCAAAACATATTCTGTGAATGTGGCATTAACGCTTTTTGTTTTTAGACGTCAAGTGCTTTCAAACGTGTTTTCATATACAGTGCTCTGGCTCTGAAGAGTATTTTATTCCCAGAGACTTCCTGACTTTCTCATCATGCCCACATCATAAAAGTTAATTTCACTTCTAAAAAATCTACAGTATCTCCTTTTTGGAAAATGTTCTGCAGATCTTAGCAAAGTCAACAGCCAAACCGTAAATTTAAATGTAGTGCAGACTTGAGGAGTAGCAAGCCTGCTACTGTCATGTTATTTATTTTAATATTCGAGCAGTTTCCTACAACGGCCAGAAAAAGGACCGCAAATCGGTCTTTCACTGCAGCGTAGCACAACCTGTCCAGATGATTATTTACGAAGATGAAACAAGGCGTTGACCTCAAGGTTTCTGACAGAATTTCTTCACCAGAATAGGAAGGAAACTGAACCTCTGAAACTGGTAGGAGCTATTGTTTGTGCTGGAAACACCCGAGTGGGTGAGGCTGTAATAGCCACATAGAGAGGGCGTCGTGTTCCACAGCACGAGACAGAGGATTTCCAGTTTGAACCGTTAGTAGCAGAATTTATTCCAGGGCTCAAGTTGCCAGTGTCAGTCAACTGAAGTCTGTTTTGCCATAGATTTATGGCTCTTGTGCTCTGGAGAGGTGTGGAGTCTATTTTAGCTGAGCAGCAGGAACTCGGCTTGGAGAGTCATGCGCAGTACACGAGTGTGCTTTCACGAAAGCCTAGAGTGTTTCTAAGAAAGTAGGGATGTTTGTGTCCCACCCCACATGTGCTGTTCCCATAGGTCCATCAAGAGGCTGGACGTTTGAATTTCCCACTGGAGCATCAGGAGGCGTGTCAGAGCCCCTTCTGGGAGCTTCTGTGTTAAGTGAGCTAGATGGCGGCACACAGGCCGACTCCACGTGCACTGTCCTCCTGGGGGTCCGCCAGCACTTGGCTGTCCAGGTTCGAGGTTTCAGCCCCTGACTTCTCCCCACTCTCTGGGAAGGCCCACATCCATCACTCGACAGCAAGAGCCCGCTGGAGCCTGGGCCCAGGGCTGGTGTTGAGCCCTGTGGTCTGGCTGCCCCAGCTCCATCTGCAGCCTGGCCAGAGACAGCACAGGCGTCATCGCCTGCGTGAAATGCATGCTGCCCCGGCTGCTGTGGGGCACGGTGGACAGACCTGACCGAAAAGGCAGGGAGAAAGTTGTGAGTGCGGGCATGCCCCGAGGCCACTGATGAGCAGACCTGACACAGAGTGCCCAGTGAGGAAGGCCCCTTGCACCCAGAAGCCACTGCTGGTCTGTAGGAAATGGAAAGTCCAGAGAAATGTTGGATTTAGACCCATTTCTGATGAAACGCAGGTCACACTTTCTAGCTTGACCCCAGAAAGCACTGAATCATGTGGGGAGATATGATGGCGTAGTTTACCCAGTACTCACAGTTTTAAGGAATCATGAAATACCATGAAGCTGGTCTTATCGATACTAAGGTTTCTGAGAGCACTGAAAAGACAGCTGCACGGTTTTCACGACAACCTCCTGTTGGCGGTTCTGCGAACTCTCACTGTGTCTTTGCTGTTAGTGTTTTTGATGCGTGTATTTTGCAGACCTAATTGGCTATAAGGCAATTTTGCCATAAAAAATAAAATAACCAAAAATTAAAAGTTACATTTAAAAGCACATAATGTGAAATGAATAACAAAAAATAAACAGCTTTTCTTGTGGCATATAGAATATTTGGCTGACTGAAAGTGCACTGGAGTCCGGCAGTCGGGCGTGAACGCCGGCTCCGCGCTGTGGGCTGCCTCCCGCGCATGTCCCTCATGCTGGTTCGCGCTTCGCTCAGCGCTGCACCCGCTTCCTTTGCTGACGTCCTCTGCTGAGAGGGCTGTCTGTCTCCCCATCCTGGGCGTGTCTGTGCCTGAGCCCTGCTGCGCACTTGGCTCACTGTCTCTGGCCACACATCCGCGTGGCAGCTCTGCCCCTGCCCCTTGTAGCCCCAGGTGCTGCCGTTTTCTGGTGGAGGGTGCAGTGTGGCTTTGCACTCACTTCTGGTACTTTCACTCCCGTCTTCCATCGGCTGGGGTGCATAGTCGTCGTCCGCTGTCTCTGGGCTGCCCCGTCCGCTTGCCACGGTGTAGACCATTAGGAGGGCTTTGGCTTGTGTCGTATGAAAACCAGGCAGTGTGTCGATGGCGAAGCAAAGCAGAGAGCCAGACGATGGCCGCCAGCTCACTGATCTTTCCTGTGCAGTTGGTTTAAGGCCAACTAGTCCCGCACTGGAAACGCTCTTGGCGAAGGAGCTGTGGCAGAAGTTCTGGACGTGCCTGATGACACGTCTGAAATGCCTCGCTGCTTGCCTTCACTATAAAGCTGAGGGCTCAATGTTATTCTGGAAAATGCTCACTATAACACTGTAATTGACCTCGTGGTCACCATTTTGCCTAACTGTTGTATAATTCT
The DNA here is from genome assembly GCA_006410535.1 of Litocranius walleri. Taxonomy (NCBI): domain Eukaryota; kingdom Metazoa; phylum Chordata; class Mammalia; order Artiodactyla; family Bovidae; genus Litocranius; species Litocranius walleri. The sequence goes on from SJYG01000950.1 coordinate 62,052, forward strand.
CCCTGTAGGATTTTGGTGAAAAAGCATGAATGAAACTAAATGCCAGTCCTCGGCACAGCCTCCAGGATGCTGTCCCACCAGGTCCTAGCCGGCCCGCTTCACGGCTCTCGCCCGCACCATTCACGGGGGTCCCAGCCGCCCCACACCAGTGCTGTGCTCAGACCCCTGCTCAGTGTGGGGCCTCCTTCCAATGCTGTCTTCTCTGACCTTCCCCTAAAATAAAGTCAGCTTCTTGGCCTTTTGGTAACAGTTTTAGATCCTGATGTAAAGCCCACGCTGGAGTAGGGCATGGCAGCCCACCGGTATCCTTGCCTGGTGGGGCCCACGGGGTCAGAGTCAGACAAGATGAGCGGCTGAACCCAGCGCAGCAGTGAAGGGCACCCGGAGCGCCACGTTCCTAAATTGTCAGTTTATGTGCCAGCTTCTCCGCTGGAACTTGCGTTCCTCGAGAGGATGGTCTTTTTTCTCCACTTTCATTTTTATGCCTGACAGAGCCATCACCAGCAGAGTAGAGGCTCAGTGTCTCCTGGGGAGTGAATCGTGGGTGTGTACCTGCATGTGTGTACATGTGCGTGTCACGATCCCGTCGTCACTGCTGACTGCTGTGCTCACTGGGCCCCGGGAGTCACAGTCTCCTCTGAGGGCGATTCCCTCCCATGGGGGCAGAAATGCACATGTGAGACCAGGGTCCAGGACACTCAGCTGTGCTCTAGTCTGCTTTGTAAGCATTTAAAGTGATGAATCGGCAGAAACAGAGTGAGTTTATGTGTAAAATGTACACTTTCGGACAAGTCCAGGCCAGCTTAGAAAGAGGGGCCGCTTCCACTGTCGTGCCTGAAGCAATCAGAGGCCACTGGTCCTGCCGCCCTGGAGTGAGATGGCAAAGGGGCTGCCCACGGAGCGGCTGTTTCGTGGCTTCAGAAGTTGGAGACGTGGGATCCTGAGGTGTTCATTTTTGTCTAAGGTTCGCTGCGCTGGTATTTTTGTTTGCTCACGGCTGTGCTGGTCAGTATCTAAGCCTGCACTTTCCCAGGAGCGACACACAGGAGCACGAGCAGAGTAAAGCAGGGCCCCTGACTCGGCGGGTTGGGGGTGTTCTGCACACCGCCGCGGGTGCGGCTCTTCCCCGTGGCTCTGGAGCGGAGGGGGCCCTGGGTTACTGGACCCGCCTGCGCAGCTGTCAGCTTTTCCGTCGGGAGGCCGTGTGCCTCTGTGCCCAGCTGCCGTGCCGTCCTGCCAAGCCACTAAGTTCTTCCAGATCTTGAGGCCGAGGGGACTGTGGGCCTACAGTTCTCAGCTTGGAAACACAGTTTGGAATCAAGTTTCCACAGTTGCCTTAAATTGGAAGGCGCATCCTGTGCGGTTTGGTTCTTACTTTGCTGGTTCAGAGGATCATGACTTGTTTGTTAGTCTGTTTGCTCACGGTCCCTTTTAGCAGAGCTAGAATAGTCACACTTTAGAGCTAGAAGGAAGTTGACAGATCATAGAGAACACTCTCCTTATTTTATATTTTTGATAAAATACACCCCGCCCCCATCTAGAGGAGTTGGGCCACAGGGCTAACGTGCAGCAGCCTTGGTGTGGAACCTGGGCTGCAGCTCAGCTGTGCTCCCGCCCCCCAGTCCTAGCACGCTAGCAGGGACACCCCCTGGTTTGCTCTCCACCTTCATGGGGATAGCTCTAAGAGCTGTCTCTTCTAGGAGGATTGACCTTGAGAATCATCCTTATGGTTCCAAGGCAAGTTATTGTGTTCACATAAAGTAAATATTTATTTAGCCTTCAAAGTCATCCTAAAAGGTGTCATCATTTCTTATAGGAAAACAAACAAGGGAGGCTGAGATGGACCCAGGGTCACAGAGCTGCTGAGAGAGGGTTCTGAAATCCTGCATCCACAGCTGGAAACTCCCCACGATCGCCTAGCTGCTCCCTTTTTTCCTGCCTTTCCGACTTCTATTTCACTCATCCTTTTGTGACTTCGTTGCTAATGTTTTTGAATGCCCGTGTTTTATTAAAACAGCAAGCATTTTCTATTGACTGCAAGCTTCATTAGCACCGGTAAAGGGAGGGGTCTTCTGTGGCTCGTCCCCAGCCTGCGAGGTGCGACTGCGACACCGTGGGGGCTGGTAGGTGCGGTATGCCTTCCAGATGCACACCGCTGCAGCCTGAGCTCAGGCCGTGAGAGTAATTCCCGATTTCTATTTAAGGTACATTATAAAGGTTCAGTGAGAGTCTGGCACCAGCACTTCTTTCTGACATTTATACAAGAAAGAGAGGAGGAGCTTACTTGGTCTGCTGGAGAGAGCATTGTCGGTGGAGGAGGCAGACACAGGAGGCGCGGGTGCGGTGAGGGGCACAGACCCGCCAGGAGGTGGAGGTGGGCTAGGGTGCAGGGGAGCGGCTGCAGGAGGTGGGGTGGGGTGGGGGCACGGACACACGTAGGCAGTGGGGGCAGGGTGCCTGCCGTCTGGCCGGTGGGGGAGGATTGGAGCCTCGTGCGCCCCTGCGGCCTAGCGGTTTGCAGTGTGGCTGGCTCCCGGTGAAGCAGCCTCGCGCATGAGGCGGGTCCTCACGCACCCCCGCAGCAGTGTGAAGGGCCGGTCCGGCGCGGCTGGGATTTCCCATCTCCCCCACTGCTTTGTCTTCCCTGGAATTGTCCACTGTGCGCCCTGTGTACCTTGTGCCCACACAGAAACAGCGGAGACGTGCGAGCGCGAGACCAGCAGGGGCCCTGCCTCCTCCAGCGGCCAGTGGGGCGCGGCCCGTGCTCTCCTGAAAGCCCGCCTTCAGCGGATGCTTCAGTGCGCGCTGGAGCAGTCACTCAAGCGAAACGGCCTCCTCCAGTCGGTTTAGAAAGTTAGGAAACATGTCTCAGGAGAGAGGGCGGATGGACTGGGCGATGCCGACGCCCTTGCTGCGCCTGAGACTCCTGCAGGGCCTTGATGAGCCGCACGCCTGCACGTACAGTCAGTGAAGGGAAACCCTTCCATCCCCTGCCCTGAGAAAGCACTCCTGCTGTCCCCTCTTTAAGACACAGTGGATCTCAGTGAAATCCCCAAAGAGGAGGCGTCCGTGTGAGTTTGGACATTTCTCCAGCTTCTCAGGAGCGGAGGGGACGCGGTGCATTCAGCCCTGTGCTCGGCTCACGGGGAAAGGGCCGCTGCTGTGAGGCTCCGGCCAGACAGGGTGCTGGGCCGCTGAGGCCCAAAGCCGCTTCATGTTTCATAGGATGCGTCTGAACCAGAAGGGACGAGGTCTTCACGGACTCAGTGAGGTCTCACTTTATTCAGTTCAGTCGCTCAGTCGTGTCCGACTCTTTGTGACCCCAGGAACCGCACCACGCCAGGCCTCCCTGTCCATCAGCAGCTCCGGGAGTTCACCCAAACTCATGTCCATCGAGTCAGTGATGCCACCATCTCATCCTCTGTCGCCTCCTTCTCCTGCTGCCTTCAGTCTTCCCCAGGATCAGGGTCTTTTCCAATGAGTCAGTTCTTCCCATGAGGTGGCCAAACAAGAGAGGGCGGATGGACTGGGCGATGCCGACGCCCTTGCTGCGCCTGAGACTCCTGCAGGGCCTTGATGAGCCGCACGCCTGCACGTACAGTCAGTGAAGGGAAACCCTTCCATCCCCTGCCCTGAGAAAGCACTCCTGCTGTCCCCTCTTTAAGACACAGTGGATCTCAGTGAAATCCCCAAAGAGGAGGCGTCCGTGTGAGTTTGGACATTTCTCCAGCTTCTCAGGAGCGGAGGGGACGCGGTGCATTCAGCCCTGTGCTCGGCTCACGGGGAAAGGGCCGCTGCTGTGAGGCTCCGGCCAGACAGGGTGCTGGGCCGCTGAGGCCCAAAGCCGCTTCATGTTTCATAGGATGCGTCTGAACCAGAAGGGACGAGGTCTTCACGGACTCAGTGAGGTCTCACTTTATTCAGTTCAGTCGCTCAGTCGTGTCCGACTCTTTGTGACCCCAGGAACCGCACCACGCCAGGCCTCCCTGTCCATCAGCAGCTCCGGGAGTTCACCCAAACTCATGTCCATCGAGTCAGTGATGCCACCATCTCATCCTCTGTCGCCTCCTTCTCCTGCTGCCTTCAGTCTTCCCCAGGATCAGGGTCTTTTCCAATGAGTCAGTTCTTCCCATGAGGTGGCCAAACTATTGGACTTTCAGCTTCAGCATCAGTCCTTCCAATGAACACCCAGGACTGATCTCCTTTAGGATGGACTGGTTGGATCTCCTTGCAGTCCAAGGGACTCTCAAGAGTCTTCTCCAACACCACAGTTCAAAAGCATCAATTCTTCAGCACTCAGCCTTCTTTACAGTCCAACTCTCACATCCATACATGACCACAGGAAAAACCATAGCCTTGACTAGATGGACCTTTGTTGGCAAAGTAATGTCTCTGCTTTTGAATATGCTGTCTAGGGTGGTCATGACTTTCCTTCCAAGGAGTAAGCATCTTTTAATTTCATGGCTGCAGTCATCATCTGCAGTGATTTTGGAGCCCCTAAAAATAAAGTCTGACACTGTTTCCACTGTTTTCCCATCTATTTCCCATGAAGTGATGGGACCAGATGCCATGATCTTCATTTTCTGAATGTTGAGCTTTAAGCCAAATTTTCACTCTCCACATTCACTTTCATCAAGAGGCTTTTGAGTTCTTCTTCACTTTCTGCCATAAGGGTGGTGTCATCTGCATATCTAAGGTTATTGATACTTCTACCAATCTTGTTTCCAGCTTGTGCTTCTTACAGCTCAGCGTTTCTCATGATGTACTCTGCATGTAAGTTAGATAATTTCTTATCAGTAAATAAAGCAAGGCCTCAGTCCTCTGAAGGCTGGGGGGAAGAGTGAAAGTGTTGTGATGTGCGGGCTGTGAGGCTGGTGATAGCTGACGGTGAGCGGTGTGGGATTCATGACCTCTGAGGAGGATTCAGCTTTGGGGCCAAGCACCAGGCTTGATCACTTGGGAGCTTTTGTGTAGCAGAGTTTTATTAAAGTATCAAAAGGGGCAGAAAGAGCTTCTGACCCAGACATCAGAGGGGGGATGGAGAGTGGCCCCTCACTAGTGTCAGCGAGGGGGTTATATACTTTTTAATTAATTATTGCAATGAATCAAGAGAATGTCTCAAGTTTGTGAAAATCTTACCAGACAGACTCCCACAATTTACATTTTAGGATAAGGCTTAGAACTTAACACTAGAAAGATCCTACCAGACCCACTCCCATAATATACATTCTAAGATATCAGGATTAGTCAGGTTTTCAGGAAGGAGAAACTGTCCTCAGGCAGGATATACTGTTGTTATATAATCCTGAGTACAGAGTTTAAACTGAGTTGTTTCTTGTGTAATCATCAGTTTCAGACTTAAAGAAAAAAATGTTTTATGTGACTAAGACTAAGGAATATAGAGGGGAAAAAAAGATGTCTGTCCTTTCCTCCTCCTTGAGAATTCCAGACTCCTGTCTCCTCCTTGAGAAACCCAGACCCCTTTCTCCCCCTCTTTGGGGACCCCGGACTTCTCCTCAGCCTGCCTAGGGACTGGCTCTTGCTAGCTGCGGGTGCTCCAGAAAGAGCGCTGTGGGGTCGCAGGGCCGACCGCGAGCCCAGAGTCCTGCCGGAAGCAGCCGCACCTCCCGCTCTGTCCCCGAGAGGCACGTGTGCTCTCAGGCACGCGCCCGGCTCAGTGTCCACCACTGCTCCCTCGCCTCCTAAGGCCACCTCTGCTTGGTGTGCATGGACATGTTTCCACGGTGATGTGTGTGTCGGTCAGCTCTCCTGTCCCCGTGTCCACACGCCCTCCATGCCCTGCAGCTGGGGAGCATACCCAGGTCACGGTGTAACTCGCACCATCCCCACACGCTTCCTCCCGCGACCCCCATCCCCACCTGCCACTGATGGGCAGCTGCGCCTCCCAGCCCTGCCCCCTGAAGCGGCCAGTGCTGTGGACACCACAGCTGGGCACGAGGAAGAGAGTGCTAGAGCTTGGGCTACGCTTCAGCTAGAAGGTGGCAGAGGAAGGCTTGTTGCTGGCTCCTGTGTGGACCAACACCAGTGCCCCTGCTGATCAGGATGGACTCGTGAGGGCCTGGCACCCACGTGGACCAGCACCAGTGCCCCTGCTGAGCAGGTGGGCACGTGAGGGCCTGGCGCCCACGTGGACCAGCACCAGTGCCCCTGCTGAGCAGAATGGACTCGTGAGGGCCTGGTGCCCATGTGGACCAACACCAGTGCCCTGCTGAGCGGGTGGGCATGTGAGGGCCTGGCACCCACGTGGACCAGCACCAGTGCCCCTGCTGAGCGGGTGGGCACGTGAGGGCCTGGTGCCCACGTGGACCAGCACCAGTGCCCCTGCTGAGCGGGTGGGCATATGAGGGCCTGGCGCCCACGTGGACCAGCACCAGTGCCCCTGCTGAGTGGGTGGGCACGTAAGGGCCTGGCGCCCACGTGGACCAGCACCTGTGACCCTGCTGAGCAGGATGGACTCGTGAGGGCCTGGTGCCCACGTGGACCAGCACCAGTGCTCCCACTGAGTGGGTGGACACATGAGGGCCTAGTGCCCATGTAGACCAGCACCAGTGCCCACTGAGCGGGTGGGCATGTGGGCATGTGAGGGCCTGGCGCCCACATGGACCAGCACCAGTGCCTCCACTGAGAGGGTGGGCACGTGGACTCCTGAGGGCCTGGCGCCCACGTGCCTCCCCCAGCACACGGCCATGAGCACAGGCACGGGAGCTCACTGCCAGGTGGCTTGATGACGTATCTAGTCGTAACTAAGTCAGTACTTTAACAGCAGACTCATGATTTAAATGGATTCCTGCCAAGAAACAGCTCTTTAAGGTGACCTTAATGAGGCCAGCAGGGCTGAGAACCAGGTCAGGATTGAGTTGCTGCCTGGATCCGTGGTGACGTGAGGAAGTTGTATGTCAACTTCATTTCTTCACATAAAATTGCATTCAGAAAATACTGTGCAGACAGTTGTACTGGCCCACAAAGTGAACAGAAGCATTTTAAACTTTAAGAAGCCATCTGTTCAGCTTTTTTGGTAGTTAAACTTTTGTTTTCTAACCAAAACCTTAACTCTGATGTTGTAAGTGGGATCAATAAAGTGGGGGCAGAAAGAACTCGGGAGGTGAGAGCAAAGACACACACATCCTCACACACCCACACCCCTGTCATGCACACACCCACACCCCCCACACACCCGTGGGTGGGGAGAGCTGAGGTGAACAGCTGTGGATTTGAGCAAAGATGCTGAATCCTGTACATCATCACCATGATCGTCACACTAACGTGATTTGTGTGTGTTAAAGGGATTCTGGCAAACGTTTAGCATGATTCTGAGAGCAAGAAAGAAGCTCAGTATCTGGGGCGCTTCACTCAGCATGCAGCACTGGCCGTGCTGGCCACAGGACTTTGTTCTGAATTGCCACTTCCTGTCCGTATGGAGTGTTCTTACTGGACCAGTCGCTGTCCTTAGTCCCATTACCTGTGGACAGATGATGTGCAGGCCTGGCCTTTACCCAGTCGGGGGGACATGCTCACTACAAAGCCTAGCAATAGTTTTTACTTTTAATTTAACGGGATCATATGATAGAAACAATGTCATTCACTGCGCATTGAAGAGGAAAGCAGATCGAGAACTGTTACTGAGCACATGGAGGGTTTATTCAGTGTGCGGACAGCGTGAGCAAACCAGTGAGAGAGAGGCTTCAGTCGGAATCGCAAGGTCCCCGAGGAGCCTCCGTGCGGCTCAGTCGGTGAAGAGTCCGCCTGCAGTGTGGGAGGCCCGGTTCGATTCCTGAGTTGGGAAGATCCCCTGGAGGAGGGATTCTTGCCTTAGAGAATCCCATGGACGGAGGAGCCTGGTGGGCTACAGCCCATGCCTTGCAAAGACTTGGACACGGCCGAGTGACCAAGCCCAGAAGGAGGCTAAGGGCACCTGGACTCAGAGAAAAGAGGAGAAGTGCTGGGAAAAGGGCTGTTTAGGAGGAAAGCGCCTCTCAGTTTTCGGGGACGGTTTGAAGAGTCAGCCTGAGCTGACAGGTGCCCTTCAGTCTCCACAGCTTTCACGTAGGAAGGGTCCCCTTGCCTCTCGGTTCCCACGTTACTGAACCAGGTTCCAGGGCTGGAAGTTTCAGATTTATTTTTGTCTCAGTGTAACAAAGAACTTCCAACAGCCAAGTAAGTGGATCCCTTCTACTGATGAAAGTGTCTTAAAAAGAGTACATTTTGTTCAGAAGTCTCCCGCTGTTCTGGGCAGAGAGGGCTCACTTTGAGAGGCCGTGGGGCCTGTGTGGGTGAGCGGTTCCCGGCCAGCAGGCCTGTCTGGCCCTGTGCTTCTCCCTTGCAGATGTCTTACTGTGCAGAAGGCCCAGCGTCTGCCCAATGCATAGAGGATCTCCACATCCTCCCGTTTTCAGCAGTGGTAGCTCATCTTATTTTAGCCCCTGACCCCAGCATGCTCTCCATTTATCATGAAGGACGCCTCTGGCAGGGTGTGCCTCAGCTGTGACTACCTCACCGCGCAGTAATATCCTCGGGAGATAAGGACTCTTGGCTGCTGGGGTCCAGCGCCGGTGGATCCAGGGCAATTCAAGGCAGGGATGGCATGGTGAGGAAACATTTATTTAGAAATATAAAAGAGAGGTTAAGAAAGAATGGTGTAGTAGGAAATTTAGTGGAGAAAAGAGGCTGAATAACTTGGTTTACATGGAAAACCAACAAAGTTCCAAGACAAGGAACCTGCACCATCTACGTTAGGCCACCGGTGTCCGTTTGAATAGTGGGGGGTGCCCCGCCTTGGGCTCCCTCTTGCGTGGATCTTAGAACGCAGGGCAAGTAAGTAGACATGGCGAGCTTCCACGCTCCACATGGGAATTCAGCCAGAAAATAGAGAAAGAAAAGACACGGGGGAAACCAGTCCAGTGACTGGCCCTCCTCTATTGTCCGGAAAGGCCTTGTATACCCTTGATTTTACATAGAGATCAATGGGTAATGCAAAACCATGCAGCGTCAGCGGCCCTGACTCTTATTGAGACCTGGCTTTCTCTCTGCATACCTAGCTGTATACACAAGTCTTAGGTGATTTACATCATCTTCTGGCCAGAAGGCCAATTAACATTTTATGGCCCTTTTCTGATAAGGGTTTGTCAACCAGAAGACTTACTTGTGTTGTTCTTCCCAAAGTCTGGTGCCACTCTCAGAAAGCACTAAATAAATTTACATTCTTACATAGCAAGGACACAACAATTTATAACAAGGAAAAGGAGCACAGTGATTTATAACAAAGAGAAAAGTAATTAACTCAAAAGTCTAGTGTTGCTAACATCAAAACTACTCATATTCCTATTTCCATATCCCGATTACATTGACTAATATCCTTCAGGTGCCTAAAAGTAAAGAATATGGAGGCCTGACAGCAGTCATTGACTCAACAGTGAAACCCATCACCAATACAATTTTTAACGTTTTAGAAAAGGCTCTGTATCTCTAAGATGCTCTAAGCTTCATGCCTCTTGTGGTTGGGGGCCGTAAACAATTCACAAGCTGTAAAAAGTCCGGGCAGACCGGTAAGGTAAGTTAGAAAGCCATCAAAGGGGTTTATGCTGAGACCTTCTTTTTATATGCAGGAGACTGTTAACTGAAGCCCTGAGTTAACTTTTTCCAGAGAATGTCAGAAGAGTGGAAAGCACAGCACCATAAAGCAGGCAGACTCTGGTTTTGGGGGGTAGATGTTCAGGAAAACCCAGGGGGACCCCTGAAGCCAGATCACGCCTTTGCGTTTTGTCGGGCTTCCTTCCTCATGACCTTTGCCACGGGCGGGATTCCTCACGCTGGCTCCCGGCACTTGGCTGTGAGTTTAGCCCCCTGCTTTGTTGAGGTGTGATTACACACCCTGGCCACAGTCTTGACCCCCAGTCAGATCCGTCCACTCTTCCGCGAGCTCCTCCCACCTTCGTGCAGACCCTGTTCTCTCTCCTGGACCACGCCCCTCTTTGCCCCTTCTCACTGGTGGCCAGACACGGCCCTGAAGCAGACCAGCGGGTGTCGCCCTCCTGCCCATCCCCCCTCCCTGGGATGTGCCTCCCCCTTCCCAAGGGGGCGGGGTACTGCGAGGCCCCACCCCTGCCTGCAGCCTGTGCTGCAGGACCCTCCTCCTCGCCCAGGGCCCACCCCTGCAGGCACGTCTTGCTCCCCAGGTGCTTCTGTTCCACTCAGAGCTGTACTGCTTCAGGATTTGCGCCCTGCCTGCTTTTCTCCCTGACTTCCCTGGTGGCTCAGACAGTAAAGCGTCTGCCCACAATGCGAGAAACCCGGGTTCGATCCCTGGGTGGGGAAGGTCCCTTGGAAAAAGAAATGGGAACCCACTCCAATACTGTTGCCTGGAGAATCCCATGGACAGAGGAGCCTGGCAGGCTGTAGTCCATGGGGTCACAAAGAGTCGGACACGACTGAACGACCTCATGCAGGGCCGTTCGGGACAAAGAAGCAGGTGACCTGGACCGCCTCTGTTACCAAGGTGACCGCCGCCTCCTGGTACAGAGGTTCCTGCTGTTTGCTGGGAAGACAGCCCTGACCTCTGCGGCGCTTTTAGCCGAATGACTCTGGGTTAGGGCTGCGTGGTCTGTGAATCTACGCCCTGAGGATCTGTGAGCTGTGGCTCCCTAGAAAATGCCTACGGGCTGCACAGTCCCCTGAGGCATGACGGGAGGCCCTCCTCCTCCTGAGGGCCCCGCTGTGTGAGCTGACCCTGAGTTTTCCGGGGAGAGGAGGCAGGGACTGGAGGGCTGGTCGGGGCGGCTCGGCACCTAAGTCCTCTCCTGTCCCGCCTCCTGAGGGCTACGTCCTTGTCATCCGTAGTGAAGCCTGGCCCCAGGGGAGAGCCCCGATTCGTGGGTGCAGTTTAGACATGGGATCAATGTCTTGACTCCGCTCCGCGGTGTCCAGAACCCCCCACACGGCTTGTCTCAGGAGCATGATGAATCCTTGCTGTCTGATGCGTGCCATCAAATATCTTGGGGCGGTCAGCTGGAATTGAAAGAGCAGTCTTCTCTGTAGCATTTTCCTTCATTTTTAAGCAATCTCTGTTACCTGTGTTATTAGTTCCACACTTGAAATGGGATATAGTGTTAGTTGCTCATTCGTGTCTGACTCTTTGCGACCCCGTGGACTGTAGCCCGCCAGGCTCCTCTGTCCGTGGGATTCTCCAGGCCAGAATACTGAAGTGGGTTGCCATTCCCTTCTCCAGGGGATCTTCCCGATCCAGGGATCAAACCCAGGTCTTCTGCATTGCAGGCAGATTCTTTAGCATCTGAGCCTCCAGGGGAGCCCACTTAAATGGGATACTCAGATGCAAAGAAACGTGCCCAGATCAGTAGTGACCGTGGCTGGAGCCAAGGGCCTTCCGTGCAGGTGTGAGCAGGGCCATGGCAAACATGCAGGCTTGAGGGGTGATTGGGGCCTGGTGCTCTGGTGTCCCCGGAGCACACAGCGCTGTGGTCCTGAGCTAGGACTCCGGAGATTCCTCCAGGAGGAGAGCCCTCGTCCACACTCATTTGAACTGTTGGTGCAGGCTTCACTTTCACTCTTTTCAGTCTGTTTTTGTCACTGGCACACAAAGATGCTCTAATGTTTTTTGGAGATGAAGGCTCGCAGGCGTGCTGGCAGCCTCACGAGGCACTTCTGTTGAGTGACCCCTCCTTGTGTGCAGTCGTCGGTCCCGATGACTCAGCCAAAAGTGTATGGGGAAGGTGTTTGGTTAAATGGAGACAGATCTGGAATTGTGCTGCTGTTTCCTGCTGGAAGCAACTATGCCGATGTTATATGCTGGGCATGAAAACTGAACAATAGTTGCTTCTATTTATCAGCAGCAGTTCGCTCTGTATAGAAAGCCGCCTTCTCCGGACCACGTCTTGGCCTCCCTACTGCTGTTTCCTTGCCTGGCAAGCTCTGTGTTATGCAGACTTCAAGAAAGATGGAAATTTCTCAAGTGTGGGTGGTCTTGTTTCAGGCAGATAGAACACTGTTAAATTATTACCCTACAGTTTAAAACCAGAGTGCAGTTGTTTTAAGCTATGTTAAACACATCTGGATAACAGTTAATAAGTCTCATTTCCAAGGATAAGGTGAACTACTGGAAAATATCGTATTGCTTTTAAATTCTGCCTTTGCTCTCTGTGATTTACGTCAGATTATAAAAGAAAGGAAGAAAAAAGAACTTCTGATGGATGAGTCTGTTTTTTCCCCTGTTGCTGAATTTAAGAATTTGAAATAGTTTGTGGTCTCCTGTATGACTCTCATGCTTTTAGTTGTTAGACCCAAGGAAATCTAATTTTAAGTAAAAAAGTCTTTGAGCTTTAAAGAAAATAATGAAAAAAGCATGGTGATGGTGGTTCAGTTCCTAAGTTGTGTCCGACTCTTTGCAACCCTGTGGACTGTAGCCCACCAGACTCCTCTGTCCATGGGATTCTCCAGGCCAGAATACTGGAGTGGGTAGCCTTTCCCTTCTTCAAGAGGTCTTCCCTACCAGGGACTGAACCAGGTCTCCTGCATTGCAAGTGGATTCTTTACCAGCTGAGCCCCTAGGGAAGCCCAAGAATACTGGAGTGGGTAGCCTATCCATTCTCCAGGGGACCTTCGCAACCCAGGAGCTAAACTGGGGTCTCCCGCATTGCGGGTGAGTTCTTCACTGCTGAGCCACCTGGGAAGCCCATGAGAAGGGCACACGGGCACTGCGGCATCTGTCGTGCTTGGCATGCAGGAGGCCTGGGCTCAGACTTCAGCTCTGAACAGAGTTTACTTGCCCCACCTCAAGCTCTCCGCCACGGACGGGAATGCGTTAGCTCAGTCCTGCCAGGCGTGGTATTCCATTTGCAGCCTAAAGAAAAGAGGTGATTTATTGAAAATTACAGAGCCAGTTCATAGCAGAGCACATGTTGTAGAGGCCTCTAGAACCCTAGATAGGTGCTTCTCCACAGTATGGCAGCCTTTCAGTGTAATTCAGAATGTTAGCTGTGTATGACTAGCTATCTGATTTTTAGGTGAGTCATCTTATAAAATTACACTTTAAAGTATGTATCCAGATGTTAGAGCACACGGAGTCATCAAGGGTCGGAATTACAATCAGAGCTAAAACTGATGGAGGAAACGGAGAGAAGATTCAGATTCCTGAAATCAGAAGCGGAGTGGAGACACCTCTGCCTGCCTCACAGTGAGCTGCTGCGTCACAGTGATGTATGTGCCGTGGTTGAAATGGAAACATTCCTAGAAAAGTACAAATTAGTGAAACTGACTCAAGAATAAATAGAAAAGTTTAGTAGATTTATAACAAGATTAAATTGTAATAATAATTTTAAAACTTTTCACAAAGCAAATCCAGGACAAGATGGCTTCACTGGTAACTCTGACCAGACATTTAAAGAAGAATCAATACCACTTCTTCACAAAATCTTCCAAGAAATTACAAGCAAGGAAACACAGCATCACTCATTCAGTGAGATCAGTATTACTCTGATTTAAAAAAAAAAAAGAACAGAAAACTAAGACCAGCATCTGTTATGAATATATATGTGGGGGGTGATTCGCAGAAAGAGAGAGGCAGTGGAACCCCCCCAGCAGAGCCGAGGGGCCCCGAGGAGAGCTGAGCCTGCTGTCCGCCAACCCAGCCCCTCGGCGAGCGAGTGACAGTCAGACGCGACAGGGGTTCCGTCTGAGCAGTTCCGCTTTATTGTCATAAGCTCTTGGTTTATATAGGCAAGCAGGGGGGTTTGCTAGGGACTTTCCATAGTTCTACCAATCACGTTAAAGGTCAGATTACCATGTGCTTACATCATGACAGGGGTCTCTGGTGATCACACGTTGTCCACTGTGCACGGATGTCTGAGGAACCAATCAAATTTTTTGAGAAATAATTTAGGCTGCGCCCTCATCTCTTCTGCCAGGCGCCATCTTAGCTCTAAACTGCAAAGCTAGCCCTTCTTTTTAAGGTTTCCCATTTAGGCCCCCACAAATATAGACACAAAAATTCTCAACAAGTTACTAGCAAATCAATCCAGAAATATATATAAAAGATTACACACCATTATCACTTGAGATTTATCCCAGGAATGCAAGGTTGGCTTAATAAAAAAGTAAGTACTCTTATCTTATAATGTGCAGTGATACATTGTGTCAGTAAGGAAAATGGATGGTCATCTCAGGAGGCACAGAAAAATCGTTGACAAAATGTAACGGCCATTAATAAATGATTCAAACAGTAGAAGAGCTTCAGGTCGATGGTGATCCACCTATGAAAAGCTCACCGCTAACTCCATTGTTGGTTTTGAGAGGCTGGCTGCTTTCCCCTTAAGATTAGGGAAGAAGTGAGGCTGTCTGCTCCTGCGACCTGTGCCCAGGTCTGCCCTGAAGGACGCGGGTATGTCCTGTCCACGAGGTTCCAGTTGGGCAGTCAGACAGGAAACGCAAACTTGCTCATGTGAACAGTCATCCTGAGAATCACTGCCAGCTGGTGGCCGTTGCCAGCACTGCGGGTGTGTCGCTGTAGCAGACGGAACCCGAGGTCTCTTCTGCCCACGTGGCTTTGTGGAGGCTCTTTGCTCTGGGATGCCCAGGTGTGGAATCTCAGCACACACCGTTCGCCTCTGGCTTTTCTGTCTCTGAACATGGGAGCCTGCCGTCTGTCGGAAGCCCTTGGACTCCACTTGGCGTCTCTCTCTTAAGGACCGTTCTCTGGATGTAGGCACATTCACCACTAGCTTAGCCACAGCTGTCGCTCCTGGGCGCGGATCTACACTCACGTGTGCCTATCACTTGCTCCTCTGGCCTCATGTGCTGTTTTCCTCCAAAAGTCTTTGCCCAGCATGCTGAATCCCACACCCTTCCACAAGCTGTGCCCTCATGCAGCCATGCCCCCCGCCCTGGGCCAGCTCTTCTGTCTGGAAAAGTGCTCTCCACTTGTCTCCCTCCTCTGATTCTTACTTGTCCTTCACAACCTGCCCTCCCCCAGTGCCCGCCCCTGGGGTCCTGTCTCCTGTTGGGGATCAGGCCCTGCCTCCCAGACCCTTTAAAGGCACATGGACTTCCTCTCCTGGTTCTGCCCCATGCTGCCAACTCCTGTGAGCTCTGCAGCCCTGGACTCTAGGGCGTCATTTGGCAGAAACCATGGATGCTCAAACGTGTGCTGAATTGGTTTTAACAGTTAGACTGCCCAGTGGTGACACAGATTCAGTGACGACTCTCCTTCAAGGTGAACCTTCATCCTTGACATCTGTTTTTCCTGGCGTTCCCTGGTCCTGGGGGCCTAGGTTGAGGGCACTGTCCGAAGTCAGAGCCTAAAATTCTTAGTTCAGTTAAACTGTGAAAAGCACATGCTCTATCCATCTACCTCAACAGAGACACATTTATCACAGCAGACACTGAAAGCATGTGGAGCTGCGAGTTTCATATGATGAAAGTTTAACAAAATTTAGAGGTAACTGAGTAGTCACTGTGCAAGCGTGGGGGTTCTGCTGAAGGGCTGGCTGTGGAGTTACATCCTCAGGTCGTGAAAATAGGAATAAAAATAGGGAAATAGGCCAGACTTGGTGATGAGCACTGCTCCCAGCTTCTGCTGGTGTCTCCTATGACGCCACTGAGGCTGCGACCCTCGGGCAGGGCTGCAGCCCCTGAGCCCGGTGCCGGGGGCCTGCCTCCTGGGCCTCGGGGGCGATGCGAGACGTGAGAGGTGGTGGGTTCCCCAAGGAGGGGAAGGTCTGCAGACGGTGCTTAATGGCAAGGAAGCATGGCAGGTCCTTCAGGGAAGACAGAGCAGAGTTGCTGAGCACGTGCACTGGCGCGGGGCTGATGGGGGCCAGAGAGCGTCCCTGGTGTATCTCCCGCAGCTTGGAGGTGGTGTGGGATCTTACTCTGTTTCTGTTAGAACTGAGACTTCCTGTAGAACCAAGGGCTTCGCAACACAGTGTGTCACGTGCTTGTCTTCCTGCTAAACTTTAACATCGGGATGGTCTTTGTTGGCCCAAGAAGGGACGCAGCAAAATGGGCTCAAGCAGGGAAATGTACGAAGGTTGAAGGTCACTGTTAACTGCAGAAAAAAATCACTGCTCCCTAACTCTCTCACAGAAATACGTGAGGATGAGGGCGTGGAAACTGACCCAAGGAAGCCAGCAGCAGCCCCCTTGTATTGAAACAGGAAAGAAGACGTAATTTTATGTATCAGATGTAACCCACTCATGAGTTCGTTCAACCAGAATTACTGAGTGTCATGAACAATAATGGGCAGGTTGATGCATCCTTGTCGTCACTGAAACTTAATCTAGTGAAGAGCACAGGCAGTGAATGTCAGAAAGCCAGGATAGCACTGGGCAGTGTCAGGGCCTCTGATGGAAGCAGTGGGGTGTGCTGTGCACCTCAGAAGTGTGTGTGTGTGTGTGTGTGTGTGTGTGTGTTAGGGAGGTTTGTGACATTTCTCAGAAAAGTAATTCTGTAATCACAGAATTTAACCGACCTCTGCCCGCCTTCAGCACGGAGCCACCCTTCACCAGCGGGGAACCCTAGGCTCACACACCCCGGAGCCCTGTCCCCCGAGAGTGGCAGACGAATGGCACACTCCGCCCAGAGCCCGTCCTGGGTTTCCGCAGCGCTGGGCCCCTTCCTTCCCCCCGGAAGCCACGTGGGCAGGCATGTCATGAGGCTGGCATGGGGACCGGCGTGGGTGCAGTTCACGGGGACGAACACGCCAGCGCATCTGGGTGCAGGGAACCAGGGCCCTGCGGCGTCGGCGGCACAGCGGGGCCGCCGGCTGGCTGGGCCCCGAGCCTCCCGGGACATATTTGTAGCTGTTTGTATGTGCAGCTGTTGAGCCCCGGCCACGGAAGATGGTTCGTATTAAGTTTAATGGTTGTTGATCTAATATCTGGCGAGGGCGAGCTCAGCTCCTGACGGTCTGGCCTCCACTCTGCGCTCACGTCTGAGGAATGTGCCGATTGGACGGCAGTTTCAGCCCTGCTCAGCTTCTCTGTAAATGATTTATAAGCCCAACTTGAAAACTCTATCTTCAAATAAGTTGCAGTGCTGGAGTTGTCCTCAACACATAGGATTCCTATTACACATAATTCTATTATTGCTAGTCATGGCACAGTGCTAACAGGGTCTGTGAACTACACAAATATGGCAAATTTTTTTTTTTTTTTTTTTGCATTCAGGGATAGATTATTCAAGAACAGAGAATGCCAAAGGACAAGGTATAATAACAAAATGTTCACATTCAAAGCTCGCAGGCTTCATTGACAGTGTGCTGGTGGTAACCTCCGTGCATTTTGAAGACGGGGCTCATATCAACAAGCTTTGCCCAAATCTCACCACTTCGGTTTACCTACTGAAGGGCGTGCCAGAGTGGAATTAAAAGATGGCTCGCTGCTCTGGTTTTATGAGTGTGTTTTGCCCATAATGAATAGAAGTCTCTATTCCCAGAATTCGTAGAATATGAAATCATTTTATGAAACATTTAACATACAGATTCACAGAAATATTATGTTGGTGGAATTATTTGTTTTACCTAAAAATTGACATCACCTCTTAATGCATTCCCACTTTTAAAGGAACAGTGTCTATTATTTTGGAAAACAGAAGATATACACAAACTAAGCAAAGTGAGCAAGGAGAGGAAAACAGAAGCGCAGTCACTCAGGGCCCACGCCCGGCGCTGGCCGCTGGGGCACGCCCTGGGACTTTTCCATGCATGCGTGTGTGCACATATGCGTATGTAACACGTGCCCATGCGTGTGTACGCAGGAGAGTGAGCTCCTGTTGCCGCTGCTGCCTGTCACTCTCATTCTCCTGGCGCTCAGCTGTGACACCGAGTCCCGGTGCAGGGCTGCCCAGTTCCGTGTGGTCAGTCTTCGCATGCAGCTTTCGAGGTTCACCTTTATCTTTGGATAGTCTCGTCAGTGTCTAGGTGTGGACATGTGAGTTTATTCCATGTGAAGTTTGTTGAACTTCCTGAATATGTGGAGTAATGCTTTTCTTCAAATTTGGGGGTTTTCCAGCCATTGTTTCCTGGAATGCTCCTCCTGCCTCTTCTTTTCTCTCCCCTGGGGCTCCAGTGTGTGTGTGTGTGTGTGTTGGCGTGTCTGACAGGGCCTGCAGGTTTCTGGGGCTCTGTCCCTCTTTCCTCGTTTTTGTTTTCCAGGCCTTGGGCGGACTCTGTCATGTCCCCCTTGGGTCTGCCGTGTCCTGGCTTGAAGCTGATGGCTGCTTCTCCTACGCAAGTTGCTGCTGAGTCCCTCTGGTGGGTGTTTTTCATGTTGGTCATTGTCCTTTTCAACATCAGAATTTCTCTTTATGATTTCTCACTCTTTATTGATATTCTCTACTTGGTGAGACCTTATCCTCAAACTTCCCTTTAGCTTTTAGGTATAGTTTCTTTTCTTTTCACCTCTTGGACCTGTTGAAAGTCTTCGTCTACAGAGTCCCACGGGGGCTTCCTTGGGGACAGTTTCTCTTTGCCTCCTTTTTCCGTGAATGGGTCATTTTAATTGCGTCCTTGCAAGGCTCATACTTCTGTTGTTGTTGAAAATGGGTTCCATGAACATTATAACGCGATCCCACTGGAAACCAGAGTCTCTCCTTTGTGCAGGATGATTCTATGCTGCTCCTCACGGCAGGCATCTTCATCTGCCTTTTGCTGACTTTCTGAGTGAAAATTCTGTATGTACTGTTCATCATTTATGGCCAGTGAAGTCTCCAGCCAGCTGACCTAGTTGTCAACTAATGATTAAACAGGATTTCCTTAAATGTCTGGAACCAAATGATCTTCCTGTCTTTGAAGAGGAGGGGTGTGTGTGTGTGCGTGCGTGCGTGCGTGTGTGTGCACGCGCGTACACGCACATCTTCCACATGCAGCCAAGTGCCGGGGTCCAGCCCTGGTGGATCCAGGGTGATTCGAAGGTGAGGACGGAATAGGCGTCCTGGAAAAAACTTATTTAGTTATAGATATAGAGAGAGATTAGAAGTAGATAGTGTAGTAGGAAAATTAATGGAGAAAAAGAGGCTGAATAACTGGTTTAAGTGGAATACTAATCACCACCTACATAGGCCACAGGTGTCTTTCCGTTCTCCCGAAGGAGAGGAGGCACTGAGGCTTCCCTGATCCGATCTTAGAAGCCCAGGCAGAGTTAGTAGGCTTGGTGTGTACCCCCATACCAGATGGGAATTCAGCCAGGAAAATGGGGAGCAAGAAAGAAACGACACGGGGGAATCAGTCTTTCCAGAAACTGATCCCCTTTATTTATTTTTCAGGTTTGTTTTTATGCCTTTTGTTATACATAGGGATGAATACAGAGTCACGTGGGGATCAGCAGACCGGACCCTTGTCACAATCAGGTGCTTCATATAAAATTATGCAAAGGTCTTATGAGTTTTTACATCATCTTCTGACCATGAGGTCTGCTGACATTTTATGGCCCTTTCTGATAGCGGTCAGTTAACCAGAAAACTTATTTTTCCAGCGGTGATTTTTTTCTTAAATCAGGTGCCACCCTCCAAATAAAGTTGCATTCCTATAGGGTGAGGGTGTAGTGAGTTACAATCAAGAAAGGAATTTACTTAACCTAAGATTTAACATGATTAATCATAAAGGTTAATACTTATTTTTCCTATATGCTAGTTATATTCATTATAAGGGCAGAGAATATGGAGATTTAGCAGCAAACATCAGCCCAACAAATGAAAACCCTTCACCAATGTTCCCTTTATGATCTATTTAGTCTTAAGATAGTGATAAAGTTACATTTTTGCATAGCAAGGACATAGCGATTTATAACGAAGTACAGTGATCTATTAAAAGAGAAAATTCATTAACTCAAAAAGTCTAGTATTGCTAACATCAAAAACTACTATATTTCCTTTTCTATATTCCAAATACATTGATTAATATATTCCCAGGTGCCTAAGGATATGGAGGCCTGTGGGCAATCAAATGAGAAAAGCCCTATGCTAATACTCCAAACTCTCTGTGCTGTTTATGGTTGAGAGGTTGTCACACAAGCTAGTCTGGCAGCAGAGAGGTTTGACCCGAGACATCCTTGTCCCACCCAGGGCAGGGAATTAGCAGTAATTATTGGCACAAACCCTTCACCAATATAATTCCTAATCAACCCACTAATACTATACTAATAATCTTCTAACTTCTCAAAAGAGTCTATATTTAGAAAGTTTTAAAGCATCCCATGCCTCTCACAGTTGGGAGGTTGTAAACAATCACATGCGGCTGGACGAACCTGATCAGGCAGGCCAGAGAACCTTGAGTTCGTAAGTTGAAACACTCTTGTCACGCCCAGGAATTTTTATTAACTGGAGCTGCAAGTTTACTCCTTCTCCGAGAGAAATGGTTATGGGGGAGAGCCCCCGTAAAGTACTCTGGTTTTGGGGTAGATGCTCAGGAATGGGGTTTCCTGAGGCTTGATCACGCCTTTGCGTATGCCAAGCTTCTTTCCTCATGACCTTTGCCATGGGCGGAGTTCCTCACGCTGGCCCCCAGCAGCCAAGCAGTGCACAGCTCTCTCACCCTCCACTCCTTCACTGAGCCTCACGGTCAGCCACAGGTGGGAACTGGGTGCTTTCTGGACCTTTCCTGAGCCTGTGCACGACCCCAGGCGAGCACACGGCTCAGTCCCCAGGACCACAGCTGAGCTGCTTGTTTTCGAGGCTTTTGGTTTGTGAACTGTTTGCTCCAAATGTCACCTGTGACCCAGGCAGCAGCGAATGCGTCGGCCTGTGTCAGTTCTGGACAGATGCTTCTGCCCTGGATCAGACTGCCTCCAGTAAAGCAGAGGCAAGGCTCGGGAGCCAGGCTTCCAGGGAAACATCACGCAGGTCAAAATAAGTGACTCAAAGCCTTACACACGAAGCCCGACTGCCCCGTCCAGTGCAGGAAGTGCAGGGACTGCGGTCACGGCCACCACTGAGCAAGGGGGTGGGGAATGGGTCTGAGGGGTCAAACACCAGAAATCTTGTGGTTCTTACTGGGATTTGGCTGTTTTCCAGAGTAAATGCTTTTATGGTGCCTGCCACCTCTGATTAATTCTCAGACTTCTGAGAAAAAAGAAAAAAGCTAATTCTGTCCTTTCATGCCAATTTTTCCCTGTCTTTATGGAGGGACAGAAGCTCAAGTTTCTTACCTCTTTGCTATCTTCCTCTGAGTTACTCTCGTG
This sequence comes from Litocranius walleri, assembly GCA_006410535.1. NCBI lineage: Eukaryota > Metazoa > Chordata > Mammalia > Artiodactyla > Bovidae > Litocranius > Litocranius walleri. Next base: position 83,252 of record SJYG01000950.1, read on the forward strand.
ATTTATTTCTTCAGCTGAAGGTCAGAGTCATTTATTCATATTAAGGCATACAACTTCATATGCCTTTCTGCTTTGTGTCTCTTTGTAAGTTATTTAAAATATAGACACTTTCACAAATTTTAAGTTTATTCTTTATTTACTTTAATTTTATTTATTTAAGATGTTTAGAATTTTGTGGCCCAGTCGCTCAGTCACGTCCAGCTCTTTGCAACCCCATGGACTGTAGCATGTCAGGCTTCCCCGTCCTTCCCTGTCTGGAGTTCACTCAGACTCATGTCCATCGCGTCGGTGATGCCATCCAACCCTCTCATCCTCTGTCGTCCCCTTCTCCTCCTGCCTTCAACCTTCCCCAGCATCAGGGTTTTTTCCAGTGAGTTGACTCTTCGCATCAGGTGGCCAAAGATATAGATAAGTATGTAATAAACATAACCATACTTGTGCTTATTCTATGACACTGAAATGGTCCATGAAGTCTGCTTTCTATTATAATCCCTAAGAACACACTGTTAGCATGAAAAAAGCTGCCAATTTGCAGGTGATTCTTTCTCTGAATCTTTTCATTCACATGGCATCCTTGATTTTCTAACTCTTATGGAAATAGTAACAATCTTGACACTTAATTTCCAAATGTATGCTCCTTATTTTATTTTATTCCAGTATTTTATTAGATAACATTCCCAAGTACTGTCATATCGGTGTGGCAGTAGCAAACATTCTTGTTTAATTAAAGCATGACATTTGGGATGTAGCAAAACTATAAAACAATAAATTTCTAACAATAGAGAAGTTTCAGTAACCATGGATATGGTATATTGGTGAATTTAGCAGTATAAAAATTAAGCATGCTTTTTATTATTGGCTTGAATCTTCCCCCACTTTTTCTAAGTGGAACCTTGCTTCACTAAGAGATTCAGTTGTATTTTTATTACTCTTTCCACTTTTCTTGTTATTGTGAAGTATAATATGTTGTGAAGTTGCTCAGTCGTGTCCGACTCTTTGCGACCCCATGGACTATAGCCTACCAGGCTGCTCTGTCCGTGGGATTTTCCAGGCAGTAGTCCTGGAGTGGACTGCCACTTAATCATATGCTGAAGACACGTCTATGAGACAAGTGTGTGCAGCACAGTGACTTACCATTGAACACTGTGCCAGTAGGCTCTGAGTCCATTTCTCCAAGCATATATTTGGTATTCTACCTTCTGTGATCATCACCCCCTTGGATTTATTTTCAGTTTTAAAAACATTTGCCCCAAACATATATATCCCTTGTTTCTGAACATACATGATGTGCAATATGTTTTCCTTCATTTTCATTATTACAGAGGAGTCTGCCTTGCCACGTGTCTCTTGTTACTCATGTGAACAGAGTTCTGCATTTGTGCAACGAGGGCAGGAAGTGAAGGGTCATAGGCTTGCACTTTTTCTTTATTGTTTCGGCGATGACAAGGGGCTTGATGGTCTTAGTTCTCCGACCAGGGATTGATCCCTCACTCCCTGCAGTGAAAGTACAGAGACTGAACCACTGGACTGCCAGGGAAGTCCCCAGACTGTCTTGGGTGTGATTTGCTGTTTTCATTCTCACATGAATTTTAAATAATGTTATTAAACTCCACAAAAGATACCTGTGGGGAATTTGCCTCGATGTGAGAGTTGGACCATAAGGAAAGCTGAGCACTGAAGAATTGATGCTTTTGAACTGTGGTCTTGGAGAAAACTCTTCAGAGTCCCTTGGACTGCAAGGAGATATAACTAGTCAATCCTAAAGGAAATTAGGCCTGAATATGCATTGGAAGGACTGATGCTGAAGTGGAAACTCCAATACTCTGGCCACCTGATGCAAAGAACTGACTCACTGGAAAAGACCCTGATGCTGGGAAAGATTGAAGGTGGGAGGAGAAGAGGAAGACAGAGGATGAGATGGTTGGATGGCATCACCGACTCAACACACATGATTGGAGCAAGCTCTGGGAGCTGGTGATGGGCAGGGAAGCCTGATGTGCTGCAGTCCATAGGGTTGCAAAGAGTTGGACATGACTGAAAGACTGAATTGAACTGAACTGAAATTGAATTAATGGGTTAGTTGGGGAGACATCTTGACAATATTAATTCTTCTGATCCAAGACCTGCCATTCTTTTCTGTTTATTTAGATTTTATCTCAGTGTTTTATAAATTTCTGTGTAAAATGTCTTACATACTTTTTGTTAACTTTCTTTTAGGTACCTGACATTTCAGATGCTATTAAAAATATGTCTTTAAAAGTTTATTTTTCATATTTTTGTTCATATATGGAAATATAATTGATTTTTCTATATTGATTTTATATTCAGAAATCATGCTAAACATTTTATTATAAAATATATTAGTAGATTCTATTCTTCAGCATCATATAATCTATGACTAATAAGAGTTTTATTTCTTTCTTTTATTTTTTTCTTTTAAAACTTTTCTAGTTCTTTTTATTTATTTTTTTAAATTAATTAATTTATTTATTTAATTACAATACTGTATTTGTTTTGCCATACATTGACATGTATTAGCCACAGGTGAACACAATCTCCCAATGCCGAAGCCCCCTCCCACCTCCCACCCCACACCATCTACCTGAATCATCCTTATTTCTTATTATACATAATCTTTGAATGATGACAGTTTTATTTCTTTCTTTAAAATCTCACCACTACATTTATCTATTGTTGTTTTTTACTACACTGGCTAAATTCTCTAGTAAAATGTTGAATGTAAGTGGTGAGATCTTTTTCCCAATCTTACAGAGAAAGGTTTCAACATTTCATCAAGTTTGATGTTTGTTGTAGCTTTTTGAAATTATCATTGCTTTTAAAAATTACTCTTTGTCAAATGAAGTTCCCTTTTACTTGTTTGCTAAGAATGGATGCTAAATAATACTGTTCATGGGGTTCTCAAGGCAAGAATACTGAAGTGGTTTGCCATTCCCTTTTCCAGTGGACCACATTCTGTCAGACCTCTCCACCATGACCCACCCATCTTGGGTGGCCCCACACGGCATGGCTTAGTTTCATTGAGTTAGACAAGCTGTGGTCTGTGTGATCAGAGTGGCTAGTTGTCTGTGATTCTGGTTTCAAGTCTGTCTGCCTTCTGATGCCCTCTCTCAGTGCCTACGATCTTACTTAGGTTTCTCTTACGTTGGATGTGGAGTGTCTCTTCATGGCTGCTCCAGCAAAGCACAGCTGCTGCTCCTTACCTTGGACATGGAATGGCTCTTCTCGGCTGCTGCCCCGACTTTGCACGTGGGGTAGCTCCTCTCTGCCACGCCTGTGCCATCACAGCCGCCACTCCATGCCAAAGAATGCTCAAACTACCACACAATTGCACTCATCTCACATGCTAGTAAAGTAATGCTCTAAATTCTCCAAGCCAGGCTTCAGCGATATGTGAACCGTGAACTTACAGATGTTCAAGCTGGTTTTAGAAAAGGCAGAGCAACCAGAGATCAAATTGCCAACATCTGTTGCATCATCGAAAAAGCAAGAGAGTTCCAGAAAAAATATCTATTTCTGCTTTATTGACTATGCCAAGGCCTTATACTGTGTGGATCACAATAAACTGTGGAAAATTCTGAGAGAGATGGGAATACCAGACCACCTGACCCGCCTCTTGAGAAACCTGTATGCAGGTCAGGAAGCAACAGTTAGAACTGGACATGGAACAACAGACTGGTTCCAAATAGGGAAAAGAGTGTGTCAACGCTATATATTGTCACCCTGCTTATTTAGCTTCTATGCAGAGTACATCATGAGAAACGCTGGGCTGGAAGAAGGACAAGCTGGAATCAAGATTGCCGGGAGAAATATCAATAACCTCAGATATGCAGATGACACCACCCTTATGGCAGAAAGTGAAGAATAACTAAAGAGCCTCTTGATGAAAGTGAAAGAGGAGAGTGAAAAATTTGGCTTAAAGCTCAACATTCAGAAAACTAAGATCATGGCAACTGGTCCCATCAGTTCATGGCATCTGGTCCCATCAGTTCATGGCAAATAGATGGGGAAACAGTGGCTAACTTTATTTTTGGGGGCTCCCAAATCACTGCAGATGGTGATTGTAGCCATGAAATTAAAAGATGCTTACTCCTTGGAAGGAAAGTTATGACCAACTTAGCATATTAAAAAGCAGAGACATTACTTTGTCCATCTAGTCAAGGCTTCGATTTTTCCAGTAGTTATGTATGGATGTGAGAGTTGTACTATAAAGAAAGCTGAGCGCTGAAGAATTGACGCTTTTTAACTGTGTTGTTGGAGAAGACTCTTGAGAGTCCCTTGGACTGCAAGGAGATCTGATCAGTCCGTCCTAAAGGAATCAGTCCTGGGTGTTCATTGGAAGGACCGATGCTGAAGCTGAAACTCCAATATTTTGGCCACCTGACGCGAAGAGCTGACTCATTGGAAAAGACCCTGATATTGGGAAAGACTGAAGGCAGGAGGAGAGGGGATGACGAAGGATGAGATGACTGGATGGCCTCACTGACTCAGCGGACAGGAGTCTGACTAAATGCCGGGAGTTGGTGAGGGACAGGGAGGCCTGGCGTGCCGCAGTCCATGGGTTTGCCAAGAATCGGACGCAACTGAGCAACTGAACAGAACTGAACTGATGCTAAATTTAAAAAAATCTTCTATTTTGGCTGCACCGGGTGGCACTGCTGTGCTGAGGCTCCCTCTAGTCGTGGCACGCGGGCACTGCCCCCCACTGCAGCACACAGGCCGCTCACTGCAGCAGCCTCTCTGCGGCCGTGGCGCGCAGGCCCTGGGCGTGTGAGCTCTGCGGCTGTGGCGTGCAGGCCCTGGGCGTGTGAGCTCTGCTTATGGCACACAGGCCCTGGGCGTGTGAGCTCTGCGGCCGTGGTGCACAGGCCCTGGGCGTGTGAGCTCTGCGGCTGTGGCGCGCAGGCCCTGGGCGTGTGAGCTCTGTGGCCGTGGCGCGCAGGCCCTGGGCGTGTGAGCTCTGCTTATGGCACGCAGGCCCTGGGCGTGTGAGCTCTGCGGCCATGGCGTGCAGGCCCTGGGCGTGTGAGCTCTGCGGCTGTGGTGCACAGGCCCTGGGCATGCAAGCTCTGCTTATGGCACGCAGGCCCTGGGCGTGTGAGCTCTGTGGCCGTGGCACCTAGGCTCTAGAGCGTGGACTCAGGAGTGGCGACCCTCGGGCGTGGCTGCTCCGTGCGCATGGGCATTCCCTGGGCCAGGGCCTGAAACTGCCCCCTTTACTGGCAGTGGGATTCTTATCTTCTGCTGTACAGGGAAAAAGCTGGATGCTACATTTTAACACACGCTCTTTCTGCATTATTGAAATGATAATTTTTTTCTTTTTTTAAACCAATCTTTATTCTTAGAATATATCCAACTTGGTCTTAATGTATTGCATTTTTAATACACTGAGAAATATTGCCGGGGTCCAGCCCCAGTGGATCCAGGGTAATTTGAAGGGGAGACAGCGTGGCATCTTAGAAAGAATTATTAATTAAAAATATAAGAGAGATTAGGAAGAAATAGTATAGTAGGAAATTTAGTGGAGAAAAGATGCTGAATAACTTGGTTTACATGGAAAACTAAGAAAGTTCCAAGACAAGGAACTTGCACCATCTACGTTAGGCCACCGGCATCCTGTTGAATAGTGGGGGGTGCCCCGCCTTGGGCTCCCTCTTGCATGGATCTTAAAAGCCAGGGCAAAGTAAGTAGACATGGCAAGCCTCCATGATCCAGATGGGAATTCAGCCAGAAAACAGAGTAAGAAAAGACACGGGGGAAACCAGTCTTTCCAGTGACTGGCCCCTCTATTGTCCGGAAAGGCCTTGTGTACTCTTGATTGTACATAGAGATCAATGGATAATACAAAGTCATGCAGCGTCAGCGGCCCTGACTCTTATCGAGACCAGGCTTTCTCTCTGCATACCTAGCTGTATACACAAGTCTTAGGTTTTACATCATCTTCTGGCCAGAAGGCCAATTAACATTTTACGGCCCTTTTCTGATAAGGGTTTGTCAACCAGAAGACTTATTTGTGTTGTTCTTCCCAAAGTCTGGTGCCACTCTCAGAAAGCACTAAATACAGTTACATTCTTACATAGCAAGGACACAACAATTTATAACAAGGAAAAGGAGTACAGTGATTTATAACAAAGAGAAAAGTAATTGACTCAAAAGTCTAGTGTTGGTAACATCAAAACTACTGTATTCCTTTTTCTATATCCCATTTACATTGATTAATATCCTTCAGGTGTCTAAGAGATAAAGAATACGGAGGCCTGGCAGCAGTCGTTGACTCAACAGTGAAACCCATCACCAGTATAATTTTTAGCTTTTCAGAAAACTCTGTATCTTTAAGATGCTTTAGGCTTCATGCCTCTCGCAGTTGGTTGGGGGCCGTAAACAATTCACAAGTTGTAAAAGTCTGGGCAGACCAGTTAGGTAAGTTAGAAAGCCATCAAAGGGGTTTAAACCGAGACATTCTTTTTATATTCAGGAGACTGTTAACTGAAGCTCTGAGTTAACTTTTTCCAGAGAATGTCAGAAGAGTGGAAAGCATAGTACCGCAAAGCAGGCAGACTCTGGTTTTGGGGGGTAGATATTCAGGAAAACCCAGGGGGAACCCTTGAAACCAGATCATCCCTTTGCGTTTTGTCGGGCTTCCTTCCTCATGACCTTTGCCACGGGTGGCATTCCTCACAGCGGCTCCTGACAGAATATATTTGGATTATATTTTTATTTTGCATTTTAAAATTTTGTGTCCGCAAGTGGGTATGTATGTAATTTTTTTCTTTTAGAAGGTGTTGATTTTACTGTTTTTTCTCTTTATTCAATCTGAAATAAATGAGTCTTATCTAGACCTGGAATCTGCTAGCTGTCAGAGTGTGTGGACTGCCAGCTGGCCTTCAGGACTTTGTTAGGTGTCCGTCAGGTAGGTCCGAGGAGACTGTCAGCAGCTACTGGGCAGGACTCTGCTGGAGTGCTGCTGCAGCCCTGTGCTCTTGGGCACCTGATCTCTCAGAGCGTTGAGCCAGAGACATCACCCAACGTGTTTATTGCTGCATCTGTATCTTCTGGACAGGACCGGCAAATAGGACTGATGCTTGATGTACAGGAAGAAGTTCCACAAACGAATGACTGACTCCATTTCTAACAGTTTAGTCACTCAGTCATGTCCGACTGTTGGCGACCCCATGGACTGCAGCACCCCAGGCCTCCCTGTCCATCACCAACTCCTGGAGTTGGCTCAAACTCACGTCCATCGAGTTGGTGATGCCATCCAACCATCTCATCCTCTGTCATCCCATTCTCCCGCCTTCAGTCTTTCCCAACATCACGGTCTTTTTAATGAGTCAGTTCTTCGCATCAGGTGGCCAAAGTATTGCAGTTTTAACTTCAACATCAGTCCTTCCAATGAATATTCAGGACTGATTTCCTTTAGCATTGACTGGTTTGCTCTCCTTGCAGTTCAAGGGACTCTAAAAAGCCTTCTCCAACACCACAGTCCAAAAGCATCAATTCTTCAGTGCTCAGCTTTCTCACATCCATACAAGACTACTGGAAAAACCATAGCTTTGACTAGATGGACTTTTGTTGGTAAAGTAATGTCTCTACTTTTTAATACGATGTCTAGGTTTGTCATAGCTTTTCTTCCAAGGAGCAAGCGTCTTTTAATTTCACAGCTGCAGTCACCATCTGCAGTGATTTGGTTTTATGTAAGGCATAAAGAAAGTAAGTGCCCAAGAAAGTCAAGTGGCTTTGGAGCCCAATGTGTAACCAGTTTTTTGTTCCATGTCCATTTCTAACTGTAGCTTCTTAACTTGCATACAGATTTCTCAGGAGGCATGTACCGTGGTCTGGTATTCTCATCTCTTGAAGAATTTTTCAGAGTTTGTTGTGATCCACACAGTCAAAGGCTTTGGTGTAGTCAATGAAACAGAAACAGATGTTTCTTCTGGAACTCTCTTGCTTTTTCTGTGATTCAGTGTATGTTTGCAGTTTGATCTCTGGATCCTCTGCCTTTTCTAAATCCAGCTTGAACATCTGAAAGTCCTCAGTTCACACACTGTTGAAGCCTGGCTTGGAGAATTTTGAGCATTACTGTGCTAGCATGATAGATGAGTGCAATTGTGCGGTAGTTTGAGCATTCTTTGGCATTGCCTTTCTTTGGGATTAGAATGAAAACTGACCTTTCCCAGTCCTGTGGCCACTGCTGAGTTTTCCAAATTTGCTGTCATACTGAGTGCAGCACTTTTACAGCATCATCTTAGGATCAGCTGGAATAGCTCAGCTGGAATCCCATCACCTTCACTGGCTTTGTACTGATGCTTCCTAAGGCCCATTTCACTTCAGACTCCAGGATGTCTGGCTCTAGGTGAGTGATCACACCATCATGGTTATTTGGATCATTAAGATCTTTTTTGTACAGTTCTTCTGTGTATTCTTGCCACCTCTTCTTAATATCTTCTGCTTCTGTTAGGTCCACACCATTTCTGTCCTTTATTGAGCCCATCTTTGCATGAAATGTTCCCTTGGTATCTCTAATTTTCTTGAAGAGATCTCTAGTCTTTCCCATTCTATTGTTTTCCTCTATTTCTTTGTGTTGATCACTGAGGAAGGCTTTCTTATCTCTCCTTGCTATTCTTTGGAACTCTGCATTCAGATGGGTATATCTTTCCTTTTCTCCTTTGCCTTTCACTTTTAGAGATAGTCCCTTTAGTTCAGTTCAGTTCAGTTCAGTTGCTCAGTTGTGTCCAACTTTTGTGATACCATGAATCACAGCACGTCAGGCCTCCCTGTCCATCACCAACTCCTGGAGTTCACTCAAACTCATGTCCATCAAGTTGGTGATGCCATCCAGCCATCTCATCCTCTGTCGTCCCCTTCTCTTCCTGCTCCCAATCCCACCCAGCATCAGAGTCTTTTCCAATGAGTCAATTCGTTGCATGAGTTGGCCAAAGTATTAGAGTTTCAGCTTCAGCATCAGTCCTTCCTATGAACACCCAAGAGTGATCTCCTTTAAAATGGACTGTTTGGATCTCCTTGCAGTCCGAGGGACTTTCAAGAGTCTTCTCCAACACCACAGTTCAAAAGCATCAATTCTTCGGTGCTCAGCATTCTTGACAATCCAACTCTGACATCCATACATGACCACAGGAGAAACCATAGCCTTGACTAGACAGACCTTTGTTGACAAAATAATGTCTCTGTTTTTGAATATGCTGTCTAGGTTGGTCATAACTTTCCTTCCAAGGAGTAAGTGTCTTCTAATTTCATGGCTACAATCACCATCTGCAGTGATTTGGGAGCCCCCCTAAATGAAGTCTGATACTGTTTCCACTGTTTCCCCATCTGTTTCCCAAGAAGTGATGGGACCGGATGCCATGATCTTCATTTTCTGAACATTAAGCCAAATTTTTCACTCTCCTATTTCACTTTCATCAAGAGGCTTTTTAGTTCCTCTTCACTTTCGGCCATAAGGGTGGTGTCATCTGTATATCTGAGGTTATTGATATTTCTCCCCGCAATGTTGATTCCAGCTTGTGCTTCATCCAGCCCAGTATTTCTCATGATGTACTCTGCATATAAGTTAAATAAGCAGGGTGACAATATACAGCCTTGACGTACTCCCTTTCCTATTTGGAATCAGGCTGTTGTTCCATGTCCAGTTCTAACTGTTGCTTCCTGACCTGCATATAGGTTTCTCAAGAGGCAGGTCAGGTGGTCTGGTATGCTCATCTCTTTCAGAATTTTCCACAGTTGATTGTGATCCACACAGACAAAGGCTTTGGCATAGTCAATAAAGCACAAATAGATGTTTCTCTGGAACTCTTGCTTTTTTGATGATGCAACAGATGTTGGCAATTTAATCTCTGGTTGCTCTGCCTTTCCTAAAACCAGCTTGAACATCTGGAAGTTCACAGTTCACGTATTGCTGAAGCCTGGCTTGGAGAATTTTGAGCATTACTTTACTAGCGTGTGAGATGAGTGCAATTGTGTGGTAGTTTGAGCATTCTTTGGCACTGCCTTTCTTTGGGATTGGAATAAAAACTGACCTTGGAATGAAAATGAACCCAGGTCTCCCGCATTGTAGACAGATGCTTTACCATCTAAGCTACTAGGGAAGTCCTTTAGAGCCTCGTTTGTAAGTAATGTACAGATCAAAGTATCATATTCTCTTCTTATCTGCTCCTACTCAGGCCTGGTTATTTTCTGAAAGTTGCTGTGTCTGAATATGTATGAATATGTCAAAGTGGACAAGTTCTAATCAGAGGATGAACAGTGGGTTCTGAATCTACTGTAAAGCATGGCTGCAGGTTGTTTGATGCTTCTACGAGCGGTGCGTGTCGTCGCTTCCTTATGAGTCTGGGGGCTCTCACGGCTGCTCCCATTCATGAACCGTGAGCGCGCTCTTCCAGGCCCACAGAAGCCCATCCGGCTCCTGCCCCACCTGCGGGGGTGCCTGCTCATTCCGAGAACCATGAAGTATGAGAGAACAGGCAGGCATTATTTTAAACAGCTAAGTTTGGGGGTAGTTTGTAATACAGCAGTAAACAATCAGAACATCTTTTTGTATTTTTTAACATTATTTTGTGAAGATATATTTTCTCACTCCTTTTCCATTTTCTTCAGAGTTGGTGGAGATTTTGTCCATATTTTAGCATTTGCATTTCTTAGGTCTTTACATGGTCTCTTTCCTGTCTCTTAACATGCTTTGCTTTAAGAAGCAGAGACTATATCAGGCCCACCAGGCAGACACTGGTTTCCCCATAGTTTCTCCTGAAACAAGATGACTTTCTGTTAATATAAAACCAAAGGGAATTCATTATATCTAATGTATAAAAAGGCAAAAGTAGATGGATGGTTCTATTGCATTCCAGTGTTGCGATGCTCCTGTTTGCTGCCTTTAAATGAGTTTTAATAACATAATTGAAATCTGCTTGTCTTTAGTCTGGAAAGCCAGTGTGATTTCTTGGTGTTCTCTTGTTAGCTATATTGCACACTTGTTTGCCTTACTAATTTTAGCTTCCTCTGAAATAGAGCAGCTAAAAGGAATAACTCAGTTTGAAGTTCCTTTGGGATCTGTGATTATGCTTCTCTTTTGTGGACTTTCTCTTTTTTGACTCTGTCTTTCCTATATTAAAACAATCTAAACAGTTGATTGTAAGCACAAGGCTAGTGCCTCACATAAAGCCCCTTGCGGGGCTCCTGCTGGCTCGGCAGGTAAAGAATCCGCCTGCCAATGCAGGGAACGCGGGTCCGACCCCTGGGCCGAAGCCCCCTGGAGAAGGAAACGGCGGCCCACTCCAGTGCTCCTGCCTGGAGAGCCCCGCGGGCAGAGGAGCTGGCGGGCTGCCGTCAGTGGGGCCACAAAGAGCCGGACACGGCCGAGCAACTAAGCCCAGCAGCAACCAAGCCTCAGAGACACCTTGCGCAGAGCAGCTGGAAGGGCCGCGGGGGCCTGGCGCTGGCGCGGTGCTGCCGTTGGCTTGCTGGCTTCAGAGAGAGAGTGGCTCCTTTACAGCGAGAGCTTCCTGTTGGTTTCATTGTTGTTTTGTGTTTAAGCCACAGTTGAAAACTGGGTGCGAACTGCTAATGATTAAAACTTGATGTTTGCTCTTGTCTTCTGTCAGGGAAAATACACAGCCAGGAGTGGGAGAATCCGTGTTGGATAGTTTCATAATTTTTAATGACTGAAGCAACAGAATGTCTTGCTTTGTTAACTTAACAATGATATATTACAGCAGAAATGGCTGTTTGTAAAGTTGCCTCAAGCTCCCATTGGAGGCTTGAGCAGCCGAGAGTGGAGAGTCCACGTGCGCTTGCATTTCTATCACCAGTTTCTGAAGGAAAAGTTCCCTGTGTAGACGGGGGTAATGCCATTGTGCTGGGCTGCTGACTCCAGGGTGAGGAGCTCTTTAAGCATTACAACAGTCATATTTTATTTAGGAATTTACTTTAGTTACATTTTAAGCTGGAATAGCATTCTGTTGTCTAAAGGCAAAGTATTGGGTTAGAAAGCAGTGGACTTCGTTATTCGGGTGGATCAACAATACCTGACTCCATTTTCAAGTGTTCCAGGTGTAGCCTTTTCACATTTGGTGAGAAGACTTTGTCACAGAGCAGTGAGCTTTGTTGGGAAGCGCAGGGAGGCGCCAGCTGTGCGGTCGCGTCCAGCTCTCTGTGGCCCCAGGGCCTGTGGCCCACCAGGCTCCTCTGTCTACGGGATTCTCTAGGCAAGAACACCGGAGTGGGCTGCCATGCCCTTCTCAGGGGGCCGTCCCGACCCAGGGGCCAGCCTGGGTCTCCTGCCCTGCAGGCAGGCTCTCCGCCAGGGCGGGCCTCAGATGTGCACGGCGCTGTCCCGCTGCTTCGCCATGCGGAATGAGACAGCGTAGTATCCTGTATGTGCTCAGCAAAGCCATCTCTGCTGTAATTTGGGTTGAAGGCCCTTGTAATGAATAATGTAAGCTGCCGCCTGTAGTCCTGCGGGTGTGGGGGACCCTGACCAGGGCCGCTTTCCCAGCACTGGCATTTCAGGACGGCTCCACGCCCCTCTCACTGACAGCAGTGGACTAGCAGCCGTGGGTCACTGTGCTAAGCCTGCAGAACAGGAAGTTATCCATCTGCCATCCACCCACACAGATGATGACGACAGGCAGAGGCATTACCTAAACACACTAAGTATAATTTGGGGACTAAGGTGATATCCAGAGCAAAGGTTAGAAAACGTTTTTTGGTAAAGGATCAGAAAGAAAATATTTCAGGCGTGAGCCAGGAGAAGTGAGGATGTTATGTATGTACTTACGTAAGGAGAAAGGAAATAGATCTCAGCAGTGTTTTTACCAGTGCCTTTCAGAATATCATTGTAAAACTGAGTTCAGTTTTTGTTGTAATACAGGATCTGCAGAGGAGAAGAATCAAATAAAATTTGGGGGAGGCACAATATTTTTTTAATGTGGAGATCAAAGTTAACATTCCTCATATCAAAATTAATTGCAAATGTTCATCTGTTAATGCTTATCTATTATGAAATTCTATGTATTTCATCTTTGAAAATGTCTTTTCACCCAGATAGGTATTACCAAACACTGATATCAGCCCACAAGCATTTGCTTTTAATTGAGCATGTTCATCGCCTGGCAAGTGGTCATAGAATTCCATTAGATTTTACTCTTAATATTTGTCTGTTAATGCTTCATTAAGTGAGCAGATTAATCACCTTGGTTGTGGGTTAGGTAGGAGCTTTTCACATGCAGCTCAATGGACTTTGAAATGTAGAAATTTCTCCCGCCCTTGCACTGAGGCCTGAAAAACACTGCTGGCGCTGGTGCTGTGGGCTGAGCTCCGGAAACCTCTCTGCTCCAAGCGTGCGGGAGAGCAGCACGGCTCCGCGCGTGGACTCTGTCAGCACAGGGCACATACATGCTCTCTGTCGCTTTTGATGCAGGCGTCTGTTGTCATCAGAATGACTTTAGCGCAGCGTAACTTTGACCTGTAAGTGTTGTTTTGCCCCGTAATTTCAGGCTAGATTTATTAAGACACAGTATCAAGCAAATTCCACAGTCCTTCAGTGTGTGATAGACACGGTAGAAAGCAGTTCTCGTTTAGAAAACTGTCTGCATTGTGAGCTCAACAGCGGCAGTAGCGCTTTGTGGGTGCTTAGCTGCTGGGCTGTTACAGGGGCTAAGTCAGTGCACAGCTTGTGTCTCCCCCAGACCCCCGCCCTGTGGATGGTCAGAAATCCAGGGTGGAGAGCTCCCCAGGGCCGCTGCGCTTCGTGGAGATGGCGCAGCTCGCCGCACCTTCTGCAGAGGCCCTGCTGGCAGAGCCCCCGGCCTCGCGCACCGCACGTTCTCAGAGGTGTTGTCTTCCCTCCACGCGTGTCACCGCCAGCGGCTGTGGCAGGGCTTCGTGGACTCCACTTCAGGCCGTCCCGAATCCGTGTTTTCTCAGCTTCTTTTGAAACAGTCCTACCTATAGCTGCTCCAGGCTGACTGCTGGCTAACCCTTAGTCACTCTGAATTACTAATTCTTGGGTCACTCTGAATTACCGGCCTCTTAACAACATTGAGCAGATGTTGCCAGCGGCACTGTGGATGCCTGAGCTGTCAAGGAAAAGGCCCCCTTGCTGCTAGGGGCCCACCGACGTGGCCCCAGCGTCCTCGCTTACCAGCACCCTCGAGTTGATCCGAGCAGTCCCCCGCCAGCCCGCTTGCTGCGAGCCCGCCTCCGCAGCCGCTGCAGCCGCCCTGGCGAAGCAACTCGCCTCGCTGATGGCTCTCCTCACCCCGCCGCCCCGCGCGTGCCAGCGTCTGGCCCTCTCCTGGTGTGTCCCCTTAGAAGGCACGCGCCTGGCCCGTGGCATTCACTCCCCTTCTGAAAAAGCAAGCGATGCAGGCACCGCAGGATTTAGTGCAGAGTGAAGTGAAAGTCGCTTGGTCACGTCCAGCTCTTTGCGCCCCCATGGACTGTGCGGTCCATGGGATTCTCTAGGCCAGGATGATGGAGTGGGTACCCTTGCCCTTCCTTGAGGGATCTTCCTAACCCAGCAACTGAACCCAGGTCTCCCACATTGCAGATGGATTCTTTAGTATGAAAGAGGTGCACTTTTTGAAGATGGTGACTGTGAGTGCACAGCTAGCCCGTAATAAGTGGATTTCACCTGCCTCGCCCATCTCTACCTGTGCCGGCTGCACTCCTGTCCTCCGAGCGTGCCTCTGGAAACTCGCTGGTCCCGCCGCTCCTCTCGATTCTCGGAACCACTGTGCCTCTCCTTCATTCAGGCAGGCTTGCTCTCCATATGGCACAACGTTTTCTTGTCTTTGGGCTTCGGCGGTTACAAGGGGAGGCAGGAGTTAGAGATGGTAAATTCACACACTTGAAACAGTAACATTCTTTTCTGTTAAAATACACACCAAATTAAAATTCCACTTAATTCCAAATTAAAATTCCATTAAGATAGGAACCAAGTTAAAAGACACTTGCTCCTTGGAAGAAAAGCTATGACGAACCAAGACAATATATTAAAAAGCAGAGACATTGTTTTGCCAACAAAGGTCCGTCTAGTCAAAGCTGTGGTTTTTCCTGCGGTCATGTGTGGATGTGAGAGCTGGACGATAAAGAAAGATGAGCGCTGAAGAATTGATGCTTTTGAACTGTGGTGTTGGAGAAGACTCTTGAGAGTTCCTTGGACTGCAAGGAGATCCAACCAGGCCATCCTAAAGGAGATCAGTCCTGGGTGTTCATTGGAAGGACTGATGCTGAAGCTGAAACCCCAATATTTTGGCCACCTCATGTGAAGAGCTGACTCACAGTCATTAAGACAGTATGGTACTGGCACAAAGACAGAAATATAGATCAGTGGAACAAAATAGAAAGCCCTGAGATAAACCCACACATCTATGGACACCTTATCTTCAACAAAGGAGGCAAGAATATATAATGGAGTAAAGACAGTCTCTTTAACAGGTGGTGCTGGGAAAACTGGTCAACCACTTGTAAAAGAATGAAACTAGACCTCTCTCTAACACCATACACAAAAATAAACTCAAAATGGATTAAAGATCTAAATGTAAGACCAGAAACTATAAAACTCCTAGAGGAAAACATAGGCAAAACACTCTCCGACATAAATCACAGCAGGATCCTCTATGATCCACCTCCCAGTATACTGGAAATAAAGGCAAAAATAAACAAATGGGATCTACTTAAAATTAAAAGCTTCTGCACAACAAAGGAAACTATAAGCAAGGTGAAAAGACAGCCTTCTGAATGGGAGAAAACAATAGCAAATGAAACAACTGACAAACAACTAATCTCAAAGATATACAAGCAACTTATGCAGCTCAACTCCAGAAAAATAAACGATCCAATCAAAAAATGGGCCAAAGAACTAAATAGGCACTTCTCCAAAGAAGACATACGGATGGCTAACAAACACATGAAAAGATGTTCAACATCACTCATTATCAGAGAAATGCAAATCAAGACCACAATGAGGTACCATTTCACACCAGTCAGAATGGCTGCGATCCAAAAGTCTACAAGCAATAAATGCTGGAGAGGATGTGGAGAAAAGGGAACCCTCTTACACTGCTGGTGGGAATGCAAACTAGTACAGCCACTTTGGAAAACAGTGTGGAGATTCCTTAAAAAATTGCAAATAGAACTGCCTTATGACCCAGCAATCCCACTGCTGGGCATACACACCGAGGAAACCAGAATTGAAAGAGACACATGTACCCCAATGTTCATCGCAGCACTGTTCATAATAGCCAGGACATGGAAGCAACCTAGATGTCCATCAGCAGATGAATGGATAAGAAAGCTGTGGTACATATACACAATGGAGTACTACTCAGCCCTTAAAAAGAATAAATTTGACTCAGTTCTAATGAGATGGATGAAATTGGAACCGATTATACAGAGTGAAGTAAGCCAGAAAGAAAAACACCAATACAGTATACTGACACATATATATGGAATTTAGAAAGATAGTAATGATGACCCTGTATGTGAGAGACAACAAAAGAGACACAGAGGTATAGAACGGACTTTTGGACTCTGGGGGAGAGGGAAAGGGTGCGATGGTTTGGGAGAATGGCATTGAAACATGTATACTATCTTGTAAGAAATGAAGCGCCAGTCTATGTTCGGTGCAGGATACAGGATGCATGGGGCTGGTGCACAGGATGATTCAGGGAGATGATGTGGGGTGGGAGGTGGGGAGGGGGCTTCGACACTGGGAGATCGTGTTCATCTGTGGCTGATTCATGTCAATGTATGGCAAAACAAATGCAGTATTGTAATGTAGAATAAAGTATTTAAAAAATAAATAAATAAAGGCTGAGAATGACTTCAAAAAAAAAAAAGCAAAGACCCTGATGCTGGGAAAGACTGAGGGCAGGAGGAGAAGGGGATGACAGAGAATGAGATGGTTGGATGGCATCACTGACTCGATGGACATGAGTCTGAGCAAGCTCCAGGAGATGGTAAAGGACAGGGAGGCCTGGGGTGCTGAAGTCCATGAGGTCGCAGAGAGTCAGACATGACTGAGTGACTGAACAGCAACAAGGCACCAACGAGGCCCCTGGGCCTTCTTTCCTGCTCACTTGGTTCAAGTCCTGTTGGCGTGTGGGCGGCGTGTGGGCGGCTGGAATTTGCAGTAGCTCAATGCTGAGTAGGGCAGAGGGTTGGGACAGTACAAGGATTCTTGTGTGCATGCTGACGGTCGTCTTCCTGGAGATTACCCGTGTCCTGACGTGTGCCAGTCTTCTCCAAGCAAAGGAGTCCTGATTAAAATGGAAAAATCAGTGCTTGGGTATCCCCCAGGTTCAGCTGGTAAAGTTGACCCAGTTTTTAGGTCAGATGAAATAGCGCACATTTGCAGAGAAATTGCAATTCCACTGGAAACAGGATGGTGTTCCACACGTGCAAATGTGCACCATGGAGTTGGTTTCTGCACTGTGCCCGACACACCGGCTTGGCACCGAGGCCATGTTGGAAGGCGGTGCCGCAGAGCAGCAGCGCTCCGAGTGCGGCCCCTGGACCAGCATCTGTTCCCAGAGGAGGGGACTTACTGGCTGCAGGCTCCTCCTTCCCAGCTCTCCGGCTCAGTCCTACTAAATCCAGCCTCCCGGGGGCAGGCCTGCACTCCTGTTGAGTCAGCCCTGCCGGCTGGCTCCACCCACACACCATTCCTGGGGGCTTGGTTAAGGGACTGGGTCTGCCAGCACTTGGTTGAGTCTCAGTTCTGCCAACAACCTGTCACTCACTCAGATGGTCCAAGTCCTGTTTGTCTGTGTCCAGAAGGGGGTCTGATGGAGAAGGCAATGGCACCCCACTCCAGTACTCTCACCTGGAAAATCCCATGGACAGAGGAGCCAGGTGGGCTGCAGTCCATGGGGTCGCTAAGAGTCAGACATGACTGAGTGACTTCACTTTCACTTTTCACTTTCATGCATTGGAGAAGGAAATGGCACCCTCTCCACTGTTCTTGTCTGGAGAATCCCAGAAACGGGGGAGCCTTGTGGGCTGGCATCTATGAAGTCGCACAGAGTTGGACATGACGGAAGTGACTTAGCAGCAGCAGCGGCAGCAGAAGGGGGTCTGAACAACCATCAACACGAGAATGTGGGATTCCACAAAAAGATACCCCACATCCAAGGCCAAAGGAGAGACCCTCGCAAGATGGTAGGATGGGCAAAATCACATTTAGAATCAAACCTCATACAGACCAGAGATGCTCAGGTGGCTCAAGCCTGAGCCAGTGGCTGCCACGGGGACGGAGCTCTGGCCGCAGCAGACCTGGGAGGTGGGCTGATGGCATCAGTCCTCTTGGAGGAGGTCGCCATTAGCCCACCACAGAGCCACCGAGCCGATGACCCACAAACTGGAGAGCAATCACACCAAAGAAATTCTTGCCCAGCTGTGAAAATTCTAGGACCCATAACAGATTTCCCAAACTGTGGATCCTGCAAAGGGACTGATAACTCCCAGGGAATTTGACTGTGAAGGCCAGTGGGATTTGGGTATGGAACTTCCACAGAACTGGGGAAGCAGACTCGGAGGGCACAAACCCAGCCTTGTGCACACGAGGACCCAGGAGAAAGGTGTGGTGACCCCACGAGAGACTGAGCCAGACTTGCTGCGGGTGTCCAGGAGTCTCTGGTGGAGTGGTGGGTTGCCAGTGGCCTGCTGCAGCGTCAGGGGCACTGAGTCCAGCAGTCCTGGGAGGCGCTGCATGTGAGACTAAGGACGCCTGCCATAGTTTTGAAGGGAGGCTTTTGAAGGAGGGCTTATTACCCTATCATAGTCTGGCCTCAGGCCAAACTACAGGGAGGGAGCACCCATCAGTAGAAACCGGATTACCATCTACCATTTACTGCCCATCAGAGCAAGACCCAGTGTGCCCCACAGGCAGTCCCTTCCATCAGGAAGCTTCCACAAACCTCTTATCCTTCTCCATCAGATGGCAGATGGAATGAAAACCACAGTTACAGAAAACCAACCAAACTGATCACATGGACCACAGTCTTGTCTAACTCAACGAAACTATGGGCCATGCCATGTAGGGCCACCCAAGAAGGACGGATCATGGTGGAGAGTTCTGACAAAGCGTGGCCCACTGGAGGAGGGAATGGCAAACCACTTCAGTATTCTTGCCTTGAGAACCCCATGAACAGTGTGAAAAGGCAAAAAACATGATATGGAAAGATGGCCTCCCCAGGTCGGTAAGTGCCCAATATGCCACTGGAGAAGAGTGGAGAAATAGCTCCAGAAAGAATGGAGGGATGGAGCCAAAGCGAAAACAGCACACGTGAATGTGGCTGGTGGTGGGCTTGGCGTCCGATGCTGGGAAGAACAGTGCTGTGTGCGAACCTGGGAAGTCAGCTCCATGAGTCAAGGTAAACTGGAAGTTGTCAAACAGGAGATGGCAAGAGACCAGTAGATGACCATTACATCTACTACTCTGGGTAACAATCCCTTAGAAGAAGTGGAGAAGCCCTAATAGTCAACCAAAGAGTCTGAAATGCAATACTTGGGTGCAATCTCAAAAATGACAGAATGATCTCTGATCGTTTCTAAGGCAAACCATTCAATATCATGGTGATCCAAGTCTATGCCCCACCCACTAATGCTGAAGAAGCTGAAGTTGAAGGGTTCTATGAAGACCTACAAGACCTTCTAGAATTAACACCCAAAAAAGATGTCCTCTTCATTATAGGGGACTGGAATGCAAAAAGCAAGTCAGATACCTGGAGTAACAGGAAAACTTGGCCTTGGACTACAAAATGAAGCAGGGCAAAGGCCAGGAGTTTTGCCAAGAGAACGCAGTGGTCATAGTACACACCTTCTTCCAACTCTACACGGAAGACTCTACCCAGACATCACCGGGTGGTTAATACTGAAATCAGATTGATTATATTCTTTGCAGCCAAAGATGGGGAAGCTCTATACAGTCAACAAAAACAAGGCTGGGAGCTGACTGTGGCTCAGATCATGAACTCCTTATTGCCAAATTCAGACTTAAGCTGAAGAAAGTAGGGAAAACCACTAGACCATTCAGGTATGACCTAAATCAAATCCTGTACGATTATACAGTAGAAGTGACAAAAGGATTAGATTTGATAGAATGCCTGATGAACTATGGACAGAGGTGCCTATAGGAGGCAGTGATCAAGACCATCCCGAAGAAGAAGAAATTCAAAAAGTCAAAATGGTTGTCCAAGAAGGCCTTACAAATAGCTGAGAATAGAAGAGAAGCAAAAGGCAAAGGAGGAGAGGAAAGATATACCCTTCTGAATGCAGAATTCCAAAGAATAGCAAGGAGAGATAAGAAAGCCTGCCTCAGTGATCTATGCAAAGAAATAGAGGAAAACAACAGAATGGGAAAGACTAGAGATCTCTTCAAAAAAAATTAGAGATGCCAAGGGAACATTTCATGCAAAGATGGGCACAAGGTGCACTGGGATGACCCAGAGGGATGGTGCAGGGAGGGAGGTGAGAGGGGGGCTCAGGATGGGGAACATGGGTGCACCCGTGGCAGATTCATGTTGATGTATGGCAAAACCAACACAATATTGTAAAATTTAAAAAAAGGACAGAAATGGTAGGGACTTAACAGAAGCAGAAGATATTAAGAAGAGGTGGCAAGAATACACGGAAGAACTGTACAAAAAAGATCTTCATGACCCAGATAATCATGATGGTATGATCACTCATCTAGAGCCAGACATCCTGGAATGCAAGGTCAAGTGGGCCTTATGAAATATCACTACGAACAAAGCTAGTGGAGGTGATGGAAATCCAGTTGAACTATTTCAAATCCTATAAGATGATGTTATGAAAGTGTTGCACTCTGTATGCCAGCAAATTTGGAAAACTCAGCAGTGGCCACAGGACTGGAAAAGGTCAGTTTTCATTCCAATCCCAAAGAAAGGCAATGCCAAAGAATGCTCAAACTACCACACAGTTGCACTCATCTCACATGCTACCAAAGTAATGCTCAAAATTCTCCAAGCCAGGCTTCAACAGTACATGAACTAAGAACTTCCAGATGTTCAAGCGGGATTTAGAAAGGGCAGAGGAACCAGAGATCAAATTGCAAACATCCATTGGATCATAGAAAAATCAAGAGAGTTCCAAAAAAAAAAAATCTGTCTCTGATTCATTGACTATCTTAAAGTCTTTGACTATATGGGTCACAACAAACTGGAAAATTCTTCAGGAGATGGGAATACCAGACCACCTTACCTGCCTCCTGAGAAATCTGTATGCAGGTCAAGAAGCAATAGAACCAGACATGGGACAATGAACTGGTTCCACACTGGGAAAGGAGTAATTCAAGGCTGTATATTGTGACCCTGCTTAATTAACTTTTATGCAGAGTAAGTACATCATGCGAAATGCTGGGTTGTATGAAGCACAAGCTGGAAACAAGACTGCTGGGAGAAATATCAATAACCTCAGATATGCAGATGATGCCACCCTTATGGCAGAAAGCGAAGAGGAACTAAAGCGCCTCTTGAAAGTAAAAGAGGTGAGTGAGAAAGCTGGCTTGAAACTAAACATTCAAGAAACTAAGATGGCATCCAGTCCCATCACTTCATGACAAATAGATGGGGAAGCAATGGAAACAGTGAGAGACTATTTTGGAGGGTTTCAAAATCACTGCCGATGGTGAGTGGAGTGTGAAATTAAAAGATAACTTGTTCTTTGGAAGAAAAGCTATGACCCACCTAGACAGCATATTAAAAAGCAGAGCCATTACTTTGCTGATAACGGTCCGTCTAGTCAAGGCTATGGTTCTTCCCGTAGTCATGTATGGATGTGAGAGTTGGACCATAACGAAGGCTGAGAGCCGAAGAATTGATGCTTTTGAACTCTGGTGCTGGAGAAAACTCTTGAGAGTCCCTTGGACTGCAGGCAAATCAAAGCAGTCAGTCCTAAAGGAAATCAGTCCTGAATATTGATTGATGCTGAAGCTTCAATATTTTGGCCACATGATGCGAAAGCCAACCCATCTAAAGACCCTGATGCTGGGAAAGATGGAAGGCGAGAGGAGAAGGGGACGACAGGATGAGATGGTTGGATGACATCTTTGAATGGATGGACATGAGTCTGAGCAAGCTCCAGGGAGTTGGTGATGGACAGGGAAGCCTGGCGTGCTGCAGTCCACGGGGTCACAAAGAGTCAGACACAACCAAAGTGAACTGAGCTGAGCAGGGAGTGAGCGGCCCCGTCCTCCGGGGGCGATGTGTGTGCCCAATGCGTGTGCCCCATGTGTGTGCCCAATGCATGTGCCCAATGCATGTGCCCCATGTGTGTGCCCGATGTGTGTGCCCCATGTGTGTGCCCGATGTGTGTGCCCGATGCGTGTGCCCCATGTGTGTGCCCGATGCGTGTGCCCAATGCGTGTGCCCGATGCATGTGCCCCATGTGTGTGCCCAATGCATGTGCCCCATGTGTGTGCCCGATGTGTGTGCCCAATGCGTGTGCCCCATGTGTGTGCCCAATGCATGTGCCCGATGTGTGTGCCCAATGCATGTGCCCGAAGTGTGTGCCCCATGTGTGTGCCCGATGCATGTGCCCCATGTGTGTGCCCGATGTGTGTGCCCAATGCATGTGCCCGATGTGTGTGCCCCATGTGTGCCCAATGCATGTGCCCCATGTGTGTGCCCGATGTGTGTGCCCAATGTGTGTGCCCCATGTGTGTGCCCCATGTGTGTACCCCATGTGTGTGCCCGATGCATGTGCCCCATGTGTGTGCCCCATGTGTGTGCCCGTCTGTGGCAGAGGCTCTCGCTGCTGCTGCTCCAGCGTACATGTTGTGGTTTCATCCAGGGGGCCGTGGGGTCACCGGGAGGTCACTCCACGTTAAGTGCCTCCTCCCTCCAGAGAGACCCCATGAACGGCAGTGTAACCTGACTATGGGCATGTGGCTTTTGACTCACTAGAGCTCAGCAGGCCCTGAAGAAGACCCCACAGTAACTTGACTCACAAAGTTAGTGCCAGTCCATGCTCATACAATCGCTATTTGTTGCCAGGGGCCAATCCGCTCAGCCGTAGCCTGGTCACCGTCACATGGAACCCCATGGGGCACTATTGTGATGAATCAGCCAAGTAATACTGTCTGTGTCGACAGACCTCGTCTGAGGATCTGTGGTACATTACACAGAAAGTAGAAGATAAAGTTTTCATTTCTTTTATGGAAACCCTAAGCCGAAAATAATTGATTTTCATCAAAGCTTTGAGAGGATGTTAAGAGTGGGTAACCAGATACCTTCATCGAAGACAGAGGCTGCTACGCTGTCCAACATTATCATGAACCTACTCTAACATGATCAAAGTTGAGAGAGTTTGCGGGAAGCAACTGAATTCCCACTGTTTAGATTCTGTGATTGGTATTTTAGCATATTTGCTTTGTCACATAACTATCCCTCTGCCTTCCGCTTAATCCACGCATCTGATTTTTGATGCATTTCACAATAAATCTGCATGCAGTGCACTTCCTGCCGGTTCCCCCATATCTGAACTTCTAACCTGTTACGGCCATTTTAAACAGATTTTGCCTCACTTGTTAGCAAGCTTTCCTTTTAAAGGCGCCGCAGCCCACATGCTGTGCACCACAGACATAACCGGAGCAGACGGGGGCGGTCACCCTCGCAGACTTGGTGGGAGAGGAGGTGCGTTGAGTTCGGGCTGAGCGCGGGGCCTGCAGAGAGAGTCACAGAGCTAGCGCGAGGCAGGGGGCGGATCCCGAGCTGGCCCGGCCTCTGCTGCTCGGGTGCCGCCTCTCTCCTCGCCCGTCCGAGCTGCGGCTGCTGCAGGCCGGCGCTGGAGCGCTAGTCACTCACCTGAGCGGAGCAGCCTTGGGCCTCGCTCGGGCTCCTTAACCTGCCCTTTCGTCTTTGCTCTTGTCTTTTTTCCTTTCCTTCTCTGCTTAGTGTCGTTCGTTTGTACTTTTCTAAGCTTATTGCTTATGGTGTTGAATCTTCCACTTATTTATTTCAGACTTTTTTCTCTCTTAACATTTGCATTTAAAGCTACAGATTTCTCTCGAACATCAGTTTTGTTTCAGTTTTGACATGAAGTACTTCTTTAATTTTTAATTATTTACAAATTTTCTGTAACAAATTCCTTTGTCGTCAATGAATTACTTAGGAACGCATTTTTAAAATGTTTCCAAATGTGATTTCTGATGAATCATTTCCAAAGGTTATGATTTGTACGATATTGACCTAGCCCCTGGCAAAGTAACCTGCTTCCCAATCAGTTATCATGTGTCCATGTGTTTCTGGAAAAAATATGCATGAATTATATGTACAGGGCTCTGCTTAATGTCCACTATATCGTATCTTTTGGGTCAGAGTTGATGCTCCTTTTCAGATCTACTGGCCTTTGGTCTGTGGGTTCATAACAGGGGTTACAATCTGCTGCCCCAGTGTCTCCTTCTGCGTTCGGCATCTGGTGCAGTTCGTGTGTAAAGCTTGTGATCCTCCCAAGGATTTTGCTTTGTGTTGTTATTTTTCATTCAATTTTATTCCCTACTTAGGTTTTTGGAGTTAAATTAACTTTCTTTTACACCAACAGCACTAAACAAACCCTATACTCATTAATGCATACGTGGCATAACTTTCTCGTGTTTACTCTCAGTCTCTCTAGCTGAATTTCTTAACTTCATAGCTGCTGCCTTCTAACTGGAGAATTTACATTCACGATATTTTGGACTACTGATATAAAACGCTTACAAGTGAATTTCGCTGTTTCTCATATTGGACTTTGGTTCTTTTGTTTCCCTTTCTGCCTCTGCAAGTTGGGCTTTGAACATCTTTCTCGGTGTTGGTTGGGGTCTGAAGAGTGCAGCTCCTATTTTACCCGTCACTCTTAGCTTTGTAATTTATGTACTTGGTTACAGTTTAATGGAAAGATCTGGGGTTGCTCCATGTCTCTGTTTCTAGATGGACAAAAAGAAGACTTGAAGAGGCTGCTGGCGTGTGGAGAGCTGCGTCGCTGCCTAGGGCCTGATCACTTTCTGTGTCTGTCTGTTTCTTGTATCTTGTTTCTTCCTCTAGGTTACCTTCTCTTGCTGAACAACGGTTTTTCATAATATTTTTTTCAGTGAGATATTGAAAGCAATAATATCTCTTGGTCTTTGTACATCTGAAAATGTCTTCATTTTTGCCATCACTCTTAAATGATAGGCTAACTTGGTATACATTTTTAGATTGATGTAGTATTAACATATTGATTTTATTATTAGCATTTTGAACATATTATTGCCTCCTAGTATCTAATGCTGCTGATAAGGAATTTGCCATCCTTTACCTCTTAAATATTGTTTCTCTCAAATTGCCTTTATTGTTTGCTCTGGATTCTCTCAGACATATTTTTAAATTTTATTTATTTTTAACTGAAGGAGAATTGCTTTACACCATAATGTTGATTTCTGCCACACATCAGCATATGTTTTTGAAACTCTTAACATATCATCCATGTCTCTTAACTGATCTTTTATAGTTTTAAATCATCTGGCCTCTCTAAGCTGAATTCCAGATGGTTCTTTAACATCACATCTAATAAGCTTCTTTCTCCTGTGCTTTGTCTCAGCAGGCAGTATTCTGCATTTTTTTCTAGTATTTTTAAATTTGCAATATGTTCCTTAGCATATCTACCTTCTTAATATTTCATTGCAATTTGTAAAATGATTTCTTGCTTTTCATTTGGCTACTGTCCATTTATCTCTTTGTGGATTATAAGCGTACATATTTTAAATTATCCTTATCATTTATTTATTTCAAGTTGATCTGGAATGCATCTATCTTCCAGCTGTTACTCAACTCTCTGCCTTAGGGTTCAATTTAAATGTGTCTACAATTTTAAATTACAGACTTGCTTTTGGCTGAGAGGCATGGTGTCTTTCCGTTGCCCTCTCTCCACCACTCTGCCCCTGAATCTGGGTTTTACAGTCTCCTCTTTCCACGTCTGCTGGGACCTGAGTGCAGGACTGTGGAGCAGGACCTCCTACCAGTGACTCTGGTTCAGGAAGTTTTTTCTCTTTCAAAACAAAAACAGAATTCTTGGGTTCTGTGACAGAAGATTCTCTACTTCTAAAAATATGTGAGTAATTATCTCAGTCCAATATTTTTATGCAGCAGTACATTCTGTGTGTGTGTGTGTGGCCAGTGATGGTAGGGATAGTTTGAAACAGCCCATAAAGTTGATCATCCACTTGGAAGTTCCACTTCTGAACTTGGACCCTGTCATTGACATGGATGAAGTTTAGGCGGGTCACGGTCTCCACGCTCCTCTCTCTGGAGATTTCTGGCCCATGAGAGTTCTGCTTCTCTGGAGACATCAGATAAGGCAGCACCTCAGTGTCTTGAAGCAAATCTGTGCGTCTGCGTGGGAGGCTGGGGCACAGTGCGGCCACGTCTGCAAGTGTGGGATGTGGGGTGGGCTCGCGAGCTGGGGTCCACATGAGCTGTTGAGCCGCTGGCTCAAGCCCGCGCAGGTGGGCTCCGGAGACTTCTGGACCCTTTCCTTCCAAGCTGGAAGCACCCTGAACCCTGCGTCCTGAAAGTCAGAGCAGCCTCCACCCCCAACCCAGACCCCTCCCACCCCCACCCACCCAGACATGAC
>SJYG01000950.1:110304-141439 GCA_006410535.1 Litocranius walleri
CCCACCCAGACATGACCCAGACCCCTCCTCCCCACACGCCTCCCATCCCGCCACATGCCTCCCATCCTCCCACATCCAGACCCCCCGGACATCTGGGTCCTCTACACCCAGACTCTTTGGCACCCTAATCCCATCTGCACCCAGGGCCCCCTGGTCAACCCCCCACACCCTGCATGCCAACCCGAGCAGCAGGCTCCGTCCCTCTTGGCCTCTCTGTGCAGACCCTAAAGTGTCTTGGAGCCAAACCCACCTGTTAATAGCCCCCCTCCCTGCGGGCCTCCCCGGGTGGAAAGTGGCGGGTCCCTGGCCCATCACGGGGAAGCTGTCACTGGCCCGTTGGAGCCCCTGGCTCCCGGATCAGACTCAGTCTAATAACCATACCGGGGTGCTTTGGGTGGGAGGGCAGGACCACTAGAGTCTCGTCCTCGCCAGGACACCTGGGCTGGGGACGTCCTGCCGCTGACTGTCCCGTGGAATGCCCCACGCTCGCGGACCCTGCCCCAGGCTGATCTCGGAAGGCCGCCGAGGGGCCTGGTCCCAGATGCGCTCGTCCCTGGGCCCCCAGTTCAGCACCACACCATCTGGGCGAGGCCACCCCAGGCAGACCTGTCCACAAAGGCCCCCAGGGCCAGAGCCCTACCCCGGTGCACGGGGCTGGGGCCGAGTTACGGGAACATTCACCCAGAGAAGCCAGAGGACGCCCACAAAACTTTTCCACATGTGGGCCTCGGCAAACTGTAAGGACGTGGGAATGTTTATCCTGGATTAGAGGCGCTGGAGAAGTAACGAGACGGCAGCAGGCAAGCCTTCGGAGAGCTGGGCCCTGGCTCACCGCGGGCCGCCGGCAGAGATTTCAGAAACCACCGCCCAGACCCGCCCTGGGAACCCCGGGCTCCTCGACCAGGAGTGTGACCTGAGCCAGGGGCCCTGCGTGAGGCCTGGGCGGTCAGGACGGCGGCTGCGGCGGCCGCGATCTGACCAGGTTGCCGCGCCCGCAGGAGAGGCTGGTCACTCCCGAGGGCCATGCTCCGTCTGGGGAGCTGCTTTCCTGGAATCTGTGACACAGGGGTGGACTTCCGGGCGGCAGCGAGGGTCGTCGGTGCCCTCTCGAGCCCTTCTCTGCCGAGAGGGCCTGAAGCCAGCACTTTCAGATGCGAGCCACTCTGAGGCCTTTAATCCAGACGAAATCCTCGCACTCACTGCTTCTGTGAAGGCGCAGCTCCTGTGTGGAGATGCTGCTGAAGGGTTCGGCTGGGGCTGCAGCCTGCTGGCCAGTTAGGGTGCCTGGGTTCACAGCAGCGCCTGCGAAGGCCTAGGGGAGCTGCTCGGCCCGTGAGGCAGGGACCCCGTCCCCAGCCAGCTCTGCAGCTCCACAGCAGGTGGCGATGCCTCGTGCTGGCGTCAGGAAGATCTGGCTTCTGTTTTTAAGGTTTCCTTCACCTCCCAAATCCTGTGGCCCAATTGAAGGATGATGTATAAACAGAAGCAGAGGCAGGGGATTTGTGGAGGGTTTGACTGAGGGAAACGCAAAAAATAACATGGGCATGAAAGTGTCTTCTGTACAGGAGTTTGCAGTGTCAGGGTACTGATGTCCCTTAAGCTCCAGAACCGGATCAGTTCGCCGGAGGGCTCCCTGCGCAGGCGAGGGTGGGGCGCTAAGCACTGACGTGGGAGCAGCTGCCCCGAGCGCCTCTGCCTCTGTGTGTGCCTCGCGTGCCACAGTGGTGGTGGTGGCTTAGTCGTTCAGTCGTGTCCAACTCTTGCAAGCCCCTGGACTGTAGCCCGCCGGGCTCCTCTGTCCATGGGATTTCCCAGGCAAGAATCCTGGGGTGCGTTGGCGTTTTCCTCTCCAGGGGGTCTTCCTGAACCAGGGATTGAACCCATGTCGCCTTGCGTCTCCTTTATGCATGCTAAGTCACTCAGGCGTGTCTGACTCTTGCAGCCCATGGACTACTGCCCGCCGGGCTCCTCTGTCCATGGGATTCTCCAGGCAAGAATCCTGGAGTGGGCTGCCATTCCATTCTCCAGGGGTTCTGCCCAACCCAGGGATGGAACCCGGGTCTCCTGCATCGCAGGCAGATTCTTTACTGCCTGAGCAGTAGAGAGACTGAAGTCTCACAGACGCTAGTTTGCACCCGTTATGGTGCATGTCTAGGTGAGACTATACGGGACTTGGTTGCCTGGCTTGCTTCCGTTAGCAGGAAGCGGATAGTCTGGGTCCTTCCGTGCTGCTGCAGGGGGCGGCATTTCATGCTTTACTATGGCCGAGGACTGTTCTGTCGTGTATACGTGCCACAGTCCTCTGCGCGTGGACGTTTAGGTTGCTTCATCCGTGGTCTTACCATTTTATTCTACATTAGCCTCTAAGGTTTTGTACAAGGTCACAAAAGGGGAAGAGAGTTGAAGAGGTCTCCTTTAGGTTCTGTTCCGGATACCCGAGAAAGTCCAGAAGTATCATAGGATGAGGGGGTTCTAATAATGGATTAGAAAAGATCAAAGCCGACGCATGACACTGTCCCCTAAGGAGAGGCCGTTCACGACTGTGAGCAGACCATCCGCGCACTGCGCCTTTCTCCGCATAAGCTGTCATTTGCAGTAATTGGACAGCACGTCATTGACTATAATTTTAAAATTCTGCTTCAGAGAACATTTGAAAGTCTGTTGTCATTTGTAAATTTCTTCTTTTGATGGATGGGGCTGAACACTAAATTTTTTGTGGAGATTTCAGACCTGCTCCCTTGTCTACCACAAGGTCTCCCAGAGCTTGTAAGCAAGCGCCTCCTGGCTCCCTTCGGCCCAAGACAAACACCGGCAGTGCGAGGGCCTGGCAGCTGATTCATCCTGGCGAGGACACACCCGGGCTTCAGTTAGGCTGGGACCCGGGGCCCATGGCTGAGCGGCGATGTGCCTCCTGCCCTTGCGCTGGCAGCGAGCTGGGGCCGCTCTCCCCCGGCGTCTGTGCTGCTGGTGTGCTGTTGATGAGCCGCACGCCCCCACCCCCGGCCACGTCACGGGCCTGGAAGGTGGACCCCCCCTCCAGCATTCCTGCGGGCCTGTCACTTCCAGTGGGGAGGTGGAGACGGGTTTTCTGAAGAGCTCAGACCTTGGGTCTCTGGAAGTGAAAGCGTTCAGCTATCAGAACAATTTTCATATCTTAAGAGTTTTAAGCAAATGAGTAAACATGCTTCTTTTGTGGTGTTTTTCATTAATCGTCCTTAAAACTCCAACCTATGAAGCATGATCAAAATGGAGACTTACTCATGCTCATTGCTCAGAAGAAATGGAATGATTTTTCTTTTTTCTCTTTTTGCAAGGGTACTCTGAGTTGGGGGATTTATTTATGTTCAGGAA
Source organism: Litocranius walleri (assembly GCA_006410535.1). Taxonomy (NCBI): domain Eukaryota; kingdom Metazoa; phylum Chordata; class Mammalia; order Artiodactyla; family Bovidae; genus Litocranius; species Litocranius walleri. The sequence continues at coordinate 113,656 of SJYG01000950.1, forward strand.
AGACAGCCAGTGAAAGGATGGTCTGCAGATAACCACACAGGCAGAGCATAGAGGCGGTGTCTTAGGCTGGATCCACGCAGGAAAAAAGAACTCTGGAAATGTGGATTTTATCAGCATGATGTTATTCCTTGCCTTTGGTTATTCTCCTTAATCACTTTCTCCTAGTTCCAGTCAACCGAGGTCAACTGAGGACCTCACTCACAGGGTTCATCTCCCCAACAAGCAAGTCGGCCCTGTAATCAGAGCTCTCTCAGCAGCTGAAGGCCAAAGGGCCCATCCGACTTCTGACGGGTCAGCAGAGGACTGAGTGTGTACGTCAGACCCGGCCTCGCCTGCTGCTTGCAAGCTGGTGCCCCCCTCTCTCTGAAATGCTTCCCTTCAGTTTGCACGTGGAGCTCAGTGCACAACATGGCACCTCTCACATTCGCACCGTAGTGTGGGACACAGTCCTGGCTGTCCCAGAAGAGGTGATGCTTGCATTCTAAAGCAAGAGAATTCGCCATACCTAGTTGTCAGCATCTCTGGTGTGGAAGCTGTTCTCACCCGCAGTGATGGGTAGAGCAGTCAGGGCAGATCCCTGCTGGGCTTCCCAGCTGGCACTCGTGGTAAAGAACCCGCCTGCTAGTGCAGGAGACCTAAGAGATGTGGGTTCGATCCCTGGGTCCAGACGATCCCCTGGAGCAGGGCACAGCAGTCTGCTCCAGTATTCCTGCCTGGAGCATCCCATGGACAGAGGAGCCTAGTAGGCTGCAGTCCATAGGGTTGCACAGAGCTGGACTTGGTTGAGCGGCTTAGCACGCACGACCCTGGTGCCTGGATGGGAATGCTGAGGCAGGTGAGCTTTGGTGGCCCCACTAGGAGGGCACAGCACCAGGGTCACGGCCCACCGCCGGACCCAGCCTGCACCCAGACCGAGCTCTGCCGCCTTCATCCTCCACGGGCCGTATGCCCCGTGTGGGAACAGGGAGAATGTGAAGCTTCTAGAGAAGCGTGAGTCTAGGGAAAGCGGCTATTCTCATATCTGTTCACACAATAAAGTGTTGTAGGAAGAGCAGTGCGATTTGCCCCACTTGTCACAAACGTGGAAGGCGGTTCTCGGTGAATGACGAGACGGTTCTCAGAGTTTGTGGGAACAGTGACAAAAAGGAGCCATTGCCAAGCTTGTCTCCCCAGGGGATATCAGGCACATGGAGGCTATGTGATGGCAGTGATTATGGGGAAAGCAGTGAGTACAAACACTGAGCATCTCAGCAGCCTGCACTGAGAGAGAGTCACAGTTGCATGTGTGCTGAGTGTGAGCGCACGTCTGCGCTGCGAAACCAGAACCCCGGCCTGTCTTTCCTGTGTTCTCCAGTTACTGCTAGGACGACACCCCTGCTTCTTTCACAGCTGGTTGTTAGCAATCACTTTGCAGGATTGCTCCCCTCTGTGCACATAAGGGTGTGATACAAGTCTTTAATGTTTCAGGCATTGAAATGCCTAGAGGATCTCTCGCTCCGCAAATCCCACCCCGCGGTGTTCAGTAACATTCCTCTCACTCAGGGTCTTCTGAGCCCCTTTGCAGTCAGCGCCCCCTTCCCATTCTGGCCTCTGATTTCTGTCCCTATGTGTCTCTTCAGGAAGTCGAATAAACTGAATAGCACAATGTGTGGTGAGTGTATGGATTCTCCTACTTAGCCTAATGCCTTTGGAGACATTTTCATTCTGCTGCACCTACCAGTAGTCATATGGTTATCACAGTTTGTATCCGCATCCGCCAGCTGTGGATATTTTGGTTGTCTGAGTTTTAGTCTATTATGAATATAGCTACAGAAACATTCATGAACAGCTCTTTGGGCCAGCATATACTTTTATTTTTCTTCAGTTCAGTTGCTCAATTGAGTCTGACTCTTTGTGACCCCATGAACCGCAGCACGCCAGGCCTCCCTGTCCATCACCAACTCCCGGAGTTCACCCAAACCCGTGTCCATTGAGTCGGTGATGCCATCCAACCATCTCATCCTCTGTCGTCCCCTTCTTCTCCTGCCCTCAATCTTTCCTAACATCAGGGTCTTTTCCAGTGAGTCAGCTCTTTGCATGAGGTGGCCAAAATATTAGAGTTTCAGCTTCAGCATCAGTCCTTCCAATGAACACCCAAGACTGATTTCCTTTAGGATGGATCCATACTTATATCTGAGATTTCTGGGTCATATATTAAACGTATGTTTTACTTTGTAAGAAAACATTTTCAACATGACTATACAGTCTGGCGTTCCCAGCAGCTATGAATGTGTAAGAATTCCACTTGGTTCACAGTGAAAGTAGGGTATTTATTATTTTGTCCCCAGCTGAATAGAATACAAAAAGTGATTATGGACCCATTTCAGTTATGAGTAAATCTGTGTGAATCCTTAATAAAACATGACCCACTGAATTCCACTGTGAACTTAAAAATACTTCTTGATTAAGAATTATCCCCAAATGCAAGATTGGTTCCACATCAGAAGGTCTAAGGTCTTAATTCACTACGTGAATGAGAGGAAATATTTTGCATTGTCTCAGTGGATGCAGAAAGAGCATTCATATCCACTACCATTTAAGATTAAAAGGCACTCGAGCAATGTAAGAATGGTGTAGGTTATTTGGCAAAACTCAAAGCAAATGCTGAACGTAAGGGACAGATTTTGGAAGCATGTGATGATGGAGCACATGGCAAGTGCAACCACTCCAGCAACTTCTAACACAGTATTGGAGATCGCGGCTCATAAAACAAGGAAAGGCAAATAAATGAGAGTGAAAGGGCTCAAAAGAAGACAGAAGTCTTGTATTTGCAGATTGTTTCATTCACTAACTGGAAAAACTAACACAGTAGAACCATTAAGCTGTTAGAACTAATATGAGTTTTCATGGTTATTAAATGTAATAACTAGTAACATCGCTCAATACACCAATAATAACTAACAAAATTTATAAATGAGATTTCCTTTTTGTAGCAGATAACACTTGAAAATATCTATGAGCTTAATCACACAAAAAAAGATCATGGAAAAAATTTAGAAATGCTAACAAACTGCATAGAAGATCTAAATAGCATTTTACATCCTTCCATAATTTAAGTTACAGCCTAAGATTCTAAGGTTGCCAATTCTTCACTAATTTATCAATTTATTGCAGTCTCAGTCAAAATTCCAGTACCACTCAATGGCTTATTCTAAAACACATATATTGGGGGAAAAAGATACAGAAAAGGCTAAGTCAGCTTCATATTTTCCCTATTAGATAATGAGAAATACTTCAAAACCATAAAAATGAAAACAATGTGTTATTGGCTCAATAACTGAAATAAAGCCAGAGGAATATATAAGAAATTTCAGAGATATTTGGGAACTTATATTAAATATGACACCACAGAACTGTGGGAAAAGGTAGATTATTTGGTACAATGTTTAAGGAAAAACTGGCTATTTTGAGAAAAATTAAGCTCTTTTTATTTAAACATGCATACATCTAATGACTTAACTATTTAAATTTGAAGGGTAAAACTGTAAATAAGTACAATAAATTACAGGAAAAGGGCATTGTGACCTATGCTTGGGAAAGACTTTTAAAACAAAACCTGGAAAGTATGAAACAGTAGACAAAAAATTTTGATGAATTTATTTTCATCAAAGTTAAAAGTTATTTTCAGTGATGAACACCATGACAAAATTAATGACCAATAGCTGACAGTAAGGAGAAGGCAATGGGCAAACCACTCCAGTACTCTTGCCTGGAAAATCCCATGGGCGGAGGAGCCTAGTAGGCTGCAGTCCATGGGGTCGCTAGGAGTTGGACACGACTCAGAGACTTCACTTTTCACTTTCATGCATTGGAGAAGGAAATGGCAACCCACTCCAGTGTCCTTGCCTGGAGAATCCCAGGGACGGGGGAGCCTGGTCTCTGGGGTCGCACAGAGTCGGACACGACTGAAGTGACTTAGCAGCAGCAGCAGCTTAGCAGCTGACAGTAAAACTTAAAAATGAGTAACGCACAAGACAGCGAAGCTCGGTTCTGGCTGCATCTCAGGGCACTGGGGTTTGGGGTTCTTGGTTTGGCCTCATCCCATCCTAATTGTATGGGTGTGAGAGCTGGACTATAAAGAAAGCTGAGCACCGAAGAATGGATGCTTTTGAACTGTGGTGGTGGAGAAGACTCTTGAGGGTCCCTTGGACTGCAAGGAGATCCAACCAGTCCATTCTGAAGGAGATCAGCCCTGGGATTTCTTTGGAAGGAATAATGCTACAGCTGAAACTCCAGTACTCTGGCCACCTCATGAGAAGAGTCGACTTTTTGGAAAAGGCCCTTATGCTGGGAGGGATTGGGGACAGGAGGAGATGGGGACGACCGAGGATGAGATGGCTGGATGGCATCACCGACTCCATGGACATGGTTTTGGGTGAACTCCGGGAGTCGGTGATGGACAGGGAGGCCTGGCGTGCTGCAGCCCATGGGGTCACAGAGAGTCGGACACGACTGAGCGACTGAACTGAGCTGGACTGAGCTCACCAGCTCTAACTCATCAGTGACTTCTTTTATTTCTAGTTTCACTTTGGCTCTTTCTGATCTTTCCATTCTTTACTACAGCGCCTTACACCCTTTTTAGTATTCACTTTAAACACATTGATTTAAAGACTGTGTATGACATGACTCTGTCGTCTAAAGTCTTTGTACTCCATTTCTGATGGTTATTGTGTCTACCAGTTCTACTTGACAGGAAACCTTCAAGGTGACCTTGATCACAGTTTATCCTTGAGGGTCTTGCGTGACTTTAGTTAAAGGAGTGGTTGAAGACGGTCTTGGTTTGCCCTGAGAAGTGCTCTGGGTCTTCCCAGCCAAGACCACTTTTTTTTTTGTAAGCATCTTCGCTTGGACATCCTGTGTCAGGCAGCATAAGCTAAGCCTGCGAGAGCAGTGCTGTGGCTATGGCTTTGCGAGGCGATGTCCTGGCCTCGAGCTGAGGCAGGCTTGTCTCCGTGGCATGTGGGCGGCCCTTCTAGTCCACACTTCACTCAGCATCCGCGTCCCAGCTCCTTTCCCGAGATCCCAAGCCCTTGCCTTCTGCGTCCATGACCGTTGAAGCCCTGGTCCCTCACCTTCTAAAAACAGAAACCAGCGATTTCCTGTGGCTGACAGAGTATGCCTCATGGACTTACCACCCTGACTATGTCTTTTTTTCATTTTTGCCTTATTTTCTTGCCTGCTCAACTATATATATTCCTGCATTGTGGGAAAACCTCAGACTTGTTACAACCTTCACACTAACTGCCCTTGGATTTGCAACACACGCTGGTGGAATCAGTGCCCCTGCTTCAGGTAGAATCAGACACCTTGTAGCACATAACAGAATGCCATTCTGTTGAGCTAGTCCAAATTGGGCTTCTGTCCCAGCAACCAGAAGAGTCATCCGTGTCCCCCCTGTGTTCTCACGGCCACTTTCCAGTCCTCCTTGCAGATGAATCAGGAGTGTTTTCCTTTCCCTGATTCGGGGTTCACTTTGCCACCAGGCTTCACAGGGACTCATCTCATGTTCGCACGTGTTTTAAAACGCGTCCTCTGGAGCTCAGCCACGTGCTGTCCTCCCGCGGCTCTGCTTTCCAGGAGGCCCTGCACCCGCTCTGCCGCCTCTCCCCTTCAGCCCCTGATCAGCTTGCTCCAGAGGGGCCGGGTGCAGGCGCCAGGGTTCCTGCAGCGTGTGTTCCACGTGCCAAGAGGACCTGGCGTTCAGAGGCAGTTCAGTCACTTGGTCCTGCCTGGCTCTTTGCAACCCCATGGGCTGCAGCACGCCAGGCCTCCCTGTCCTTCACTACCTCCCAGAGTTTGTGCAAACTCATGTCCATCGAGTTGGTGATGTGATCCAACCATCTCATCCTCTGTCCTCCCCTTCTCCTCCTGCCTTCAATCCTTCCCAGTGTCAGGGTCTTCTCAGATGAGTCAGTTCTTCACCTCAGGTGGCCAAAGTATTGGAGCTTCAGCTTCAGCATCAGTCCTTCCAATGGATATTCAGGGTTGATTTCCTTTAGGATGGACTCGTTTGATATTGCAGTCCAAGGGACTCTGAAGAGTCTTCTCCAGCACCACAGTTTGAAAGCATCAATTTTTCAGTGCTCAGCCTTCTTTATGGTCCATCTTTCACCATGACTACTGGAAAAAGATACTCAGAGCTTAATTCCTGCCAAATCTGAACAACATTCAGGTGATTACGATCTCATACATTTATCCATTGGATTTTGTTGCTTTTCCCTTTTCTTGATGGTCCAGGAGTCTGGAAATAGCAGTGCTACTGCTATCTGAAAATTGTTTATATGGTTTCAAGATAAGCTCTAAGAAAGGATTGTTAATGTTAAGGATTCTAAGAAAGGATTAATATTAATGTTAAGTTCTAAGAAAGGACTGTTAATGTTCTAAGATGGTATGAGATTTGTAGCCGTGTTTTGCATACTGAGTTTTTTTGTTTTTTATCCCAGATATGTGTGGCTTCCCATCATCTCTGATATAATCCAATTCAAGAGAAATTTTAAAATACACTTGACAGATGCTCATGAGCATAAATTTATTTGGAGATTTGTGAATGAGAGCAATTCTGCCCCAATGTGAGATTTTTCTTTTAGCTTTTTATTTGAAGTAAGAGCTAAGTTGTCCCTCTAGAACAGTTCACATCCTCAGGCCCAGATCTGACTGCATAAGTTCCGGTAATTACGGTCACCAGGCCTTGGTCTTCCAGCCTCCAGACCGTGAGAATTCAATTTTGGTAGTCCGTACACCATTCAGCGTTCAGTGCTTTAAGTCCTGAGCTGGCTGAGATGGGGCATTTGTAAGGAGGGGGACAAAGCCCTGCCGGTGGCCCTCCATTTGATTCTCGGCTCCAGTCTGCTCAGGACCCCTGGGGCTGGGTCACAGCACCATCTCCAAAGCACCTCTGGTCCCAGGGCCAGGGTATCGGGTTTTGTGTAATTTCCGCACCCCATGTGACTGTGGGAACTCTGAAGGCCCGCCTGCCCCACCACAGTGGACACTGTTAATACGGCTGTAAACACAGGGAGTACTGCAGCCAGGATCAGACCTTGAGACAGCTGGTGGAGTTGCTAAGATTCTTGACTGTAATACTGAAGGGCGTAACGTACTAACTCAGGCAGAAGGCCCGGAAGGTGGGGGGGACACATGAGGCCGGAGCTGAGGCCCAGGTGCAGGGGGCGTGCTCAGGACCAGCCCAGCCCAGTGGCACCTGCGGGGGCAGAGGCGGCCACAGGGAGGTGCTCAGCTTGTGTGTGAGTGAAGAGAAGGCTCCAGGGCTGATCCAGATTATATGTCGCTTGAGAGACAGATGGGTGTCACAGCAGTACAAGCATGCCTTCGTTGGATTCGAAGTTACATTGTGAAATCCAGGTGACCTTAGACACAGCAACGTACTAAATACAGAATTTCAGTGCAGATTCAAGGCCACTGCAGGCCACCTAGAAATGCCGGAGCTGCAGGCCTGTACACGATGCACATGGGAGTGGCCGATGGCTGCACGAGGCAGAGGCTGCTAGCACCAGAACAGCTCTCTGTCAAGGGGCTTAGAACAGGGGACAGCCCCCAGCAGGTTCAGAAGCTCCCGCCTGCTCAGGTTCCCCTGGCCCCTGCCGTGAGAATCTGCCTCCACTGACAGGATATTCAGGCTGTGGACCCGCAGCGCTTCCCCAGCCTTTCCATGGGACCCACTCCACTCATTTCTCCTCTACTCAGGCTGAGGAAAGCAGCCCCACCCCCGTGCCATTTTTAGAAATGCACTCATTTAGGCTGCGCTGGTCCAGCTGTGACCCTGCAGACCTTCGGTTGCAGCATGTGGGATCTATTCCCTGAACAGGATCGAGCCCGGGGCCTCCTCTTGAGAGTGCAGGCTTAGCCCCTGGACCACCAGGGAAGCCCCCCACACTGTATTGTTTAAAATAACAAAATCCACTTTCTTTGGGGAAAAGAGACAGCTGGGGGGCTGGGATGAGCCTGTGCTGGTGTGCTGAGAACATGGAAGCCAGCCTGGGCCTCAGGAGGGGGTGCTGTAAGCTGGGTTGGCGGGGTGGTCCGTGAGCTGGGGAGGGGGGCCGTGAGCTCAGGAGGGGGGCAGTGACTGTGGGAGGAGGGCCATGAGCTCGGGAGGGGGGCCGTGAGCTCGGGAGAGGGGCCGTGAGCTCGGGAGAGGGGCCGTGAGCTCGGGAGGGGGGCTGTGAGCTCGGAAGAGGGGCTGTGAGCTCGGGAGAGGGGCTGTGAGCTCGGGAGGGGGGCTGTGAGCTCGAGAGGGGGGCAATGACTGTGGGAGGAGGGCTGTGAGCTCGGGAGAGGGNGGAGGGGGGCAGTGACTGTGGGAGGAGGGCCATGAGCTCGGGAGGGGGGCCGTGAGCTCGGGAGAGGGGCCGTGAGCTCGGGAGAGGGGCCGTGAGCTCGGGAGGGGGGCTGTGAGCTCGGAAGAGGGGCTGTGAGCTCGGGAGAGGGGCTGTGAGCTCGGGAGGGGGGCTGTGAGCTCGAGAGGGGGGCAATGACTGTGGGAGGAGGGCTGTGAGCTCGGGAGAGGGGCCGTGAGCTCGGGAGGGCTTTGGGCCCTCTGCGCAGCCTTGTGACCTGGACTCATGGCGCCATGTGGAGCGGGGGTGGGTTTTCGGCCAGCAGTGGTTCCTGGCAGGGACCCCGCTCAGGCTCTGCAGGGACCTCGGCTCGTGTGTTTGGCCCCACATTTACCTGTTGCTGGAATTGCCTGGTAAAGGGCACACCGCCGTCCCAGTGAGACTGGGCTCCAGCGCCCAGTGGTGCTCTTGGTGAAGCTCGGAGCCCTGCACAGTCTGGTCCAACTTCTTCTCGGTTCTGACCGTGTGGGCACGGGCTGAGGTTCGGTCAGAGCACAGCAGCCGTTTCTGCACGAGCTCAGGCTGGGTGGACGTGGAGTCGGGAGATGGAGAAGGAAGGCGGGCAGCAGGCGGGGAGCAGGCACGGGGGCCCCACCCCTGTGCCCTGCTCTCCCCCCAACCCCACCTGCCACGCCCCGCCAAGTTCATGTGGTAAAGCCCTGACCCCGCTGTGGCTGAATTTGTGGGAAGAGCTGAATGAGCCCCAGGGTGGGGTCCGCCCCTGTGGGGGTGGCCTCGTAGGAGAAAGAGAGCCTCCAGGCGCACGCGGGCGGAAGGGCACGTGAGCACATGGTGAGCACCAGGGCCAGACGGGAAGTGGCCTCTGCAGAGCAGAGCTGCGCCCTGACCTTGGACTTGAGCCTCCGGCTATGTTGTTACCCACCACCCTGACCCCAGTCTATGCGCAGCTGGAGCCCACAGGCATGGGGCCGAAGGCTGGCTGGCCTCTGCTGAATTTGCCCCTGGAAACAGCCCCAGGGAGGAGCAGGGTTGGGGGGCAGCCAGGCACCCGGCTCTGGGTCCTGACCCAGCCTCCTGCCCCTGCCAGGCAGGCGTGGGTGAGGGCTGGGGCACGGGCCCATGGAGTTCTCGTCCCCTCCACGGGCCACCTCCTCCCAGTGACCTCAGGCCGCCCACCAGATGCCTCTGGTCCCTGAGCTCTAAGGTTAGTTGGGACCATGGGACACTGAGCCAGATACCATGTCCCCTCTGGGTAGTGGAGATGGACTAATTCTGACCGCAGCTCTCACAAATGTTAGAATGGCCCCGGAATGCAGTTTGGATTAATCAAGCGTAAGCACAGCACGTGCTGTACGCCATAGATGCTTTTGCTCTGTGGTCTATAAAATGTCAATGAGGAAAACGTCGCCATGAGCTGATTCTCCTGCAGGCTTCTCATGTAATGAAAGGGGATGGAAGCCATGCATGTTTTATTTCCATCACAGCTCGTCACAGCCACCTTGGACGGCAAGCTTCAGCTGTTTCAGGCCCAGTGATGCTGACCCATGGGCTGGGCACCACCTGGGCCAGAGCGTGGCGTGAGTCTGGGTCCTCGTCCTGAGAGACGCCGGCAGTGTCTACGCCACCCGACCGTCTGAGCCACCCTCACAGCTGCAGCCCGCCCACTCCTTGCTGGAGATTCCCTGCCCTGGAAAAATGGAAATGGTGTCCAGCACTTCTGCACAGAATTTGGTCAAGTTAAAATAGAATGTTCAATAAAAAATAATCTAGTATTTCTTTTATAATTCAGTCTTTGCAGAGAGAGGAGGGTGGGAGAGACAGGGACAGGGGAACTGAGAGTCAGATGCGGAGGGGGAGAGGGAGACTTCACTGGGCTGGTGGGAATGCGGCCAGGCTGGTCCTGAGCCCTGGCCTTCTGGTGGATGCTCCCCAGCTTTGCTGGGGGGAGCCAGCCTCTGCTGGGGCCTCCACCCTCAAACACCCCTTGGCTTCTGGGCTCCCCCCACCACCGGAGAACTGTCCAGTGGGGACAGCGTCCAGTCACCCTCACACGATTCCTCAGAGATGTACCTGCCTCCAGAGACCCAGAACCAAGCCTTTCTTGAGCCCCAGAAGAATCAGGATGCTTCTAGAACTCTTCCAGATACAAGTGCCCAACAACACTGGAGGCCGTCCATGGGAAAATGCCCCAGAAGTTCTAGTGTTCCCCATCCCACGTGGAACCCGCTAGCCCCCCGCCCACCCCCACGTCCCCTGCTCCTGGAGGCTGACTGCCCCTGCTTCTCAGAAACACCCGAGGCTGATCTTCTGGGCTCCCTACTGCAGTTTCATTGACCAGAGATACACACGTTTCTTCTTGCAGTTTCCAAGGAGCAAAAGTTTAGAATAAGTAATTTAAATTTTTCAAACATTCAGACTTATCCAGACATTTTAATCCATTTATAGTAACTATATTGTTCTTCTTTGTTAAAATAAAATTACCTTAAAACTAGTTTAAAATAAGGAAGTGAAGCAGTCTATGGGCAAGTGAGCTCATGGAATCTTGTTTAATCTTCTTAATTTCAGCATCTAAGACGCCGACTCCCTCAGGCCGCCCCAACCCTGATGACGCGCCCATTGAGCGGGAGCCGCTGTCTCCACCTCCACGCGCGCAGCTCGCCGTGCCAGCTGCAGACTCGCTGCCGTGCCAGCTGCAGACTCGCTGCCGTGCCAGCTGCTGCCAGCGCCATCTCAAGCTGCTCCTCTTGCAAAGCTGACGCCCTGTCTCCACTAAACTCTGACCCCTGCCACCCCCAGCTCTGGCACCCACCATTCCAGCTCCTGTCGTTCGACCTTGGCGTGGCTCCTCCAGGGGCCTTGTGTGAGGAGGGTCAGCGGGGTCTGTGCCTTTCTGGCTGGCTTATTTCGTTAAGTACGATGAGCCCAGGGTCCCTCTGCTGTCGGAATGTCGGGATTTTCGTCCGTTTTAAGGCTGAGTGCTGCTATCCTGTCGCATGGATGGACCACATTTTTCTTGTTGTTCATCTGTCGATGGGCACGTGGGTTGCTTCCGCACTTCAGCTACTGTGAGCCACCCTGCTATGAACACTGGCTTCCACGTGGCTCTTTAAGATATTGCTTCCAACTCTTTTGGATAAACGCCTGGAGGTGGAGTTGCTGGATCATGTGGTAATTCTTGTTTAATTTTTTGAGGAACCTCAAAGCATCTGTACCCCCTTTTGCATTCCCACCAACAGTGCACCAGAGTCTATTGTTTTTAGCACGGCAGTTTTGTGTATGACTTTTTATATTAAATGTTAGTTTCTGTTATATATTGCTTTCATTTTTATATAAATTTTTCCCAAAGGCCTGATTGCAGGTATATCAAATATGACTTTAAGAAAAATACATTTTAAATTATTTAGTGTGAATAATAGCTACATAATATCTTTAAGAAAAACACTGACTTGGAGATTTATCAAGGGAAAATGTAGGACAAAGTAAATTTGGAAAAGCTGTTGCTGGGATAATGGCCATGTCAGACGGGAGGGCAACACTGTCAAGAATTACGTACAGAGGAGTGGATGAACTAATGAGGATAATTATAATTTTGTGACTTTTGTTTGAAATTTTTTGATTCTTTAATCTTTTGATTTTTCCATATTTAAAGAAATCTCTTCTCTTACACTATGACTTATAACAAATGATTTGGTAAAGTATAACTTTGTGAACAAAGATGAAGCATTTATCTTTTTTTCTCTCTACCTGATCCCCCTAAAATTAGAAAACTCTCAGCATGCTTATTTTTACGGCAGGATAGTTAAGCTGAGTAAGAGTCTTTGGGCACTAAGTCGCTGCAGCCGTGCCCGGCCCTCTGTGATGCCGTGGGCTGGCCTACCAGGCTCCTCTGTCCTGGGGATTCTCCAGGCGAAGATGCTACGGTGGGTTGCTGTTTCCTCTTCCAGGGTATCTTCCTGCCCCAGGGACTGAGCCCTCCGTCTTGAGCCCTCCGTCTCTTATGTCTCCTGCATTGGCAGCTGGGTTCTTTACCATTAGTGCCTCTGGGAAACCCATTCTTATAACAGGGCGCAATTGGAAACATTGTTTAATTACCAAAACTTTGACTAGAAAGCACTGAGAATGTGTGCAGACTCAGACATGACCAGACAGTCTGCAAAACCAACCTGATGGTTTGCTTACTGGGTTCCTGGCAGCCCCATCAGGTGAGTAAGGGAGCTCACTTCTGGGGAGGTACAGGACGCTCAGGATATTCTGGGGACCTTGAGAAGAGAGGAATTAACCCAAATCTGTAAGTATCACAGACAAAGTCTAACGGTAAATTCTTGGCTTGGCTTCCTAGCCTCCAGAGGCTTTAAGTTCAATCTGAGATTCCTTGTGAGAAGATTCTGCAAAGCAGACGTTAAAGAATCAAAACGGTCAGTAGGAATACTTGCTGCACTTACGTAAATAATCAAGCCAATATATTGAAACTACATTTAATTAGTAAACAAATTAGTCTTACTATGTTTTCTTCTATAGAAATGGGGATAATCATAGGAAAAATGTTTCTGTAGAAAGTTTACTGTACAGTTGTGGATATCAGATTCTAGTTCTGGTCATTGTATTTGAGGTTTTGGTTTTGGACCTGTAAACTGGACTAGATTCAAAAATTTTCCCTCTTTCCTCTAATCTCAGGCCTCAGCTCTCCAAACTGATGTTCCCGATTTGTCTCCCACCCTCTGACTTGGAATCATCAAGAACTAAAATGCCCTTTTCCTGAAGCCATGTAAGCTACAGTCAGGCGATTTCGTATAAACTTAGAGAGGCCACAGCAGCTTGTGTCGCCGTAGCAGCTCCGTGCCTGTCGCTGTGTGGTCACTCGGAAGGGTCCCGGAGACATCCCAGCTGCAAACAGAGAAGCTCTCAGATTGCCCTGCAGGCCTCACTCCAGTTGAGGGAGTGAGATGCTTCAAACCCAGCATCTAGAAGTCTTGACTGGTGGCCTTAGCACTCCACAAGTGGGCCTGTTGTCTGTTCCAATCACTAAGCCTTGCTTTTCCTTTGTTTCCACGGAAGCACTTCTTATTAAGTTCAGTTCGGTTCAGTCGCTCAGTCGTGTCTGACCCTTTGCGACCCCGTGGTCTGCAGCACACCAGGTCTCCCCGTCCATCACCAACTCCCAGAGTTCACTCAAAATTTATTATTAATAAAAACCTTGTGCAAATATGTGCACCACAGAGGCCCAGTGTGGGGAATCCACCTGCATCGCCACTTCCTGAAAAAGACACAACCTCTGACTGAACTGACCGACTCTCAGGACAAGGAGGGCAAGACAGCGCACCAGCTCAGAACGGGTTCCAACCTACTTGCGACAGGCAGCCAAGACGACGAAGTGCTCTGCGGTGCCACCCAGATCCTTGGCCCGATCCCTTGGCCCAGGGTCACTGACTCAGTTTCACTGCAGGACCCTTCAAGTTTGGCACAGTTGTTATAGAGCAAATTTCAGACTCGGGTCTGTGTAGTTATTACAGGGTTTGCGACTAGAGCCCTGTTCAGACCCGTGCTTTCTGAGTTGCAGTGCCCCTCCCCCTGGCTCCATGCATAAGCTGCCTGGGTGGTCTCGTGCTCACCATCCTCACAGTTGATTCTGATGACTTGGCATTACAGGGTGGGTTGAGCCTAACAGGTGGGATTTTTCTTTTTCGTGATGCAAGTGCCTGACTTCAGCTTTGATTGCCAAGCCTCTCACCTCAAATCGGGCATCAGCTTCAAGGAAGGCTTCCTGGGAAAAGGGCCAGCCCACCTCCCCCGTGGAGGTGCCACTGTTTGGAAGATCTTGCTTGATTTCAGTGACTGGTCATTGGACCACTTGATTTATTCTCTTTCTGCATTTTAAATTCCTGCTCTTATGTTTTAAATCCCCTAGTAAAGAGGGAGCCCAGGAAAACCCCAGGTCCCCAGCCGGAGCCCCAGAAAAGGTAGGACCACAGGCTTGTCCTCACAGGACCCTTCTCTCCCGCCCTCCTCCTGTCCGTCTCTCTTTGCCCAGGCCTTGCAGTCTGGCACCGGCTGTGCCGTGTAATTCCAGGTCCTATAAGTAATGAACCTCTAGTTTCGAGTTTCCCAATAGCAGTGCTCAGGGGCGTCTTGCAATCATAATGAGAACCACCAGGGCTGGTCCAGTCACAGTGCTGGTTATTGACAGGCTGGAACTGGCTCACAATAGCTATTAAGGTTCCTTTTCAGTATTTGAAAGATAAAATGACTCATGTTATGTGGCATATGTCATGGGTTTGCACAACTCTTGGCATACCATATCTTTCTAAACAACAAAGCAAGAATGTGCTTGTGGTCCACCCAAGCCTTGCCGCAGAGGGGGTGGTCTAAACAAATTCTGGAATAAACAGTTTCTGCTCATTTATGACATTCTGTTTAAAGGCATTCTTTTCAGATGTGGGAGTGCATTCCTTTTCATTAGTAGAAGTGACTTACCTAAAACCTGAAACCCTCCTTCCACGGACCCACAAAAGTATTATTTCCAAGATAATAATCACAAAACGTTCACCAACTGTCTATTTGTCACCTTTCCTACTTTAGACACACTGCTCGACTGTGGGTGTCTACGGAGTCGACCTTCCTCCCCAGTTCACCCACGCCTGTTGAGTTGCAAACTTTCCTATCGAAAAGTCTATGGTCCATCGTTAGAACCACGACCGTGATAATCTGACTTGGTATAATTTAACCCTGAAAGGACCACCGAGTCTGCCACTCCGCAGACGGACGTCACGCCCTCTCGACCCAAGTTAGGGACCCAGCCCTTCTAGAGGACCTCTTCCTTTACCGTTGGGTGAGGTCATAAGAACAGACCTTTTAGGGTACCTGCCTCCTTGGACCATCCGATATCAGGTACCCCAGCGTTTCTCGACCTGTGCTGACTCACTGAAGTGAGTACAATTTAATGGTCGTAAACGATCTGACGTGATCCAACCACGAGAACGGTAGGCTCATGGGTGGAGAAGAGACACAGACGGGGGAAAGAGTCCCTCGCGCCGTGAGTCCCCACAGACGGGTCACTGGACCCACGGACGTCCGACGCTCGGTGACACCCGTGTAGCGCCCGATGCTTGAGCTCCAGTAATTGTCGACAGTGTACAGTAAACGTAAAGTCATCGTTGACAAATATCTCTCTTCGAGGTTCGACTTAGTGATACATGATTTAAACATCAATGGGTAGACCTATTGTTTTGTTTGATAACCGTCCTTCTTTTCCTTTTAATGTTTTTGCATTGTCTTACTCACACGTCCAGCATGTCAAAAGAGAGACTTTACGTTCTGAGTCATTTCTACAGAAGGTGTGAACCTCGAACCAGAGGACACCCGAGTCACAACGCCAGGAGACTGCGTCAAAACGGCCATCGCGAGTCGGGGACCAGACGCGTGTGCCCGACGCAGGGGTGTAGAAGGACCCTCACAGAGTCTGAACTGGGGATGAGAGTTCGACAAGAACGACGGACAGACTACAGGAGGACGGGAGAAATACCCTGTCGGAAGTTTGCAGGTCTTCGGAGCAGAAGAGGCCCCTCCTGGGACGAAAACATCTAATGTCTATAAATGATCGGTGGCGTTTTTACTAGTCGAAAGGTGATTTCTTGACTTTGAAACGAAAACCTAGACCTCTCGGTGTGCACTACGACACTGTTCAGGTACCCGTGCAGTTCACTGGAAGGTCGATCTCATTTATTCGGGACCCACCGACTTTGTGTAGAGTCTATGGAGAGAAAATATGAAAATGAAACCTTCCTAAGTGAAATCACACTGATGTACTTTCTACTGCAAAACAAGCAAAGTGGCATGTTTCTTTCAAAGATGTGGAATGCATCCATGCAGTATGCTCTAGCTGTTTTAAAGGAAACTATATGAGATGCTAGATGGCATCACTGACTCGATGGACTCGAGTCTGAGTGAGTTCCGAGAGTTGGTGATGGACAGGGAGGCCTGGTATGCTGTGGTTCATGGGGTCGCAAAGAGTTGGACACGACTGAGCAACTGAACTGAACTGAACTGATACTTTGAAAATTTAGGGGTGAGATAACTAAGTTAACCATGTTTCTTTCTGAATGGAGAAAAACTTTTATCTTCAAAAGACAGCATTGGGAAAATCAATAAGCAAGTCACAGAATGGGAAAGAATGTTTACAGCACACATATCATAGTAAAAGCTAGTGTCTGCATAACATAAAGAATTACCATGTTGTTTAGTTGCTAAGTCATGTCTGACTCTGGAACCCCATGGACTGCAGCATGCCAGGCTCCTCTGTGTCCACTATCTCCTGGAGTTTGCTCAAATTCACATCCATAAAGAACTAATATAATTTATTGTAAGAGATAAACAGCCAAAAATGGGCAGAGTAATCGAACAGTCAC
Organism: Litocranius walleri; assembly: GCA_006410535.1. Lineage (NCBI taxonomy): Eukaryota > Metazoa > Chordata > Mammalia > Artiodactyla > Bovidae > Litocranius > Litocranius walleri. The sequence continues at coordinate 130,415 of SJYG01000950.1, forward strand.
CTCAAAAAGATACATGAATGGCAATATGAAAGGGAAAATTGCTCGACACCATTAATCATCAGGAAAAGCAATTAAAACCACAGTGAGATCCTTCCACACACTCACTCGAATGCCAAGTAACTTAAAAAGACTGACAAGTGCTGTCAAGGATTTGACCCTAACTCTCAGATACGGCCAACAGAGTGCAAAATGAGACGGTTTAGGGAAATATTTGGCACTTGTTAAAAAAGTTAAGCACACATTTTCCCTGTGTCTCAAGAATTCCACTTCCAGATATTCATCTGAGAGAGAGAACGCACATGTCCACAGAATGCCTTGCGTGGGGATGTTCACAGAAGCTCTGTCACAGAATCAGAACTAGAATGAGCCCTGAGTCCGTCCCCAGGAGAGTGGAGGCCCTCTGGCTGTGTACACAGGGCACACTTCTCACTGATAGAGGCGCTCACTTCTGACACACAGTGACATTGATGGATCTCAACTATTATCCCGAGTGGAAGAAGCTGGAGAGAAAAGAGTGCACAGTGTATGGCAAATTCACAGGAAGTCCCAGGAGAATTCAAGCAAGCCTGTGACAAGAGGAACCCGGTGCCACCCAGGCCTGTCTGGGGAGGGACAGAGGCACCTTCTGGGGGGCAGACACACCTTCTGTCACCCACGTGGGTTCCTTGAGTGAACGCATTTGTCAGGACAGAACATGCCACTGTATGTAGTGTTGTTTCAGTAAAATGCTTCTTAAAAGACAGATGCAGATGTGTGTGGCTATTTCCAGTACAGGCTGGGTAGTAGACATGGTAGGACAGCAATATCAGCAGTAATCCGGGCCTGACTCGCCGCTGTGCCACCCGCCCCCTTACTCAGCAGCTCTCCTGCACCTGGGGGCTCCAGGTGCTGCTCTGGGACCTGGGGCACGTGGTGCGGGCAGGTGCTCAGTCCTGAAGAGCCCTCGCCTCCATCTCGGGGACTTTGGTGGCATCAGCGCTGCTCACTGGAGATGGCTGGGCTCATTCCTGCAGAGCAAGAGCCATGACTGTCCTGGAGGCTCTCTTCTTGCAGCCCGCCATCCAACAGCCAGAGTGCTAACTCCAATAGCAGTAAGCGTGAGAAGCAGATGCTGATAAGTGAGCATTCTGGGAGAGAAGTATTCTTAACTCCGGTGCTGGCATCATCTGCCTCACTCTCTGCTGCTCCAGTATCACTGTGGCTTTGGGGCACACACGGGCCTTCCCGCAACAGCTCCTGCCCCTCGGTTCATTTGCAAAACTGTCCTGGACGGACGTGAGTGTGCACCTCCTCCTCCTCCGTCCCAGGAACGCTGTTCTAGGCTGGAGGGTCCACCTTTCTGTCCTCATCCTCCAAGCCCCCACTCTCCTGTGTGTGCATGAAAACTCCCCTCCTCCATCTGCATCTTCTTCCTAATGTCTTCAGCCTTTGATGCTGAAGTGCTGACTGGACGACATTCGGGTGAGAGGTAGCAGGGCTGGGCCCTAGGAGTGTGTCGCTTACACAGGCCCTTCAGAACCCAGTCCTGCAGGCGCTGCCAGGCACAGGACTCATTGTGGCCCAAAGGCTTTTTGTTTCCACGCTGCCCAGTTCCATACTGAGGTTTCTCTCCCCTATTGCAGTAGCTCAGATAAAATATGCCTTGCTGCTTTAGCAAGGGTGCAGCACATGACATGCATACATATAGTAATCTAAGTGCGTATGACATTTGTGCGATATCCAACTGATGTGGTCATTTTCATTTCCTTAATGCCTGCTGGATATTCCCACCTGTCAGCCCCAAAAGCAGCTCAGGCTGACATCATAAGCTGGACTTGTTCTCTGTCATCTCCAGCTGGCTTCTGTCAGGATTCTGTTCTGTCAGTGGCCTCATCACCCATCCTTCATACTAGCTAGAGACCTTGGAAGCCCCTCTGACACCTCTGTCATGGGCCTCACCTCCTCTCTATCCACGTCTCAGTAAACAAACCTATTTTAAGAGATTGGGTCAAAGATTATCAAATTGAATTTAAGGAGCTAGAGACGGGCTCACCCACTGGGCGGCCACAGCAGGAGTCGCCGTGTTTGGGTGCAGTGAGGCGGAGGGAATCGAAGAGACGCCTCCTTCGTGCCCTCGAGAGGTTCACATCTGACAACACGGAGACGAGGCTCATCCAGATGACTGTCAAGTCAAAAAGCTCCTATTGCAGATGGATGATTCTGTGTGTAGACATTAGTAATTGTTGATAGCCCCAGTAGAATCTCTGAAGAGAAATTCTTGGAAGAACATAATTTGTCCTGAAGGCAGTGCCGTAGCAAGTATCTGGATGGCTATCAAAAGCAGTGTCTGGAACAGATGAGGTTGATGGAAGCCCCACCTGCATCTGTCCGACCACGATTCCTGAGGGTGCAGTCAGAGGGGACGGGGAGCTGAGAACCAAGAGTTCATTCTGGAAACCTGAGGTTCAAGGAGTGCACAGTTTTAATCACAGAAAGAAGCTCTGTATATTAACAAAATATTCCTGTAGTTTTAATTCCCACACTACAGGTGTTATCTAAATGGTGAATTAGTAAAATCCAAACCATACTGGTCCATCTAGTTTTATCTTTATGAGAAGAAACAAAACCTGAAAACCACTCTGGAATTTTAATATGCCTGACTGCTTAATGAAGTTTAACCAAATGTTTTAAAGTGAAAGAATGAATTAAGAACAAAAAGACAACCACAACATTTTGTGAGAGATCGTTTGCAGATTTGTTTATGATAGTATTGACTTACAAAAATTGTTTCACTTAACTGACGAATGTGAGGTTCAAAGTGCATATAATGAAATGTATTAACATGTAGTGAAAAAGTTCACAAATGTAAAGCAAAAGTCCAGCTTTGGAAAAGCAATGTTAAAGATGACTTTGCACTCAGGTGTAGTTGGTGTTACAATTTGAAGCCAAAAGAACAAAATTCACAGAGAAATATCTGTGTATTCATGGGGAAGAGTTTCATTAGTTTGAAATCCTTGAACTTTTTTAAAGATCCACTGAATTATAGGAATCCATTTGCATTTCAAACTCCAGCTGCCTCTGTCGATGAGGGGAGGAGTAAGTTCATAGATGATCACACATTTGAAGTCCATTTTAATGAGATCAATTTTTCCAGTTTTGTTTAATGGCAAGATGGGACATTCATTCAATTAGAGGAAGTGAAAACTTGTCTGCTCAGGAGAACAAGGACCGTTGTTTGTTAACCAATGGTGATTATCAGAATGATTCAGTACAAATTCTGAGTCAACGGATCGCTGCAGCCAATTTATTCACAAAGCCTGATGTAAGAGTGATGCCTGAAAGAACGCACTGAAGTTCTCATTAAAGTCTGAGAAGGCAGTTAGTTCTGGAAGAGTCGTTAATTCTCAGCGTTCAAGAGTGTCGTGGATGTTTTACCTTTTCTTTCAAGATCATAGAATATAAGGAAGAGAGGGGCGAGCTTTTGATCGCCTTGCCCATGCAGAGGCTCCTGCGTCCCCCGGGTCACCGCCAAACGCCAGCTGGACAGGCGTTTCTGTGTGGCGGCCGCGTGGGAGCTCGGGAGCCCAGAGGCGCTGGCAGAGGCCAGGCCCTGCTCGTGGCCTGCCCCCCTTCGTGGCTCACCTGACCCTCCCGGCCGGGATCCGAGCCGTCCTGAACAGCCACCCTTGCCCCCACAGCCCCTCGGTGCCTGAGGGCTGCACGCTTTAGAGCCCACCCAAGCCGGTGCCCAGGCCCTCCCTGTCCGGGACCCAGACGGCCGCCATCAGCTCTGTCCCCGCAGCCTGTGCTGGACGTCACGACCCTACACCCGGCTGCTCCACGGGGCAGTCCTGCTTTGCGGAGTAGCGGGGGCCTGAGCCCGGCCCTCCACGCAGTCCCGCCACGCACAGGCGTGAGGCCGGCCCTCTGGTCTGCAGACTCCGTGGTGTCTCTCTAAACGGCAGGGCCTGCTCGTGAGTAAACCACACCCACGGTGAAGCCACACGTATGAAAACAGACTTGGGGGGCAGTGTGGGTAGCAGAGGGAGCGGGGCCCCGACACCGCCACCTTCGCCCTCGCACCCACCCCACCGAGCAAGGACTCGGGGGCTCACGAGTTCATGGAAGTGAAACTTTCCACTTGCCCAGCCCAGGTCAGGGGTTCAGCCGTCCCCTGCTACTGCTGGACCGCCCGCGGCCCCACCTCCGGCTGCAGCCAGGAGGCCCTGGGCCAGACTCCCGCTGGGCGGAGACGGACGTGAGTGTGCACCTCCTCCTCCTCCGTCCCAGGAACGCTGTTCTAGGCTGGAGGGTCCACCTTTCTGTCCTCATCCTCCAAGCCCCCACTCTCCTGTGTGTGCATGAAAACTCCCCTCCTCCATCTGCATCTTCTTCCTAATGTCTTCAGCCTTTGATGCTGAAGTGCTGACTGGACGACATTCGGGTGAGAGGTAGCAGGGCTGGGCCCTAGGAGTGTGTCGCTTACACAGGCCCTTCAGAACCCAGTCCTGCAGGCGCTGCCAGGCACAGGACTCATTGTGGCCCAAAGGCTTTTTGTTTCCACGCTGCCCAGTTCCATACTGAGGTTTCTCTCCCCTATTGCAGTAGCTCAGATAAAATATGCCTTGCTGCTTTAGCAAGGGTGCAGCACATGACATGCATACATATAGTAATCTAAGTGCGTATGACATTTGTGCGATATCCAACTGATGTGGTCATTTTCATTTCCTTAATGCCTGCTGGATATTCCCACCTGTCAGCCCCAAAAGCAGCTCAGGCTGACATCATAAGCTGGACTTGTTCTCTGTCATCTCCAGCTGGCTTCTGTCAGGATTCTGTTCTGTCAGTGGCCTCATCACCCATCCTTCATACTAGCTAGAGACCTTGGAAGCCCCTCTGACACCTCTGTCATGGGCCTCACCTCCTCTCTATCCACGTCTCAGTAAACAAACCTATTTTAAGAGATTGGGTCAAAGATTATCAAATTGAATTTAAGGAGCTAGAGACGGGCTCACCCACTGGGCGGCCACAGCAGGAGTCGCCGTGTTTGGGTGCAGTGAGGCGGAGGGAATCGAAGAGACGCCTCCTTCGTGCCCTCGAGAGGTTCACATCTGACAACACGGAGACGAGGCTCATCCAGATGACTGTCAAGTCAAAAAGCTCCTATTGCAGATGGATGATTCTGTGTGTAGACATTAGTAATTGTTGATAGCCCCAGTAGAATCTCTGAAGAGAAATTCTTGGAAGAACATAATTTGTCCTGAAGGCAGTGCCGTAGCAAGTATCTGGATGGCTATCAAAAGCAGTGTCTGGAACAGATGAGGTTGATGGAAGCCCCACCTGCATCTGTCCGACCACGATTCCTGAGGGTGCAGTCAGAGGGGACGGGGAGCTGAGAACCAAGAGTTCATTCTGGAAACCTGAGGTTCAAGGAGTGCACAGTTTTAATCACAGAAAGAAGCTCTGTATATTAACAAAATATTCCTGTAGTTTTAATTCCCACACTACAGGTGTTATCTAAATGGTGAATTAGTAAAATCCAAACCATACTGGTCCATCTAGTTTTATCTTTATGAGAAGAAACAAAACCTGAAAACCACTCTGGAATTTTAATATGCCTGACTGCTTAATGAAGTTTAACCAAATGTTTTAAAGTGAAAGAATGAATTAAGAACAAAAAGACAACCACAACATTTTGTGAGAGATCGTTTGCAGATTTGTTTATGATAGTATTGACTTACAAAAATTGTTTCACTTAACTGACGAATGTGAGGTTCAAAGTGCATATAATGAAATGTATTAACATGTAGTGAAAAAGTTCACAAATGTAAAGCAAAAGTCCAGCTTTGGAAAAGCAATGTTAAAGATGACTTTGCACTCAGGTGTAGTTGGTGTTACAATTTGAAGCCAAAAGAACAAAATTCACAGAGAAATATCTGTGTATTCATGGGGAAGAGTTTCATTAGTTTGAAATCCTTGAACTTTTTTAAAGATCCACTGAATTATAGGAATCCATTTGCATTTCAAACTCCAGCTGCCTCTGTCGATGAGGGGAGGAGTAAGTTCATAGATGATCACACATTTGAAGTCCATTTTAATGAGATCAATTTTTCCAGTTTTGTTTAATGGCAAGATGGGACATTCATTCAATTAGAGGAAGTGAAAACTTGTCTGCTCAGGAGAACAAGGACCGTTGTTTGTTAACCAATGGTGATTATCAGAATGATTCAGTACAAATTCTGAGTCAACGGATCGCTGCAGCCAATTTATTCACAAAGCCTGATGTAAGAGTGATGCCTGAAAGAACGCACTGAAGTTCTCATTAAAGTCTGAGAAGGCAGTTAGTTCTGGAAGAGTCGTTAATTCTCAGCGTTCAAGAGTGTCGTGGATGTTTTACCTTTTCTTTCAAGATCATAGAATATAAGGAAGAGAGGGGCGAGCTTTTGATCGCCTTGCCCATGCAGAGGCTCCTGCGTCCCCCGGGTCACCGCCAAACGCCAGCTGGACAGGCGTTTCTGTGTGGCGGCCGCGTGGGAGCTCGGGAGCCCAGAGGCGCTGGCAGAGGCCAGGCCCTGCTCGTGGCCTGCCCCCCTTCGTGGCTCACCTGACCCTCCCGGCCGGGATCCGAGCCGTCCTGAACAGCCACCCTTGCCCCCACAGCCCCTCGGTGCCTGAGGGCTGCACGCTTTAGAGCCCACCCAAGCCGGTGCCCAGGCCCTCCCTGTCCGGGACCCAGACGGCCGCCATCAGCTCTGTCCCCGCAGCCTGTGCTGGACGTCACGACCCTACACCCGGCTGCTCCACGGGGCAGTCCTGCTTTGCGGAGTAGCGGGGGCCTGAGCCCGGCCCTCCACGCAGTCCCGCCACGCACAGGCGTGAGGCCGGCCCTCTGGTCTGCAGACTCCGTGGTGTCTCTCTAAACGGCAGGGCCTGCTCGTGAGTAAACCACACCCACGGTGAAGCCACACGTATGAAAACAGACTTGGGGGGCAGTGTGGGTAGCAGAGGGAGCGGGGCCCCGACACCGCCACCTTCGCCCTCGCACCCACCCCACCGAGCAAGGACTCGGGGGCTCACGAGTTCATGGAAGTGAAACTTTCCACTTGCCCAGCCCAGGTCAGGGGTTCAGCCGTCCCCTGCTACTGCTGGACCGCCCGCGGCCCCACCTCCGGCTGCAGCCAGGAGGCCCTGGGCCAGACTCCCGCTGGGCGGGAGGGCGGGCCGAAGACAGGTGCAAGGGCTGGCGTGGGAGCCGCGCTCTGCACAGTCCGCCTCGGCCCTGGAGTCACACGTGGCGGAGGGAGGGTTTCATGCCGATGACTAATCTTGTTTTTAAATTTCCATTTGTAATAATAACAGTGCCTAACACCAGACAGTACTGCTGGATGCTAGGCACCACTTAAAACGTGCTTCTGTGCACCAGTGACCTCATCCAGGTCTCCTGCCTGTTACTGACCCCATTTTACAGCCAGGGAGACTGAGCCTGAGGATGGTGCCTGTGGCCTGAGGCCTGGACGCGGAGCCAGGACAGCCCTGATCCAGGGTTGAGGCTCGCAGTCACGAGGCAGAGCGGAGACCCCAGACACATCTCCAGTCAGCAGGTATTAGGGATTTCCTGAAAGCAGAGGGGGCCATGGGCTCACTTCAGTCACATTGAAGGTTTCCATTCAGTCTGCACTGAGGCAAAGCCAGCAATGTTAGGAACTTGAGGACTAGGCCTCAAAGCTAGAGTCCGTGTATGGCTCCTCTTCTGGTGGTGGTTTGGTATTGTTTCATCCTCCCGGCCCCAGCCAAACACGATAGGCTTGGGTTCTCTGTATAGGAAGATGGTCACGGGGACAAGCCCGGCCTCCCTGGGTGCCCAATCGCCCTTCTAGGCAGCAACACACCTAATCGTCGCCTGAGGCTACAGGGGAGGATTGAACCGGGCTCCCCTCGTTAGTCCCTCTCCCGGCAGAGAGGGGCAAGCGGTTGAGGCGGGGCAGCAGGAGCCTGTGCTGGCTGAGCCCTTGACCCGAGGCCGAGAGTGGAGCTGGCGTCTCACCTGGGAAGGCGCCCGCCCTCCAGGGCTGGCTGCTGCTGTGCAGGTCCTTAACCTCGATTTCACCCGCAAGGCTGCAGTCTAAACCGCTGCAGACCAAGGCCTGCCCTGCCCTGAGGACGTGCTGCTCCCGAGGGTGCTGACCTCAGGCCCAGGTTTCTGAAATGCAGCTGGGACACGGGCAGTCCCTTGGGCTCAGCAGCATCACTGCGCTGGGCGGCCGACAGGACACCCAGAAACGCTTCTCCAGCTTCACAGGAAGCCTATTCATACTGGGGGCCCTGACACCGTCCATCGGGATCATCTCTGCTGCCAACACCCTGAGCCACAAACAGGGCGCCAGGAGGAGAGCGGGATATGAAATCTTGAGTGACCTGGGAACAGGGTAGAAGAAGAGGTAGTGGTGGGTGGAGAACACCTGCAGACTCGTGTGGATGTGGTTTTTTATTCCAGTGATCTTGGCAGTTACCTGACTAAATTATTAGCCTCAGGAGAACATACTGTGAGGACACAGAATGGCGTCCCACGAGACCCACGCTGACAGATTTGACTGTTATGGGGACAGCAAAGGCTCAGAGGCGACACCATGCCTTTGTTCAGTGTCAGCATAAGCGTCCTAAGCACGTGCGGAGAAACAAGCAAACGGAAGGCCGGACTGGCGCTTTGTGTGCAACTGACCCCTTCAGAGGCATTCTGCTGCTGGGTTTGTGTCTGAACGCCCGTTCCCGGGAAGCCACCTCGGATGTGACAGCAATAGCCTCTTCCGTACCCAGAAACACTCTCCCAGCTAATCATGGAGCTCATAGTTCTACTAACAAGACTCAGTTTGCAGTTGAAACTCCAATACTTTGGCCACCTGATGCGAAGAGCTGACTCATTTGAAAGGACCCTGATGCTGGGAAAGACTGAAGGCAGAAGAAGGGGACGACAGAGGATGAGATGGTTGCATGGCATCACTGACTCGATGGATATGGGTTTGGGTAAACTCCGGGAGTTAGTGATGAACAGGGAGGCCTGGCGTGCTGCGGTTCATGGGGTTGCAAAGAGTTGGACACGACTAAGTGACTGAACTGAACTATTCTTTTGAGTTTATAATAATTACTGTAGATGGGGACAGCTCTGTGGTAGGAGCTGGGAGCCTAGTTTGGGGGTGTCAGTCAAGTGTCTCCCGTGCTGTGTTGAGCTATTTCCTGTCCCTGTCCCTGTGGTGGCTGTTTCTGTAGGAACTGTCTCCAAGGCATCCATTCTTTCTGTGAGTCTTTAATAAGCCCCTACCAGACCCCAGAGGCTGGGGACGCAGGGCTGTCCACGCTCAACCCCCTCTTCCTCTCACACATCAACATATCCAGTTCTCCAGAGATCCTGCTGTTGTGGCCTCCGCAGGGGTCCTCGGTCTGGCCTCACAGGCCCCTCTCACTGCCATGAGCCAACCAAACACTGATGCTCGTCACTGAGCCTCTTCCCAGGCCTCTCGGCGGCTCCTGCCCCACAGAAGACAGGGTGATACTCACATCCCTCCTGTTCTCCTGGGCACACGCTCCTGAGCCCCAGCTCTCCTGTAGGTGGGAGCGGCCCACGGCTGCATCTGGGCCAGGATATGGTAGGGTGACACACTCCTAGACTGACTTTTACAGCCCCAGGGACACAACTCCTATTTCTGCCCTTCTGCAGCTCAGACCAGGAGACCTGGGTGACAAAAGGGACCCGGTCCTGAAACATGACTTGCAGGAAAGCCACTCATCTGGAAAACTGGTTTTGACCCATAAACACACAGTTGGCCCCACACCACTGCTCAGCTCTGACACCAGCTAGAATAGTCTCGGGAGTGCTTACGGAAACTTGTCTCATCTCTTGGGTGAGCACACCAGCCTTCTTCCAGCCGCCCTGTCTCCCTGCATCCCACAGCCAGGCATGAGCCACTCTGCTCAATTCAGGGAGGACGGAGCAGAACGGTGATGTGATGAATGTGTTCACTCGCTCCGAGGGCTTCATCTGACCCCAGCTGCTCACGCTGTGAACTGAGAAGGCCTGAGCGTCAGCCACACAGCTCAGATTTCCTGACCTGCATCCACAGCACAAAAGCCACAGGAGGCGCTTTGGGGAGGAGATCCTGTGATCACACATGTGTGGGAGATGCTCCTGTGATCACATGCGTGTGGGAGATGCTGCCCATCTCTTTCTTAAGAGCTTCAACACTGCTGGTGTACGGTGTCCAGAACTGTGTCACGGCCCCACAGCCTAAACGTTTCTCTAGGCCTTCTGACACGACTTAACACTCTTTCCCTGGCTTGTTGCGTTTGGTTCATTCATAGACTGTGAGCCCGTGCAGGGGAAGGTGCAAAGACGTCAGAGGCAGAGCAAGAGAGAGGCTTCCTCGTCATGTGACGGAGAAAATACATGCGGAAGGGGTGGAGCTTCCACTGTATTAAATATTTAATACAAAAAAATCTAATACAAATTTGTAATATTTAATAGAAAATAGATTAAAAATTGAGTGCTGTGTTTTCTGAATGACTTTATATCTTCCCTCTATGATTCAGTCTTCTGTTTCGTATCTGCAGAGGCTGAAGGCGGGGATTAGACTCAGATATTCCAGGAAACGTCTAGTAAGCCTTAGCCGGCACTGCCCATTGGGCCTCCTTGGTCTCCACTCCTGCTGTGTGGAGGCCCCGGGAGCACAGACCTCTGTCCTCTGCGGGGCCCTCTGTTGCCCTCCTCCTCCCTCCCACCCGCAGCACGGGGACTGCACTTAAGGCCACAGGTTCCTGCCGTCGCGGGAGAGCCTTGCCTCTCCTGGTCACAGGGTGGTTGCCCTGCCCCCAGCCAGGGCCCTCGTACATTCACCCCGAGCAGAGGCTCAGGACGAGGGGCCATTATGGCTGCCCGCCCCCCCACCCCAACCCTGTCCTCTGGGAGCCCTCTTTGCTTCCACCAGCATCACTGCAACTTCCTTCTAAACTGGAAGACAGCAGCTCTGCACAGCTACTTGTTTGAAGACCAGAGCT
>SJYG01000950.1:141781-163185 GCA_006410535.1 Litocranius walleri
GACGTGATGGGGGCGGGGCGGGGGGGCCGGGGGGCCGGTGGAGACGCGCCCGTGGGCAGGGACGGCGGGCGCCGCGCTGCTTGGGCCCGTCCCGGGTCTGGCGCACGCGCTCGGCGGTGCCGCTGCGGGCGTCGCAGCCTCGTCCTTGTCCGGGCGCCTCGCGAGGCAGGCTGGCCTCAGGCGCGAGCCAGGCAGGTGATCCTGCGGCGGCGGAGGGGGTGCTGTGTCGGAGGGTGGCGCTCCTCCAGGGAGCCCCGGGCAGGCAGCGCCTCAGGGAGAGCCTGGCGAGGCTGGCGGGCTGGGAAGGGCGCTCCTGAGGAGGGCGCGGCGGTGAGGCGCGGCCGAGCGGACTCTGTCCCTGGCACTGGGGTGTCCGAGGGGCGCGCCGGGACCAGGACCCAGAGAGCCGGGGGGTGGGGGCGCCGGGCCAGTGCCCCACCGGCCTGCGCGGGCAGGGACCGCGGGGCAGAGCCCCTCCAGCGGCCGCCCGGCTGCTCCCGCACATGCTGCTGCTTCAGGGTGAATGCCTGCTTCTCCCCGCCACCCCACCCGGGCTTCTCCAGCTTCGGTTTCCGAGCTGTCAGGAAGCTCCCTTGGGTTGAAGAGGGATGGGGGCGAGTCGGGACGTGTGTCCTGCAGGCACAGGCCACTCCGCGGTCCAGCCGCTGTGCCACCCCTGAGCCAGAGGGACCCAGAGGCGCAGCTGCAGGGTTTGGGCCGAGTGTCGCGGGAACGTCCACGTGACCCGGTCGGTAAGGCTGGCACCTGGTGGCCAGCTCTCTGTACCTTCTCATTTCCTCCAGTTGTTGGGTGACACCTGGACCTTTATCTGGTAACAATTAGTAGCGGGGCTTGGCTTCTCACCCAGGTGGTGCGTAATCCAAAATAAACTGATGGAAGCCAAACTGGCACTCAGTAGGCAAAGGGTCGGGCCGCTTCGGATGGGAACCGGGGGTGGACGGGCGTGTCCACCTTGCTACAGCAGTTATTTCCACAGACGCCTCAGGATAATGCATCTCCAGAGAAAACGTGTTTTCAAAACTGATTTGAGGTCCAACTCTATGGCAGAAGCTCCCAGCAGCATCTCACATGTAATTCAGTTGATATACTCAGGGCGAAGCCAGTTTCCTTAATTTTCCAATTGATAATCCAGCTCAAGTGGACATAATTAATAAGACAAATCTTAATATTTAATCAGTTAACAGAGTGCTTGTCAGAATTCCAAAGCTGAAATTGCTCAAAAATTTAATTATTCTAAAGCTTGGTTATGCAATAAAACTAAGTGATTTTAACTCAAATTGACTGTAGCTACTTTGGATTTTTTAAAATTAATTAATTTTACTTTACAATATTGAAGGTGCTTACTCCTTGGAAGGAAAGTTATGACCAACCTAGATAGCATATTGAAAAGCAGAGACATTACTTTGCCAACAAAGGTCCGTCTAGTTAAGGCTATGGTTTTTGCAGTGGTCATGTATGGATGTGAGAGTTGGACTGTGAAGAAAGCTGAGCACTGAATAATTGATGCTTTTGAACTGTGGTGTTGGAGAAGACTCTTGAGAGTCCCTTGGACTGCAAGGATATCCAACCAGTCCATTCTGAAGGAGATCAACCCTGGGATTTCTTTGGAAGGAATGATGCTAACTGAAACTCCAATACTTTGGCCACCTCATGTGAAGAGTTGACTCATTGGAGAAGACTGATGCTGGGAGGGATTGGGGGCAGGAGGAGAAGGGGACGACAGAGGATGAGATGGCTGGATGGCATCACCGACTTGATGGACATGAGTGTGGGTGAACTCTGGGAGTTGGTGATGGACAGGGAGGCCTGGTGTGCTGCGATTCATGAGGTCGCAAAGAGTCGGACACAACTGAGCAACTGAACTGAACTGCCACACATTGACTTGAATCCGCCATGAGTGTACATGTGTTAGAGAGTTTTCTGCCCCCTTGGAGGACTCAGTGGTGAAGGGGAGCCTGGCATCCTTGTTCGTCTAATAGTTCCCTCAGGTAGTATCTGGAGTTGGACCTGAGACACACAGCCTTGTGCCTCTGGTTTATGTGAGGAGCCTGTAAGCTTTTCCTTATGAGCCAGAGCTTCCAGCATGACTTATGGGTCCCCAGAGGAAGCAGGGAGGCTGATGTGTGGGACAGACGGTGTTCCATGGCCCAGACACCCAGAAGTCAGTCCTCAAACCAACTCTGACCCACTAGAGTTGGTCACCACTCTTGTAAGTGATTTCTCAGTATATGTGCCCTCTCTGGGTCGATGAGGCCATCTCCCTGCAGATGAAAGTGACACAGAAAGAACCCCTCAGAGCTTGGCCTTGTCACCCCACAGTATGCATGCATGAATGGTTGTGGGGGGGTCCACCTAGGAGGCCACTTGGGGGACATTATACCACTAGGGTGCTTGTAGAAGCGAGTCTTGTGAATCCTGGTGAAGACAGGACTCATGACAGTATAACATGTAGGACAGTGTCGAGTAACACAGAAAAAGGCCTGGAGCAAACTCTTGTTCTCCTCCATTCCCAGAGCAGGATGCTGAGCACCAGCCTCTCCTTGTTTTGGTGGAAATGTCAGTGCAAGGACAGCATAGGAAGGAGAGCATCTCAGCACATTCTCACACACGCGTCACATACGTAGATGCAAAGTGGCTCAAGAAGGAGGATGCGGAACCCAGTCGTACTTGAGGTGCATGGGTCAGAGCACTTTCTTCCTCTTTCTTTTGTCCCAGTGTGACTCGAGTCACACTCAGCCCCTTAGAAGATTGTCCCCTGACCCTGTGGATTCCACAATTTACACCTTCATCAGGCGTTTTTTGAATGATGGGCATTCAGTTGGATTCCACAGTAACAAATGCTCTGACTTAAGCCTTGCTTAAGCCCCAGGACTGGAAAAGGTCAGTTTTCATTCCAGTCCTAAAGAGAAGCAATGTAAAAGAATGCTCAGACTACCTCACAATCGCACTCATCTCACATACTAGTAAAGTGATGCTCAAAATTCTCCAAGCCAGGCTTCAACAGTAAGTGAACCATGAACTTCCAGATGTTCAAGCTTGATTTAGAAAAGACAGAGGAATCAGAGATCAAATTGCAAACATCTGCTGGATCATGGAAAAAGCAAGACAGTTCCAGAAAAACATCTATTTCTGCTTTATTGACTATGCCAAAGCCTTTGACTATGTGGACCACAACAAACTGTGGAAAATTCTGAGAGAGATGGGAATACCAGACCACCTGACCTGCCTCTTGAGAAATCTGTATGCAGGTCAGGAGGCAACAGTTAGATCTGGACATGGAACAACAGACTGGTTCCAAATTAGGGAAAGGCGTGTGTCAAAGCTGTATATTGTCACCCTGCTTATTTAACATATATGCAGAGTACATCATGGGAAACACTGGGCTGGAAGAAGCACAAGCTGGAATCACGATTGCTGGGAGAAATATCAATAACCTCAATATGCAGATGACACCACCCTTATGGCAGAAAGCGAAGAAGAACTAAAGGGGAGCTAAAAAGCCTCTTGATAAAAGTGAAAGAGGAGAGTGAAAAAGTTGGCTTAAAACTCAACATTCAGAAAACTAAGATCATGGCATGTGGTCCCATCACTTCATGGCAAATAGATGGGGAAACAGTGGCAGACTATTTTCTTGGGCTCCAAAATCACTGCAGATGGTGACTGCAGCCATGAAATTAAAAGACGCTTGCTCCTTGGAAAAAAAGTTGTGACCACCCTAGACAGCATATTAAAAAGCAGAGACATTACTTTGTCAACAAAGGTCCATCTAGTCAAAGCTATGGTTTTTCCAGTAGTCATGTATGGATGTGAGAGTTGGACTATAAAGAAAGCCAAGTGCTGAAGAATTGATGCTTTTGAACTGTGGTGTTGGAGAAGACTCTTGAGAGTCCCTTGGACTGCAAGGAGATCCAACCAGTCCATTCTGAAGGAGATCAACTCTGAATATTCATTGGAAGGACTGATGCTGAAGCTGAAACGCCAATACTTTGGCCACCTGATGTGACGAGCTGACTCATTTGAAAAGACCCTGATGCTGGGAAAGATTGAAGGCAGGAGAAGGGGGCGACAGAGGATGAGATGGTCGGATGGCATTACTGACTCAATGGACATGAATTTGAGTGAACTCTCGGAGTTGGTGATGGACAGGGAGGCCTGGCGTGGTGTGGTTCATGGGGCCGCAGAGTCGGACACGACTGAGTGACTGAACTGAACTGAAGCCCTGCTGTGTGTTGATGTCACTCCCTAACCTTTGACCCAAATCTCCTTCCTGGGAGTCACCCCACAAATACCGATGTGTCGTCGCTGGCTTTCCTGCTGCGTCCACTTTTGGGTCATCAGTGGGCTGGCAAACACTGGCCCTGTCAGCGTCTCCCTGCTCTCAGCCTCTCCGGCTGCTCAGCATTCACAAAACCCCTTTCATTCCAGAAGCTCATCACAGTGCCAAGCACGTAGGAAGCCTGGAGTGGCCACGTCCTCTACCTGCCAGAGCAGATCCACACACAGAGAAAGCCTTCTCTTCTGTCAGAAGTGAGCAGGGGCGGCCCCTGGATGTGGCGCGATGCCGTCGCGAGAGGTCGTGGGATGGGGCAGAGGTGTGACTACCTCCCAGTCTGCTCTCTGGCAGCCTCAGGCTTCAAGGCGCTGCGCCAGGACACTCCTTTCCCGCAGGTGCGGCTGTGCGCGCCCCTGCGCTGTGGGAGGAGGCAGCGTCCTGTCCTCTCTCTTAGGGCAGAAGGCGGGTGGGGGCACGTGGAGACTTCTGGCGCCCTCGGGAATGGAGCTGGGGGCCTTTTAGGCTTGTCTAGCAGAACAGATTGTGAGGTCAAGAAAATGATTTTTATTTTGCCAGAAAAATCTCCTGTGAGGAAGTCTCTCTTTTTGCTCTAATGGATTTTTTCCCAGTGTGGTGGCAGTGATTAAACCGGCTATTTTCACGTTTGTAGGAAATGAAAATTGAGTCAAGAATTTTTCGCTGGGCTGTTCCCTTCAGCAACTTCAGAAATGACTTCACTTGACTTCAGTGCTGCTTTCTTGCTATTATATAAAGCTTTATTGTTGAAAAGTTATAGCATTCTCCATCACATCTGATTTTTTGAGTGAACTGAGTCTTCAAAACATCTGGTTTATCTCTTGTTGAAGCTTAGCGGCTCAATTGCTTGAGTTTGGGTAGAGCCTGTCTGCAGAAGCAGGTTCCCCACGCCGCGTCCTCATCCGTCCTGACTCCCCTCAGCTGCCCTGCCCCACTGTGGACCCTGAGCTACATTGCCCACGGCGACTTTCCATCACAGGCGCTCGCCCGCTTTTCCTTTCCCAGGTTTCAGAGGGCAGCCTCTCCTTGGAGTTCCTGAGAACTTTATATAAAATGACACAATTGTGAGACCATCCATATCAAGTCAGGTGCTCTCCCCTCCGCCCCCGCCCCGTGCACTGGAGTCTGGAACTTGCCACTCTCCCCGGTCTTAGTCTCTCCTCCCAGAAGAGTGTGTGTGCATTTGCCGAGCTGCCTGGTTTCAGGCGTGATCTCCCCCCAGTGCTTTGTGAGGTGTAGGGCAGGCACTATCATTCATCTCACCATCCACAGGTGTTTCCCGAGTGCCTCCTGGGTACTCTGTTCTAAGTGTGGGAGTTCAGCGGAGAATAGAACTCATGGGGAGAACATCAAACCAGACAAGTAAATGTGAAGTGGGGAGTGTTTGGAGAGAAACGAGATGAAACAAGTGGTATGTTCATGGCTACCAAGCTTCACAATAGGGATACCTGAGGCGATGAGGGGCAGACAGTCGGAATGACCGGGAGGACAGCAGGGGAGCTGGCCGCAGAGGCCCTCCCTGAGACAGGACGCTGCTCTGTGTGGTCAGCAAGCAGCAGGGGGGCCCAGGGTTGGAGCAGAGAGATGTGGGAGTTGGGGGTGGCCTCAGAGAAGACCTGTCGGCAAGGTAGCAGCATGGACTTGGGTGAAGCCTCTGGGAGGACCTCAGGTGACATGGGAGACCTTTGAGAGTTTTGAGCAGAGAAATGATTCAATTTGACTTAGCCAAAACCTCACCCTGAGGCAAAGGGCTTAGACAACCAAGAAGTCAGAGGCCACAGTCCCCTCACTTCTGACACCGACTGCAAGTTCAGGGCCTGCAAACCTCCGTCAAGTTTAATAAGCCCCTAGAAGGACTCACTGAGAATTGTATATTTACAGTTATGATTTAATGCAGAGAAAACACAGGCCAAGGTCAGCCACGGGAAGGTGTGTGTAGGACAGGGTCTTGAAGATGCACCATGGAAGGAGCCTCTGTTGCCCTCTCCCTTGGAACCAGGGCTCTACCAGCATCTGTGTGTGATGGCCAGTCACCCAGAAGTACCCCAGCCCCAGCGTGCAGAATTGTTACTGGGACCCTGTTTCATAGGCATGACTAACTGTCCTCATGGCACATCTGTCCGTAAATCCCCTGCTGCAGGCCCTGGGGCCCATACCTTACACCATCTTGTTACTGCCTGTCTGGCTCAAGGCTCCAGACAGTTGCAGATCACCCTCAGGAGTTGAAGACCAAGCCCAGACCTCTTCAGGGCAGAGTGAGACTCTTCCCTGCCCGTCTGTCTGCTGTGTGTGTGAGTGGCTGCTGACTTTCAGGCAGTGCTGGAAGTTTTGACTCAAAGCTTCTCAAACATTTCAACTTCTCTTGAAGGAAATGAATTCTTATGCTTTGGTAATGTCTGTTAATTGGTAATATGTCGAATTTGGGTAGAGCCTGTCTGCAGAAGCAGGTTCCCAATGTCTCATCCTCATCCGTCCTCTGACTTCCATCAGCTGCCCTGCTTCCCTTGTTGACTCCAGTTGGAGAAACACTAAGCACTGAAGGCTTGGGCAGTTCCTAAAGAATTAATTTTATCTCAGACTTTGGCAGTGTTATTACTACAGGAAAATATTAATTATCTTGATGCCCCATCACTTCTTTGGTCCAGGGGAAGCTGCAGAGGGCAGTTGTCGTGATTGGTCATTTAGCGAGTGGTCCCCTGAACACCCGTCTGCATTCACCACACTGTGTCTTCCAAACATTTGGGTTACAAATAGCAGATATTTGGAGACTACTGGAACTGTTGGCACCGAAGCCTCCAAAAGTCCTTCAAACACTGCTGATGTCCAGGAGCACATAGACCAGGGAAGACTTCCCAAAGTTTGAAAAACAAAGCCATAAGAAGAATTTTTTGTTGCTGTTGAGCATCAGCTGTGAATGATGGTGTTTCCAGAGAAGTGCCTTATCCCAGGACCCAGAGTGTAATTATGAGTGAGCAGAGTACCGGGGTGCCCTGTGTGCTAGGGAGATGGACCCACATCAAGAATGGGCAATGCATGCACACTGTGCTCAGAATTGGCAGAGGCGTGGTGCACACTGGGTAGAGACCTCAGATGGTGAAAAGGGGATTTCTGCCTGGTGGAGTCTAGAGGAAGAGTGTTTGCTGGGTTCCTCTTGAAACGGGAGCAAAAACAAAAGTCATGTGTAACAGTTGTGGTAACTTCTGAGGTAGTTCACAGAATCGATTTGCCTGAGAGAGACCTGTGGACCATTTAGAACAGTCTGTTAAAGCCAATTTTTGTTTCCATTAGAATCTAAATGTAAGACCTTCCCTCTTCTCTTCTGTTTCCCTCCCATGGTTTTTCATTCTTGCCCAGTTTCCTAGTTTACTGTATTTCATACTGAATCTTCAAAAACTGTTGAACAATAAAATGACCAACAAAGAGGGCTGAGCTGGGACACCTGACTCAGCCCCTCCTGGGTGTCCTCTGGACAAGCTGCTGTTGATGACAGCAGAGTGTTATCCATGTGCAGTGCTGGAGAGGATTAAATATTTATGGTGGAGATCCACACCAGATGGGAGAATTGGGAACGATCCCTCATTTTGCTGGGAAAGCAACCTGCAGTCTCTAAGTCCCACAACCTGAGCACAAATGGCTCTTGGCTCAGGGCCTCCAGCCGGGCCCTCCCGCCTCCCAGTGTGGACACAGACGCTCGGGAGTGGAGCTCGGCCCTGGCTTGTGTGTGGCGGGAGTTCTCAGCAATTTTCAGCAATGCAGCCTGTGGGACTGCATCCAAACCCCTGTTAGGGGGCTTCAGAGAAAAACCATATTCTAGAAGAGACTCCTCTTCAGGCCATGAATTACGAGGCCTGTCAGATGAAACCGCCCTCAGGGGCACAGACTTGGTGGGTTTGAATTTGTCCTGTACTTTTACAGCTGGTTTGTTGCTTGGACTTCCTAGATTTACAAATTGCAAGTATGCTTGTAAAGTGGTGGAATCTACTTGCACATTTGTTTCTAACTATTGATTGTTGAGAGATAGTAAAATTCAAATATTTGCATTAACTTTAGAAACCAAAGGTCAGTTCGGTGAGCATTTCTTGGTGTTATTCCCATAATACTTGAAGGTTGAACACATCCATGATTTTCTTCCTTGATTTCTTGTGATCACATTCCTATGTAAGTCATCTGAGCATAAAAAGGTTTTCAATAACAGTTTATCAGTACCTGTTAATTGTATCTGATGTTAGAAGTTCAATTAGTTCAGTTTTAAATTTTTTGAGTTTCTAAACAGCTAAACAGTTTTTTTTCTCTTGTAAATTATTTATACTTACATTTAATGTGATAATAATATGCCATATTTTCTTCCGACAGCCTAGACTCCAGGCCTGAAACAGTGTCTTTGCCAAAATATTGCAATTTTTAATCTTGTTGTTCAATGGCATTATGACAAGGGAAATGCCATCTATGTACTTTCACTTTCCTCAAGCATACAGATGGTGGGGAAGGAGTATATTAGCTCTTTGGAAGCAAAGCTTAAGAGTTAAGGTGATCTTGTTAGAGTTAGCAACAGAGGAAACAAGAAAATCATTCCTGAAACACAATGTCAATCATTTCTCATGCAAAAATCATTTAAGTTGCTCTCTGTGGTTTATGTTCTTTTAGCCTTAGTTGAATGATACTAATATACTCTTCTGGAGGGATTTTAGAAGTTCTCCTTTAGGTTCTG
This sequence comes from Litocranius walleri, assembly GCA_006410535.1. Classification (NCBI taxonomy): domain Eukaryota; kingdom Metazoa; phylum Chordata; class Mammalia; order Artiodactyla; family Bovidae; genus Litocranius; species Litocranius walleri. Next base: position 150,820 of record SJYG01000950.1, read on the forward strand.
TTATCAGAGTTATATCTATATTGAAAAGCTTATTTATACTTGTTCATACAATTTTTATTATATTTTCCAGGGAAGAGAAAACTTGGGACTTGAGTTCTACCTATAATATTTTATTTTTCAATAGTAAAACCCCTAAACAATATTATAAAATGATATTCAATAGAGGTGAGTGGAATGATGGGTACCTAGGATTAATAAAATTTATTAATTCTTATTAATTTATTTCTTAAAATTTATTTATTATTATTAAATTTATGCTTATTAGGTTATTTCAAGGATGGCTTCCAGCTTATATATGTTTGTGGCGGCAGAAATTTTCTATGCTCTCTAATTTTTTTTAATCTTCAGCTATAAATATAATCTTGGCTTTACTCTGAGCAGTTAGCATGTTTTTGCTTAAAGAAAATATCAAAGTCATTATTTCACATGACGATAAGCCTGCTGGTAGAGTGGCTTTAAACTGGGTGAACAGAGCTGGCGGCCACCTCCTCAGTGCCCAGGATCTTTCCAGCTCCCTGCTCTGCTGCCACCGGCCTGCCTTTCATCCTTCCTCTTCCACGGCTTGCAGTTTGCACAAATTGCAGTTTTTGGCATCACACGTAAGCACAGAAGGAGCAGGTGTGGGGACAGGGAGCAGGTAGTGTTCAGCCTTGAGAAGACACAAGCCTGGGAATACTGAAGGAAAAACGGTTTCTTCCTGTCTGTGTTTCTCTCCTGAAGCCCCTCAGCTGGACTGCTCCCTCATGACTCGTTGGCTGAAGTTGGGCCACACGCTCCTGCCCTCATCAGCACCTGCAAGGGCAGAGCCTTACCACATGCCCCAAGGCTGGAGTGTGAGGCCGCCACCTCTGCCATGTGGGCATCAGGGAAAGTCTCTGTGGACCAGGAAAACCAGACGGGGTCTTGGTGGGCTGCCAGCAGGGCTTCCCGCCTGCGCTGTGCTGGCTCCACATGGAGCAGAAGGTAGGTGGCTGCAGGTCTCTGGAATCAAGACCTCTGTCTACCCCTCTTCCCAGTGACTCAAGGCACACATGGTCCTACTTGAACCTGGAGCCCATGTGTAACCGTGTCCTCTTGGGAACTTAGAACACTGGAATTCATGCAATCTGAAATGAAAGACGCAAGCTTCTTCCATTTATTTATTTTCCAAGAGCTTATAGCTGTTTAATAGCCATTGTGTGTGTTCTGAAGTGTTAAGTTTGTTGCTTTTTAACCCTTATTTCTCTCATTCTTGGTCTGGGTTTGTCGCTGGCTTTCCTCAAACACTCTCATGAAAAGAGAAAACCATGCCCATTGCTCCTCTCCTGGGTCTGAATGTTTGTGTGTGCACCTGGGCCAAGCATGTCTTGTCCCCAAGCCTCCTTGATGACAGGTAATTATTTCCCTTAATGTGTCTACAAAGCTCTAGACGAGAAGGGAAGGGGGGACCCAAGGTTAGTCTTTTTGACCTGTGGATTAAGCGTTGGTTGTGGTTTCCTTAGGGAGGAACCCTAAAACGCGTTTATTGATAGTGCTTACAGGGGCTCGTTGAGATGGAAATCAACAAGGAAACCACCCTTGGGTACCAGAGGGTCCCTGTGAGAAAGACGCTTGAGAAGTAAAAGGTAAGATCGCGCATAATGAGGACAAAGGGCATTCAGATGTCAGTAAGTGCCCTGGTTAATTTTTATAACATAATTTCTGGGAACTGACCATGGCTCAGATCATGAACTCGTTGCAGAATCCAGGCTTCAGTTGAAGAAAGTAGGGAAACCACTAGGCCAGGACCTAAATTCAGTCCCTTATGATTATACAGTGGAGATGATGAATAGAGTCGAGGGATTAGGCCTGGGAGACAGAGTGCCTGAAGAACTGTGGATGGAGGTTCATGACGCTGTACAGGAGTGGCAACCAAAGCCATCCTCAAGAAAAGAGGTGCAAGAAGGCAAAGTGGCTGTCTGAGGAGGTCTTATAAATAGCTGAGAAAAGAGAAGTGAAAAGCAAAAGAGAAATGGAAAGATACACCCAACTGAGTGCAGAGTTCCAGAGAAGCAAGGAGATACAGGAAGACCTTCTTAAATGAACTGTGCAAAGAAATAGAGGAAAACAATAGAATGGCAAAGGCTAGAGATTTCTTTAAAACATTGGAGATATCAAGGGAACATTTCATGCAAGGATGGACATGATAAAGGACAGAAATGGTAAGGACCTAACAGAAGCACAAGAGATTGAAAAGAGGTAGCAAGAACACACAGAAAAACTAGTCAAAAAAGGTCTTAATGACCCAGATAACCATGATGGTGTGGTCACTCACCTAGAGCCAGACATCCTGGAATGTGATGTCAAGTGGGCCTTGAGCATTACTATGAACAAAGCTAGAGGAAATGTGGGAATTCCAGCTGAGCTGTTTCAAATCCTAAAAGATGATGCTGTGAAAGTGCTGCACTCAATATGACAGCGCATTTGGAAAACTCAGCAGTGGCCACAGGACTGGAAAATGTCAGTTTTCATTCCAATCCCAAGGAAAGGCAATGCCAAAGAATGCTCAGACTACCACACAATTGCACTCATCTCACACACTAGCCAAGTAATGCTTAAAATTCTCCATGCTGAACTTCAATAATGCATGAACTGAGAATTTCCAGATATTCAAGCTGGATTTAGAAAAGACAGAGGAACCAGAGATCAAATTGCCAACATCTGCTGGATCATATATAAAGCAAGAGAGTTCCAGAAAAACATCTACTTCTGCTTTATTAACTGTGCCAAAGCCTTTGACTGTGTGGACCACAACAAACTGTAGAAAATTCTTGAAGAGATGGGAATACCAGATCACCTTTCCTACCTCCTGAGAAACCTATGTGCAGGTCAAGAAGCAACAGTTAGAACCAGACATAGAATAACATACTGGTTCCAAATTGGGAAAGGAGTATGTCAAGGCTGTGTATAGTCACCCTGCTTATTTAACTTATATGCAGAGTACATCATGAGAAATGCTGGGCTGGATGAAGCACAAGCTGAAATCAAGATTGCCAGGAGAAATATCAATAACCTCAGATATGCAAATGATACCACCTTTATGTCAGAAAGTGAAGAAGGACTAAGGAGCCTCTTGATGCAAGTCAAGAGGANCTGGGCTGGATGAAGCACAAGCTGAAATCAAGATTGCCAGGAGAAATATCAATAACCTCAGATATGCAAATGATACCACCTTTATGTCAGAAAGTGAAGAAGGACTAAGGAGCCTCTTGATGCAAGTCAAGAGGAGAGTGAAATTTTGACTTAAAACTCAACATTCAGTAAATTAAGATTATGGTATCTAGTCCCATCACTTCGTGGCAAATAGATGGAGAAACAATGGAAACAGTGAGAGACTTTATTTTATTGGGCTCCAAAATCAATGCGGATGGTGACTGCAGCCGTGAAATTAAAAGATGCTTGCTCCTTAGAAGAAAAGCTATGACCAACCTAGACATTGTATTAAAAAGCAGAGATATTACTTTTCCAACAAAGGTCCATTTAGTCAAGGCTATGGTTTTTCCCGTAGTTGTGTATGGATGTGAAAGTTGGACCATAAAGAAAGCTGAGCACTGAAGAATAGATGCTTTTGAACTGTGGTGTTGGAGAAGACTCTTGAGAATCCCTTGGACTGCAAGGAGATCCAACAAGTCCATCCTAAAGGAGATCAGTCCTGAATGTTCATTGGAAGGACTGATGCTGAAGCTGAAACTCCAATACTTTGGCCACCTGATGCGAAGAGCTGACTCATTTGAAAAGCCCCTGATGCTGGGAAAGATTGAGGGCAGGAGGAGAAGGGGACGGCAGAGGATGAGTTGGTTGGATGGCATCACCGACTCGATGGCCATGAGTGTGAGTAAGCTCCGGGAGTTGGTGATGGACAGGGAGGCCTGGCGTGCTGCAGTCCATGGGGTCGCAGTCACACCCGACTGAGCGACTGAACCAAAAAGTTACATCAGCTGTGTACACCTTTTGAGAATTCAAAACCCTCAAAAGGAAAGGCCGATTCATCATGACTGGAGGCAAAGGGAGCAGGGCTTCCCCCTCTCTTCTCTGAAAGTGGCGGTTCAGTGTGGCTTTATGGAGCCTGGGCCACTGTGTGTGCTGAGCGCCAAGGACTCTCAGGTATGTGGCACTCCCGTGTGAGCTGGCAAAGGGCCACACAAAGAGCCATTGCAGGTGCGTGCATGGCACATCCAGCATCCATTGAGCACCCACAGCCCACCTCTCGGCTCCTCTGGTCCTTGCCCATTTGCATCCCCCTATCTCCCGCTGTCTGTCAGGCCCCTGGATCGACATCACAGTGCATCTGCCCCGTTCTGACTTTGTTTTCCTTCAGAACATTGACCTCTGGCCTTTGCCAAAAGGCTTCATGCCTGGGTCTTCTGGACAAGCATTAGTGGGTCCTGTGACCTGTCCTGTGTTCACCTCTGGGACCCTGCCCCACTTGTTCAGCTGCTTAACAGAAGAGGTGGTACAGGTAGGATTTTACACTTGGCAATTTAAATTTAGGTCAATGTACTAATATAAGTTTCTTTGCTGGACTTATCATAAAAGTACCAGATTATCATCTGCTGCTGCTGCTAAGTCGCTTCAGTCATGTCCGACCCTGTGCGACCCCACAGATGGCAGCCCACCAGGCTCCCCCGTCCCTGGGCTCTCCAGGCAAGAGCACTGGAGTGGGTTGCCATTTCCTTCTCCAATGCATGAACATGAAGTCACTGAGTCGTGTCCAACTCTCGGCAACCCCATGGACTACAGCCCACCAGGCTCCTCCGTCCATGGAATTTTCCAGGCAAGAGTACTGGAGTGGGGTGCCATTCTAGTCTTTGGCAATTCCAGGGCTGACAGTGAGTGAAGTAAGTGGAACCTTGGGTTACAAATCAGGTAATCCATCATAAGTGACTGTCTCTTGTGAACACTACTCATGGGTGATTCCTTTCCTCTGCATGTGATGAGGAGTTACTGAGTAATTATAGATGGAAGTGAATTTGGATCAGCCCCAAAGAAGGCTTTGTGAGCCAGCTGGGGGCCTAGGAGAGCCAGCAAGTGTGCGGATGGCTGGGGCTCTGCAACCCCTGAGGGTGCGCCAAGAGACAGAGTGCCCCATGCTGCGACTCGCACCTGTTCCGAGTCTTCAGGTGAGATTGCTAAGCTCTGAAAAATCTTCCTGGAAACCAATTAATACATTTTTGTTTTTGTATTGAACCAGAATTTCCCATACATGTTTGGCCCTGCTGCTAAGTCACTTCAGTCGTGTCCGACTCTGTGCGACCCCATAGATGGCAGCCCACCAGGGCTGCATCCCACCAGGGCAGCCCCCGTCCCTGAGATTCTCCAGGCAAGAACACTGGAGCGGGGTGCCATTGCCTTCTCCAGTGTATGAAAGTGAAAGATGAAAGTGAAGTTGCTCAGTCATGTCCAACTCAGTGACCCCATGGACTGCAGCCCACCAAACTCCTCCATCCATGGGATTCTCCAGGCAAGGGCACTGGAGCAGGGTGCCGTTGCCTTCTCCTATGTTTGGCCCTAGGGCCCGTCACCGATATTTTGGGTTATGTGTCAATGCCACCAAGACTCGGCCTTCATGGGGCACATTTTGACAGTCATGCCCTGACCTAGTGGGCTTTCCTAGTGGCTAAGATGGTGAACAATCTGCCTGAAATGTGAGAGACCTGGGATCGATCCCTGGGTAGGGAAGATCCTATGGAGGAAGGAATGCAAATCATTCCAGTATTCTTGCCTGGAGACTTTTAAGGACAGAGGAGCCTGGTGGACCAGTCGCAGTCACACCCGACTGAGCGACTGAACCAAAAAGTTACATCAGCTGTGTACACCTTTTGAGAATTCAAAACCCTCAAAAGGAAAGGCCGATTCATCATGACTGGAGGCAAAGGGAGCAGGGCTTCCCCCTCTCTTCTCTGAAAGTGGCGGTTCAGTGTGGCTTTATGGAGCCTGGGCCACTGTGTGTGCTGAGCGCCAAGGACTCTCAGGTATGTGGCACTCCCGTGTGAGCTGGCAAAGGGCCACACAAAGAGCCATTGCAGGTGCGTGCATGGCACATCCAGCATCCATTGAGCACCCACAGCCCACCTCTCGGCTCCTCTGGTCCTTGCCCATTTGCATCCCCCTATCTCCCGCTGTCTGTCAGGCCCCTGGATCGACATCACAGTGCATCTGCCCCGTTCTGACTTTGTTTTCCTTCAGAACATTGACCTCTGGCCTTTGCCAAAAGGCTTCATGCCTGGGTCTTCTGGACAAGCATTAGTGGGTCCTGTGACCTGTCCTGTGTTCACCTCTGGGACCCTGCCCCACTTGTTCAGCTGCTTAACAGAAGAGGTGGTACAGGTAGGATTTTACACTTGGCAATTTAAATTTAGGTCAATGTACTAATATAAGTTTCTTTGCTGGACTTATCATAAAAGTACCAGATTATCATCTGCTGCTGCTGCTAAGTCGCTTCAGTCATGTCCGACCCTGTGCGACCCCACAGATGGCAGCCCACCAGGCTCCCCCGTCCCTGGGCTCTCCAGGCAAGAGCACTGGAGTGGGTTGCCATTTCCTTCTCCAATGCATGAACATGAAGTCACTGAGTCGTGTCCAACTCTCGGCAACCCCATGGACTACAGCCCACCAGGCTCCTCCGTCCATGGAATTTTCCAGGCAAGAGTACTGGAGTGGGGTGCCATTCTAGTCTTTGGCAATTCCAGGGCTGACAGTGAGTGAAGTAAGTGGAACCTTGGGTTACAAATCAGGTAATCCATCATAAGTGACTGTCTCTTGTGAACACTACTCATGGGTGATTCCTTTCCTCTGCATGTGATGAGGAGTTACTGAGTAATTATAGATGGAAGTGAATTTGGATCAGCCCCAAAGAAGGCTTTGTGAGCCAGCTGGGGGCCTAGGAGAGCCAGCAAGTGTGCGGATGGCTGGGGCTCTGCAACCCCTGAGGGTGCGCCAAGAGACAGAGTGCCCCATGCTGCGACTCGCACCTGTTCCGAGTCTTCAGGTGAGATTGCTAAGCTCTGAAAAATCTTCCTGGAAACCAATTAATACATTTTTGTTTTTGTATTGAACCAGAATTTCCCATACATGTTTGGCCCTGCTGCTAAGTCACTTCAGTCGTGTCCGACTCTGTGCGACCCCATAGATGGCAGCCCACCAGGGCTGCATCCCACCAGGGCAGCCCCCGTCCCTGAGATTCTCCAGGCAAGAACACTGGAGCGGGGTGCCATTGCCTTCTCCAGTGTATGAAAGTGAAAGATGAAAGTGAAGTTGCTCAGTCATGTCCAACTCAGTGACCCCATGGACTGCAGCCCACCAAACTCCTCCATCCATGGGATTCTCCAGGCAAGGGCACTGGAGCAGGGTGCCGTTGCCTTCTCCTATGTTTGGCCCTAGGGCCCGTCACCGATATTTTGGGTTATGTGTCAATGCCACCAAGACTCGGCCTTCATGGGGCACATTTTGACAGTCATGCCCTGACCTAGTGGGCTTTCCTAGTGGCTAAGATGGTGAACAATCTGCCTGAAATGTGAGAGACCTGGGATCGATCCCTGGGTAGGGAAGATCCTATGGAGGAAGGAATGCAAATCATTCCAGTATTCTTGCCTGGAGACTTTTAAGGACAGAGGAGCCTGGTGGACCACGGCTCATGGGGTCGCAAAGAGTTGAACACGACTGAGTGATAAACACCACACCACCACCACACTTATCTAGTAAGTTACGTGTGAGCCAAACCTGAAGCCTTTGACACTGTAATCTGTTCGAATTTCTCTCAGAAGCTGACTGAACCAAGAGGAGCATGCTGCTTGGCCCCACTGTCTCAGAAGCTGACAGAACTGAGAGGAGTGTGTCTGAATTTCCCCACTGTGTCCAGAAGCTGACTGACCTGGGAGGAACATGTCTACACGGGCTCACCGACTCAGAAGGTGGTTGACTAGACGGGAGCTTTTCTACATCACCCCCCACAGAATCCAGCAGCTGACTGAACTGAGAGGAGCATGGCTGCATGCCCCCACCGTCTCCAGAAGCTGACTGAACTGAGAGGAGCATGGCTGCATGCCCCCACCGTCTCCAGAAGCTGACTGAACTGAGAGGAGCATGTCTTCTTGGCCCCCACCGTCTCCAGAAGCTGAACTGAGAGGAGCATGGCTGCATGCCCCCACCGTCTCCAGAAGCTGACTGAACTGAGAGGAGCATGTTTTCATGGCCATCACTGTCTCTAGATGCTGACTGAACTGAGAGGACCACGTCTTCATGGCCACCACTGTCTCAGAAGCTGACTGAATTAAGAGGAGCATGTATGCATGGCCCGCACTGTCTCCAGAAGTTCCCTGAACTGAGAGGAGTGGAGCATATCTTCATGGCCCTCACTATCTCCAGAACCTGACTGAACTGGGAGGAGCATGGCTGCATGCCTCCACTGTTTCAGAAGCTGACTGAATTGAGAGGAGCATGTCTGCATAGGCCCCTGTCTCCAGAAGCTGATGAACTGAAAGGAGCCTGTCTGTGTTTCCCACACTGTGTCTAGAAGCTGACTGAACTGAGAGGAGTGTGTCTTCATGGCCCCGACAGTCTCAGAAACTGTCTGAGTGAAGCATGTCTGTATTGCCTCCCACCATTTCCAGAAGCTGACTGAACTGAGAGGAGCATGTCTTCTTGGCTCTCAGTGTCTCAGAAGCTGACTCACTGTGTGAAGCATGTCTGTATGGCCCCCACTGTCTGCAGAACCTGACTCAATGGAGAAGAGCGTGTTTGCATTGCCCGCACTGCCTTAGAAGCTGAGTGAAGGAGAGGAGCATGTCTGCATGGCCTCACTGTCAGAAGCTGCCGGACCTGAGAGGAGCATGTTTTCATGGCCATCACTGTCTCTAGATGCTGACTGACCTGAGAGGAGCATCTCTGCATGGCCAAACTGTCTCAGAAGCTGACTGATCTGAGAAGCATGTCTTCATCAATCTCACTGTCTCAGAAGCTGACTGATCTGAGAGGACCACGTCTTCATGGCCACCACTGTCTCAGAAGCTGACTGATCTGAGAGGACCACGTCTTCATGGCCACCACTGTCTCAGAAGCTGACTGAATTAAGAGGAGCATGTTTGCATGGCCCGCACGGAGAGGAGTGGAGCATATCTTCATGGCCCCCACCGTCTCCAGAACCTGACTGAACTGGGAGGAGCATGGCTGCATGGCCCCACCGTCTCCAGAAGCTGACTGAACGGAGAGGAGCATGTCTGCCTGGCCCCCACCGTCTCCAGAAGCTGACTGAACGGAGAGGAGCACGGCTGGATGCCCCCAGCGTCTCCAGAAGCTGATGGAACTGAGAGGAGCATGGCTGCCTGGCCCCCACTGTCTCCAGCTGTACCAGCACCACGGGAATTGACTAAGATTAAAAGGTCAGAGAAGAACAAGTTTGTCATTAATATTCACGGATGACCTCCCATCATTCTGAATGGCCTCCCCATGACCTTGGATGAGGTACAGGTTGGCGGGTATTTGCTAGCCTGTGATCCTCCTGGTGTTTGAACCCCACCAGTGTTGGCAAAGCTGGGTCGTCATCTGGAGGAGGTGCTTGGAGCTTGTGCTCTGGGGTGACAGCAGCATGTCAGTGTCCAGGCCTCTGTGGCCGAAAGGAGCCAGTTTTCCCCATCACCGCTGACGGCTGTGTTCCTCCTCCACCTGGGTGGTTCTGTTTTGTCCAGGATCATAACTACATGTCTGTTCCCCTATAATCCACCCCCTGAGACTGTCATATCCAAATGCTTTAGTTAATTATTATATGTTTTCATGATTAATCCTTTATTTTTTTGACCAAGGGACATTTTCTAGCACGTTCCCTATTACCCACTTTCTATTATAACCACAGGTTTATGGCTTTTCACAAAGGCTTAACTGAGTGTAACCATTTGTTTTCCTCAAGTCACTGAGGGTCTCAAAGAGATGATGTCTTTAGTATCTCCAGACTTATTGAAAGCCACCCCTCAGCATCAGTGCCAACAACCAAAACACAATTAACAGAAGGCTGTTTGGGGTCATCTTGCATTCTCCTGCCCAACGTTTGGAAGCAGCCACTCCATGAGGCGCCTCATTAGATCATTTAAGAAAAAGAGAGACATCAGACCTGCGTCCTAGGAGCCCATGGTGTGTAAGGGGAATGAAAAGAGCAAGAGAGAGGTTAGTAGCCACTTGCTTAACAAAGCAGAAAAGCTTCCTTCTTAAGAAAGGCCATGCGTTCAGCCAACATTTCTGATTTTGCTCTGTCTTTATCAAGATGCTTTCATCTCGCTTTTTTTAAATTGAGATAAAGTTGGTTTACAATGCTATGTTAATTCCTGCTATACAGCAAAGTGATTCAGTTAAATATACATTCTTTTTAAAAAATGTTCCTTTCCATCATGTGTTTTCATGGAGTGTTGAGCATAGCTCCCTGTGCCGTCCAGCAGGGCCTTGTTATCCATTCGGTGTGTGATAGCTTGCCTGCTAGCCCCCGACTCCACTCCATCCCTTTCCCACTCCACTATTACCTTGTTCTAGTGACAGAGTTTATTAATCCAGTTTTTCCTCGCTTTTATTCTAGAGTTGCCAGTTTTTATTTACTAACTTTGATGTACCATGATTTATAGTGTCACCAAACCATTTAGTTACAAGTTTCCCCAATATCTAGAATCCTACATTTTTACCTTACCAGACTTTAGCTCAAACATCCTGGAATTGGCTACAACTCTGCAAGTTGGGTCAGTTGTGCATCAACTGTCTGAAAAGAGAAAGCAAAGCAAGGCTTCTGTAAGAACACAAAGGAACAGTCATTTCTGGGAATCTGTGTGTCCTGTACACTCTCAGATGATTAATAGACCACAGGCAGGTGCAAACACAGGCAAAAATATGTTTTAATAACATATTGACTTCTTCTCTTTACTTTATGATTTCCTTTCTGCTGGGGTCCAGCCCCCACAGGATCCAGGGAAACCCAAAGGAGAAACGGCGTCGGCGATTGATTTAGAGAGGGAGAGAGACAGATAAGGATGTTGTAGATAAGAAAATAGAGGAGAGAAGAAAAGAGGCTGATGTTCCTTGGTTTATACAGAAAATCAATAAAGTCTCAAGACAAGAGACTTGCACCGTCTACGTGAGGCCACAGGTGCCTTCCCGGTCTCCCGAGGGAGTGAAGGCACAGGGGCCTTCCTGGTCAGGTCTTAGAAACCCAGGCAAATAAGTAGACACGGCGTATCTCTGTACTCCAGATGGGAACTAGCCTGAAAGAGAGAGTAAGAGGAGGAAAGTGATTGACACGAGGAGATCAAGCTGCTTTGACGAGCAAGATCCGTAGCTTTATTTTTAAACGATACTTATATACCTTTTTGTACATAGAGGGAAATGAAAGATGCAAGGTCATAGAGAGTCAGCCCAAACATTCCAGCAGTTTTGCCCTTATCGAAACCATGATTTTTTTCTGCATACCTTTCCCACAAATAATGTTGTGTTCAGTATCTTCTGGCCTTGGAGGCCTATGAACATTGTATGACCCTCTTTTGATAAAGGCTGCTCAACTAAAAAACTTATTTTCCCTCAAAGTGTTTTTTCTTTATATTTCTAATCTATGTCAGCCTCAGAAAGTGCCAAAAAGAGTTACGTTTTTTACAGAGCAAAGGTGCAGCGAGTTACAAGAAAGAGCCAATTAGCTCAAAAGTCTGATATGGTTAAATTCAAGGCTACACGTGTTTTTCTTGCATTCTCACTATGTTAACTAACACATTCCCAGGTGCACAGTGGATAAGAGATAAGGGAACTTAGCAACAAGCATTGGCCCAACAATGAAATCCTGCACCAGCACTGGCACTGCTCTAATAACTTTTAACTCTTTCAAAGGCTCTATGTTCTAGGCTTTGTGTGCTTCTCACAGTTGGGAGGCTGTAAATAATTGTATGCATAGCTGCAAGAGTTTGGATGTATGTGCCAAGAAAGCTAGAATGCTAACCGAGGGGGTTTTATTTGAGATATTTCTCTCATGTCCAGGAGACTTATTAGCTATAGCCCTAAGTTGATTTTCTTCAGAGGAAGATGGTCAGGGTTAGCCCCCTGTTAATGTCAGAGGAGTTGGTGAAAGTCATGAAACAGTAAAACAGATGCTGGTTTTGGGGTAGAATGCTCGAGAAAGCCTAGGGAGCCCCTTGAGCTCTGAAGCCTTGCTTAACAGTTCTCTTTCACATGACCCTGTCATGGGTGGGATCTCCTGTGGCAGCTCCCGGCACCTTTCTCTTTCCTTCAGTTTCATTTGGTGTTCCTTTTCTGGTTCTTCTTTTTTTTTTTTTTTTACATTTTTTTGCATTTCTTTTCCATGGGGATGATCTTGATCCCTGTCTCCTGTAC
>SJYG01000950.1:172400-204938 GCA_006410535.1 Litocranius walleri
GCACTAGCGTGATTTTGTGTTGACTGAGAAAAATAGCATGAAGCACCTTTAGTCTATAGGCACCATTTATTAGAATAAGAAACTTTCCAAGAAAGAAATAGTACCCTACAGTTTGAATCAGATTTTATTAAAAAAAAAACCTAGGTCCATCCATTTGTTGAATTATCCATGAATTTGTTAATTATGTTAACAAGAACTGATCACGTACCTGTTGCAAGTTCGTATTGGAGGCAGTCAACCATAACAGTTTAGGAGCAGGCCTTCTTTATAATTTTCATGGATTACAATTTTGAATTTTATTAAATGCTTCTTTGGTTGCTGTCAAGATAATCATAGGTCGTAAATTCTATGAAATACACTTTTACAATAGCAAACACCTTTCTTCCTGGAATAAGGCCAGCTTTGTCTTAATGTGTTGATATTTGTGTATAAATATAGATTGTGGTTGCTGTCCAGTTGCTCAGTCATGTCCAACTCTTTGTGACCCCATGGCCTGCAGCACGCCAGGCTTCACTGCTCAAACTCATGCCTGTGTTGAAGGTGATGCTATCCAGCCATCCTCTGTTGTGCCCTTCTCCCCCTGCCTTCAGTCTTTCCTGGCATCAGGGTCTTTTCTAAGTAGTCAGCCTTTCGTATCAGGTGGTCAAAATATTGGAGCTTTAGCATCAGTCCTTCTAATGAATATTCAGGACTGATCTCCTTTAGAATTGACTGGTTGGATCTCCTTGCAGTCCAAGGGACTCTCGAGTCTTCTGCAGCCCCACAGCTCAAAAGCATCGGCTCTTCTGTGTTCAGCTTTCTTCATGGTCCAACTCTCACATCCATACATGATGACTACTGGAAAAACCATAGCTTTGACAAAACGGACTTTTGTCGGCAAAGTAATGTCTGCTATATTAATATGGATAAATTTTGGTTATGTCCTGATACCCCAATTCAAATTTTTGTCTTAATAGTCTTAAATGTGTTTGCAGTTGGTAGGTTTGGTAACTGGGTAACACTTCAAAAAATGGATTTTTGTGATTTTGTGGACATTTTCTAAATGCTAGGTGTGCGCGTAGTAGTAGAACATTAGTGTGTGTGCCCGCTCAGTTGTGTCCCAGTCTTTGGACCCCATGAACCAGAACCCGCCAGGCTCCTCTGTCCATGGGATTTCCTGGGCAAAAGTGCTGGCGTGAGTTGTCATCTCCTTCTCCAGGGGATCTTCTCAACCCAGGAACTGAACCTGCATCTCCTACATTCACAGGTGAATTCCTTTACCACGGAGTCACCTTGGGAAGTCCAGAATAACCATTTACTATTTTGTAAATATGTGACAGAATATATCCACAAAGCTATCTCTTTCCAATATTGTTTTTGCAGGAAATTTTGTTACTCTCATTGTGTTTTTTTTTTGTTTTTATTCTCTTTTTTGTCAATTCTTTCAAATTCTTCAAGGTTATTGGCTTATTTTTGCAAGATTTCGATAGTGTTTATAATTTAAGTATTTATCTCGTCTTATAGGCGTCTAAAATAAGAGGAAAACACCGTGGTCCCCCGCCGCGGCGAAAGGCTCGGGCGCCGCGGGCGCTGCCTGCGGGCCGCGGGGCGCCGCGCTCGCGGGGTGCCCGCCGTCAGCTTCGGCCGCAGCCTTCCTGAGCGCCGCGTGCCCGTCGGTCACAGCGTGGGCGCCTCCTCGAGGACCAGCTCGGGAGGCCGTCTTGCTGAGCGCCCCGCGTCCGCGCGGCTGGCGAAGCCCCCTTCCCGGCCCGCGGCGCCTCCTGCCCGCCCGGGGCTCCTGGCCGCAGAGGCCCGCTAGGCTGATGTGGCCGATTATCAGCTGCTTCCTGTCGGGATGCTGAAAACACTTTTCCCCTTCTTTTTGTTGGAATACGTTTGCTGTAAGTGTTCCTTTATCGGTTTGGGGACAGCTCCTGCTCCACCCCAGGACGGGCGCCCGAGCTCGCGCCCCGCGCCGCGTCCCCGCCGCTGGGCGTCCGGCCCTGGGCCTCGCAGCGCCCCGGGGGTCTTCTGCGGCTCCGCGGAGGAACGGCCCCTCGGCTCCCCCTGGCTCCAAGACCGTCAGTTACGCCTGGACTGCCTCTCAGACGACAATAAATCAGGACACTGTTAGTTTGCTCCAAACCTGCCTTTTATTATTTAGCTACATTTACATCTCAATATGTTTTTTTGTTTTTAGCTGACAAATCTTTTAATATTTTATTAACAGTTTGAAATACTGTTTTAAAAAAATTTTCTGCATTATGGAGAACATCAAAATCATATATCTTTCTATGCCTTAAATATTTAGCTGTAAAAAATTTATATTCTTACTCGGGCAACTTTTAAATAATAGGCTCCATCTTCACAGGGAACATTGGTCTGAACCTCAGGAAGACACTGCCAGTAACCGTTGCAGTCCTGGAGGCAGTGGGCATGGGAGAAAGGCAGGACGTATTCAGAGAGAGAAAGGGGCCATCCGGGAAGCAGGCGGTGTCTATGTGCAGTAAAGAAGAGAAACAACGCTGTCCACACTGAAAATGGGGTTCAGTTCAGTTCAGTCGCTCAGTCATGCCTGACTGCGACCCCATGGACCGCAGCACGCCAGGCCTCCCTGTCCATCGCCAGCTCCCGGAGCTTACTCAAACTCATGGCCATTGAGTTGGTGATGCCATCCAACCAACTCATTCTCTGTTGTCCCCTTCTCCTCCTGCCTTCAATCTTTCCCAGCATTGGGGTCTTTTCCAATGAGTCAGCTCTTTGCATCAGGTGGCCAAAGTATTGGAGTTTCAGCTTCAGCATCAGTCCTTCCAGTGAACATTCAGGACTGATCTCCTTTAGGATGGACTGGTTGGATCTGCTTGCTGTCCAAGGAACTCTCAAGAGTCTTCTCCAACACCGCAGTTCAAAAGCATCAATTCTTTGGTGCTCAGCTTTCTTTATAGTCCAACTCTCACATCCATACATGACTACTGGAAAAACCGTAGCCTTGACTAAATGGACCTTTGTTGGAAAAGTAATGTCTCTGCTTTTTAATATGCTATCTAGGTTGGTCATAACTTTTCTTCCAAGAGTAACTGTCTTTTAATTTCATGGCTGCAGTCACCATCTGCAGTGATTTTGGAGCCCAAAAACTAAAGTCAGCCACTGTTTTCACTGTTTTCCCATCTATTTGCCATGAAGTAATGGGAGATCACATGCCATGATCTCAGTTTTCTGAATACTGAGCTTTAGGCCAACTTTTTCACTCTCGTCTTTCACTTTCATCAAGAGGCTTTTTAGTTCATCTTTGTTTTCTGCCATAAGTGTAGTGTCATCTGCATATCTGAGATTACTGATATTTCTCCTGGCAGTCTTGATTCCAGCTTGTCCTTCATCCAGCCCAGCATTTCTCATGATGTACTCTGCATATAAGTTAAATAGGTACAGTGACATTATACAGCCTCGACGTACTCCTTTTCCCATTTGGGACCAGTCTGTTTTTCCATGTCCAGTTCTAACTGTTGCTTCTTGACCTGCATACAGATTTCTCAAAAGGCAGGTCAGGTGCTCTGGTATTCCCATCTCTTTCAGAATTTTCCACAGTTTATTGTGATCCACACAGTCAAAGGCTTTGGCATAGTCAAGAAAGCAGAAATAGATGTTTTTCTGGAACTCTCTTGCTTTTTCCATGATCCAGCAGATGTTGGCAATTTGATCTCTGGTTGCTCTGCCTTTTCTAAACCCAGCTTGAACATCTGGAAGTTCACGGTTCACGTATTGCTGAAGCCTGGCTTGGAGAATTTTGAGCATTACTTTACTAGCATGTGAGATGAGTGCAATTGTGTGGTAGTTTGAGCATTCTTTGGCATTGCCTTTTTTGGGGATTGGAATGAAAACCGACCTTTTTCCAGTCCTGTGGCCATTGCTGAATTTTCCAAATTTGCTGACGTATTGAGTGCAGCACTTTTACAGCATCATCTTTTAGGATTTGAAATAGCTCAGCTGGAATTCCATCACCTCCACTAGCTTTGTTCATAGTGATGGTTCTTAAGGCCCACTTGACTTCACATTTGAGGATGTCTGGCTCTAGGTGAGTGATCACACCATCGTGATTATCTGGGTCATGAAGATCTTTTTTGTACAGTTCTTCTGTGTATTCTTGCCACCTCTTCTTAATATCTTCTGCTTCTGTTAGGTCCATACCATTTCTGTCCTTTATCGTGCCCATCTTTGCATGAAATGTTCCCTTGGTATCTCTTTCTTGAAAAGATCTCTAGTCTTCCCCATTCTATTGTTTTCCTCTATTTCTTTGCACTGATCACTGAGGAAGGCTTTTTTATCTCTCCTTGATATTCTTTGAAACTCTGCATTTAAATGGGTATATCTTTCCTTTTCTCCTTTGCTTTTGGCCTCTCTTCTTTTCACAGCTATTTGTAAGGCCTTCTCAGACAGCCATTTTGCTTTTTTGCATTTCTTTTTCTTGGGGATGGTCTTGCTCCCTGTCTCCTGTACAGTGTCATGAACCTCCGTCCAGTTGTGGATGTGACTGGTGATGGAAACAAGGTCCAATGCTGTAAAGAGAAATATTGCATAGGAACCTGGAATGTTAGGTCCATGAATCAAGGTAAATTAGAAGTGATCAAACGGGATGGCAAGAGTGAACGTTGACATTTTCTGAATCAGCAAACTAAAAGGGACTGGAATGGGTGAATTTAACTCAGATGACCATTATGTCTATTACTGTGGGCAAGAATCCCTTAGAAGAAATGGAGTAGTCATCATAGTCAACAAAAGAGTCTGAAATGCAGTACCTGGATGCAATCTCTAAAACGACAGAATGATCTCTGTCTCTAAGACAAACCATTCAATATCACAGTTATCCGAGTCTATGCGCCAACCAGTAATGCTGAAGAAGCTGAACTTGAATGGTTCAATGAAGACCTACAAGACCTTCTAGAACTAACACCTAAAACAGATGTCCTTTTCATTGTAGGGGACTGGAATGCAAAAGTAGGAAGTCAAGAAACACCTGGAGTAACAGGCACATTTGGCCTTGGTGTACAGAATGAAGCAGGGCAAAGGCTAATAAAGTTCTGTCAAGAGAATGCACTGGTCATAGCAAACACCCTCTTCCAACAACACAAGAGAAGATTCTACACATGGACATCACCAGATGGTCAACACTGAAATCAGATTGATTATATTCTTTGCAGCCAAAGATGGAGAAGCTCTATACAGTCAACAAAAACAACACCAGGAGCTGACTGTAGCTCAGATCATGAACTCCTTATTGCCAAATTCAGACTCAAATTGAAGAAAGTAGGGGAACCACTAGACCATTCAGGTATGACCTAAGTCAAATCCCTTATGATTATACAGTGGAAGTGAGAAATAGATTTATGGGACTAGATCTGACAGACAGAGTGCCTGATGAACTATGGACAGAGGTTCATGACATTGTACAGGAGACAGGGAGCAAGACCATCCCCATGGAAAAGAAAATGGTATTAGCTGATTGGAAAACTAAAGAGAGTGATATAACCATAAGATATAATAAAAATGATTCTATTCACAAAAAGAAAGATCCTTAGGAATGACTGTACTAAGGTAAAGTCTCTTTAGGAAGAAAATACAAAACTTTTCATCAGGAAGCTCTGAGTAAATGGAAAAGACATAATATATGTAAATACTTGCATTTTTAAAAGGAGGCTATAACATTTTTATAGAGTTCTAATAAAATCACTAATGAATTTTTAGGAGATCGTGACAAAATTAATCGATAGCTCATAGGGAAGAGTAAATATGCTAAACTCTTGAACCTGAAATGGAAGGGCATGTAGGCTCAGCCAGACAGCCACATGTTTTAAGAAGTGCTGAAGTAAAGCTGCAAGGTCCTGCCAGAGCAATGACTGAAGGAACAGAATGTGCGTCTAGACAGATACCCAGAACATGGAGGGATGTGGTGTAGAATTAAAGTGAAATTGCAGATCAGCGAGTGAAAGCGGTTTATTTTCACTAAGAAAATGAAAGTGGCTGAAGAGTTGGTAATAAAACTGACTTGTGTTTTAAAGCCACCCCATTCTCCAGAGGATCCAACATGGGTCTCCTGCATCGGGAGGCAGATTCTTTACCATCTGGGCCAGAAGCAAAGTCCTTAAACCTCACTTCCAGACTGAACTCCATGGGGCCAGAAAGGCAGACATTAGCACGCAAAGCCTGAAGTGGAGAAGGTACAAGCTGACCTTGGGTGGGAAGGTTGTCTTGTGTCTGACACAATTAGTCATGTGATCGGGGGGAAGATTTAGGCATGAATATGTAAATGGCAACCCACTCCAGTTCTCTTGCCTGGAAAATCCCATGGACCGAGAAGCCTGGTAGGCTACAGTCCATGAGGTCGCAAGAATCGGACATGACTGAGCAAATTCACTTTCACTGTGATGTACAAATCCCAAGTTTTCATGTGCAAAAGAGCAAAGCACCAAGTATGGCCTGTTAAGATATTTATAGGGAGAACTTGAACAAAGAAGGCAAAAAACAACAGACACCTTGATAGAAAATTCAACTTGACCCTGGACGAAGTCATTGCTTGAGAAGACAAGGGAGAAAGAACACGAAGGGCCACGTGGGAACATGTTTAGCTTGTGGATGGACAGCGCGTAGCGGTGGTGGGTGCCTCTTTCTCCCCTCGTCCCATCGGCCGAGCTCAGATGTGGGGACTAACCTGCAGTGGGGTGAGACTGGTGGAGTGCTTTCTGAGGAACCGGCCCTCAAGCTTCATAAGGACCCTTCAGCAGGCACCAGCCATTTCCTGGACAGAGGGCCCCGTGGCCGCTGGACAGTCACAGACATGTCCCCAGGAACAGAGTGCGCTCGGCCCACGCCCCATGGTTTTGATCTGGACGCCCTCTCCAAGCAGCCCCACTTCCAAGAGTGGGGGACACAGGATGAAAATGCATCTCATAGCCTCACTGCTCCTCTGCAGACCGAGAACATGGCGGGTCCACCTCCCGGATGGCTCACGTGCGCAATCAAAGAAAGGTGTCTGCCGTTCATTGTTGGTGAAATGTTGCAAGACAAAACAAATCTCACACTATTCGCAGAGTTGGGAAATACAGGTCTCCAACCAGGGCAGCATGGACAAGAGGTTACGCTCCTCTTGTGACCCTGGGGCACCTGTCCAGCTGGTCACTGGAGTATCAGGCCCTGAATTTGATCGTCCCAGCCACCACTGTGTGCTCGGGGGACAATGTGAACAAAGGGGGAGCTTATTTCAAGGGGCTCGGAGTTGCTCGGCTGTCGCTGGGTCCAGGGTGCTTTAAAATCTTGTGTGTGTCCCAGGTGTCTGAGTGGTAAAGTGACGTGAAGAAGATGCCGAAGACAAGGGTTCGATCCCTGGGCTGGGAAGGCCCCCTGGAGGAGGGCACGACACCCACTCCAGTGCTCTTGCCTGGAGAATCCCATGGGCAGAGGAGCCTGGAGGGCTGCCGTCCACGAGGTCGCAGAGAGTTGGACACAACTGAGCAACTGAACAACAACCAAACCCTTCCAGACGTGAGAGCGAGACTCAAGAGGCAGAGAGGGGCTCTGCAGGCACCCCATGTCTGCCCAGTGCTCTGGGCGGTCCCGGCCCAGGAGCCTCCTGGGGGAGGGCACCGGAGCCCTGGAGAGGAGTGCCCGCCAGGCCACAGGTGTCCTCCAGGCCCGGCTGAGCAGAGAAGGAGCGGGACCTGCCTGGGGCCCCGGGCCTCCTGCACGCGACCCCTCCCCACCGCGAGGGAGCAGGCTCTGTGCTGACGTGACAGGCGCTTCCTCCCGCTGGGCCATGGCCCGCCGGCTGGCACAGCTCCTGTCTGTGGGCCTGGGCTCCAGCTCTCGAGCAGTGGCTGCTGGCCGCTGCCCAGCCCCCTGGGAGAGACGCGGCTGTCCCTTCCAAGCCTGTCCGCCTTCAGGCCATGACCCCGTGGGCCTTCCCTGTGGGGCCAGAACCCAGGCTCCCTGGGAGCGTGGCAGCCACTGCCAGCTTGGGCACCTGCCCGGCCGGAGGCTGGGTTACCTGCCTCCGTCGTCTAGTCGCCACACGCCCTCCTCCCAGTAGTCTGACATCGAATCATTCAGCACAAGCTGGTTCCCAAAATGTAAATGCAAACTAGTTTTATGAACAGCTAAGACATTTTTGGCGTGGCGAAAATATTTGGGATAAAGATTTGCATACAGAGAATTTTTAGATGAATTGATTCTCCTACTTATTATACTGTTTTCCTGGGGGAAAGAAAAATACTTTTAAACAGGGAAAACATTTTTTAAAAGCAGTTGAATTTTCCCCTCTGGAGTAAAATATAGTCTCCCCACGTGCAGCCTCCGCAGGAAGGTTTCCTGGGCCTGTGAGCTCGGTGGCTCTCAGAACTTCCCATCTTAGTGCCGAGTCTGAGGGAATGGAGGTCTCCTCGCTCCCCATGGCTACAGCTGGTTGGACCAGCTCTGTCCCTCTGATCCAAGTGGGCCCATCAGATCACATGTTCCGGAAACTGAGAATCAGGGCTGATGAGGAGACTTGGAGCTGTGGCATCTGACGTCTCCCACACGGACGGGAGAGGCAAATGATGGAGTCTGCCCGAGCGGGGAACAGAGTGGTCCAGGTGGGAGGGAGGGCGGAGCCTGCCAGGCCCACGCAGGAAGCAAGGCCCACGCAGGAAGCAGGGGCCCACGCAGGAGGCAGGGGCCCACGCAGGAAGCAGGGCCCACGCAGGAAACAGGGGCCCACGCAAGGCTCCCAGCTCCGTTCCTCCTCTGACTCCAGGCACCACCCGGTAGCCTTACAATAAATGCCCCCTTTTTTATAGTAGGACAAGGAGGTTACTGCTTCTGTATGCAGGCTGTGCCCTGCACCCTCTTTGGTAAATACTGGATGCTAGAAGCTCATCAGCAAGCTCCCAGGACCGGGCTCACAGCTGACAGAGCCTAGCCTCTTGCAGCCCTTGCCGCGCTCTGCATTCTGGGGGCGGGAGGAGGTGGCGTGGGTGGGAGGGCCTCTGAGCCTCGGGGAGACTCCGGGAGGGCCCTGGGTTCCATTGCACCTGGGGGAGGGGTTTGGCCATCCCGCTGCCTCTCCGTCTTTCTCTCTCAAAATTGAGAAATGTAAACAGGGGTCAGCTGTCTGCATTTCAGAAGATCTTTGAGGGATGAAGGAAAGGCTCCATGAGGCTGGGATGGGAACGGCGCCCTCCCCTTGTGCACCATGTCCCGGACCATTCACCCAGAGGCCTCCCTGTGACAGCGTGTCCTTTGTGTCCTGACCTAAGCTTTCCACTGCAGAATTCAGGGCTGTAAGAAGCCTCAGGGGTTGTATGCATTGGCCTCGGTGTTTCAGATAAGGAAGCCAAGGCTTTGAAAGAGAAATTAATTCCCTAAGTTACAGAGCTAATTAAAAGCAGATTCTGGGACTAAAACTCAGATTCCCCTACTCTAGTCCAAACTCTTCATGGTCTTAACTGTCTTAGATTGCTTTTTAATCGTATATTTTAGGCTTCACTAGAAGGCCTCTCTCCAGCTTATCCTGAATCATTGCTTTGAGTTGCGTGCTTCTCTGGATTGTCCATATCTTTAGGACAGCTTAGAATCAAAAGCCCTGTCTGGCAGAATAAATCCAGTTTTCAGAAGTTTCTCTCCAACTCAGCCATAGGCAATTTCTTCCTCCTAGACCATAGGAAATAATTTTAAATTTCCTGTTCCTTTTGTGTTTTCTTTTCTCCTCTCTGATCCAAAGAAAACCATAAAATATATTACAGCTAATCATGACTAGAAGCATTTCTGTATGAACAACGTGAATCTTCAGATTTGTCTAATCAGAAGAAATTAATTTTTTAGGTTTGTGTTTATTTTTTGGTTTGCTTGGCAAAGCCTGTGCTTAAACATTGATAAAGTGCTGGATTTGGGCTTGGAGTGTTTGCCCAAAGACACCATGCTCTTGCAAACGCTTTCGATGCTCAAAGTCCTGGGAGACTTTCCACGAGTTGTTCAGCTGTAGCTGGAGGCCGACGTGAGGACCACTAGCTGGCTGTCTGTGCACACTGTGCTTTTTCCACACTCAGGAGACAATGTCTGCTCTCCTCAGAAACCCAGGCCGACTCCTGAGAGCGGCCATGTGAGCCGTGGGTCAGCAGAGCCTTCTGGGTGACAGGAGCTCCTCCTGCCACCTCCCCTTCCTCCCTGGAGACAACCCTGCCAAGACGCACAAGCCAACTAGCATGTGTGCACGTGTGCGTGAACGTCTGAGTGTGTGCGTGTGTGAGCTTGTGGTGTGTGTTCTGGATGCTCTGCTGTGATCATTGACTTATAGATCAATATGAAGGGATACCTAATCTTAAAATTGCCCTAAACAGACTTAAGGCCTTGATTTATAATAATGGCAGCATCGTGTTCTTACTGTGGCAAAGGATAAATGTTTCAAAAACTGGGATTTGAGAAAGTCAGATTGTGTTTATCTCAAGTTGGAATATTATCTTCCTTATATACCAGAATAATCCCCAGATATGTTAAGAGTTGTATGTAAACATTTGAATTAACAATTTATAGCTTAGAGACGACTGTAAACGCACATCATCTCAGGTCTCATCCCTTGTGAGAATACAACAAACTTAGATAAGGGAATTTTGTTTAAAAAGAAAATCCACAAGGATTAAATAGACAGGAATGGAAGGAAAGCAATAAGATTTTGGAGGATGGAGAGAAGCTGGGCAAGCATCCTGCTGCAGCAGCGAGTCATGCGGCGGAAGCTCTAAAGTCACGGGCCGGCAGCGCCAGGCTCCTCTGGGTCTGGGGGCACGCCGCCGTCACAGAGCAAGATGGAAAGACTGCTCGAGGGCAGTGCGAAGGCTGCTCCACACCCCTGTCGCTCGTCTGCTTCTTTGGATGCCCTCCCTGCCCTTTTCTTGGCAGAAACCTTGATGTTTAAGGGGCGCCAGGTTCTACTGAGGGCGCCATCGCTGTTCTGAAAGCGTAGCTCTCACTTGCATGTTGAGGTCTGTGTGTGAGGATTCCTCCTCCCTCAGCCCTTCACCATTTAGCTCCCCAGGTTGGCGGCTGATAGGTGCAAGCAGGGAATCTGGAGGCTTTCTGCTCGTCAGCAATAGAGAACCGGGGTGACAGACATCAGATGCTTTCCAACGACTCGCTCAGCCTCCAGTAATTCAAACATAACACGTGCCCCTCACCCCCCTGAACCTCCAACCAGCTTTCCCATCGCCTGGACCTCATTATGAACAGCCCTCAAGGATGGAGTGCACTGAGGGAAGCCTCAGCGTGAGGGACAAGACCTGAAAGCACGGGTTGAAACACACAACCTAGAAGGAGCAGGAGCTGCGCTGAGACGAGGAAAAGAAACTCGCCCTTACGGAAGCAGGAGCAGAGTGCCGGGAGGGGCGCTCAGGGCAAGGGCGCCCAGGAGGGGACGCCTCCTGCTGCCAGCAGAGGTGTGAAGCTCACTAGAAAATTAGAAAGATAGAAAAAAAGTCACTAAAGATGGGATATATTAGAGCAAAATATTAGAATGTTAAGACTATCCCAGAAGATTCAACATCCAAACCAAAGGAGTTACAGAAAGGGAAAATAAGAAAACAGACAAACAAACAGCAACGAAGCAATTGGAAGGAATTTCCCAGGCCAGTGAGATGAGTTGCCAGAAGGGAAGCTCGTTGCCTGACCATGGCCTCAGCACAGAGGGTGGAGACAGGCCCACGCTGAGGAGGTGTGACGACTTCAGAACACCTGAGAGCAAGCCGCAGAAGGGGAGGGGTTTGGCCATCCCGCTGCCTCTCCGTCTTTCTCTCTCAAAATTGAGAAATGTAAACAGGGGTCAGCTGTCTGCATTTCAGAAGATCTTTGAGGGATGAAGGAAAGGCTCCATGAGGCTGGGATGGGAACGGCGCCCTCCCCTTGTGCACCATGTCCCGGACCATTCACCCAGAGGCCTCCCTGTGACAGCGTGTCCTTTGTGTCCTGACCTAAGCTTTCCACTGCAGAATTCAGGGCTGTAAGAAGCCTCAGGGGTTGTATGCATTGGCCTCGGTGTTTCAGATAAGGAAGCCAAGGCTTTGAAAGAGAAATTAATTCCCTAAGTTACAGAGCTAATTAAAAGCAGATTCTGGGACTAAAACTCAGATTCCCCTACTCTAGTCCAAACTCTTCATGGTCTTAACTGTCTTAGATTGCTTTTTAATCGTATATTTTAGGCTTCACTAGAAGGCCTCTCTCCAGCTTATCCTGAATCATTGCTTTGAGTTGCGTGCTTCTCTGGATTGTCCATATCTTTAGGACAGCTTAGAATCAAAAGCCCTGTCTGGCAGAATAAATCCAGTTTTCAGAAGTTTCTCTCCAACTCAGCCATAGGCAATTTCTTCCTCCTAGACCATAGGAAATAATTTTAAATTTCCTGTTCCTTTTGTGTTTTCTTTTCTCCTCTCTGATCCAAAGAAAACCATAAAATATATTACAGCTAATCATGACTAGAAGCATTTCTGTATGAACAACGTGAATCTTCAGATTTGTCTAATCAGAAGAAATTAATTTTTTAGGTTTGTGTTTATTTTTTGGTTTGCTTGGCAAAGCCTGTGCTTAAACATTGATAAAGTGCTGGATTTGGGCTTGGAGTGTTTGCCCAAAGACACCATGCTCTTGCAAACGCTTTCGATGCTCAAAGTCCTGGGAGACTTTCCACGAGTTGTTCAGCTGTAGCTGGAGGCCGACGTGAGGACCACTAGCTGGCTGTCTGTGCACACTGTGCTTTTTCCACACTCAGGAGACAATGTCTGCTCTCCTCAGAAACCCAGGCCGACTCCTGAGAGCGGCCATGTGAGCCGTGGGTCAGCAGAGCCTTCTGGGTGACAGGAGCTCCTCCTGCCACCTCCCCTTCCTCCCTGGAGACAACCCTGCCAAGACGCACAAGCCAACTAGCATGTGTGCACGTGTGCGTGAACGTCTGAGTGTGTGCGTGTGTGAGCTTGTGGTGTGTGTTCTGGATGCTCTGCTGTGATCATTGACTTATAGATCAATATGAAGGGATACCTAATCTTAAAATTGCCCTAAACAGACTTAAGGCCTTGATTTATAATAATGGCAGCATCGTGTTCTTACTGTGGCAAAGGATAAATGTTTCAAAAACTGGGATTTGAGAAAGTCAGATTGTGTTTATCTCAAGTTGGAATATTATCTTCCTTATATACCAGAATAATCCCCAGATATGTTAAGAGTTGTATGTAAACATTTGAATTAACAATTTATAGCTTAGAGACGACTGTAAACGCACATCATCTCAGGTCTCATCCCTTGTGAGAATACAACAAACTTAGATAAGGGAATTTTGTTTAAAAAGAAAATCCACAAGGATTAAATAGACAGGAATGGAAGGAAAGCAATAAGATTTTGGAGGATGGAGAGAAGCTGGGCAAGCATCCTGCTGCAGCAGCGAGTCATGCGGCGGAAGCTCTAAAGTCACGGGCCGGCAGCGCCAGGCTCCTCTGGGTCTGGGGGCACGCCGCCGTCACAGAGCAAGATGGAAAGACTGCTCGAGGGCAGTGCGAAGGCTGCTCCACACCCCTGTCGCTCGTCTGCTTCTTTGGATGCCCTCCCTGCCCTTTTCTTGGCAGAAACCTTGATGTTTAAGGGGCGCCAGGTTCTACTGAGGGCGCCATCGCTGTTCTGAAAGCGTAGCTCTCACTTGCATGTTGAGGTCTGTGTGTGAGGATTCCTCCTCCCTCAGCCCTTCACCATTTAGCTCCCCAGGTTGGCGGCTGATAGGTGCAAGCAGGGAATCTGGAGGCTTTCTGCTCGTCAGCAATAGAGAACCGGGGTGACAGACATCAGATGCTTTCCAACGACTCGCTCAGCCTCCAGTAATTCAAACATAACACGTGCCCCTCACCCCCCTGAACCTCCAACCAGCTTTCCCATCGCCTGGACCTCATTATGAACAGCCCTCAAGGATGGAGTGCACTGAGGGAAGCCTCAGCGTGAGGGACAAGACCTGAAAGCACGGGTTGAAACACACAACCTAGAAGGAGCAGGAGCTGCGCTGAGACGAGGAAAAGAAACTCGCCCTTACGGAAGCAGGAGCAGAGTGCCGGGAGGGGCGCTCAGGGCAAGGGCGCCCAGGAGGGGACGCCTCCTGCTGCCAGCAGAGGTGTGAAGCTCACTAGAAAATTAGAAAGATAGAAAAAAAGTCACTAAAGATGGGATATATTAGAGCAAAATATTAGAATGTTAAGACTATCCCAGAAGATTCAACATCCAAACCAAAGGAGTTACAGAAAGGGAAAATAAGAAAACAGACAAACAAACAGCAACGAAGCAATTGGAAGGAATTTCCCAGGCCAGTGAGATGAGTTGCCAGAAGGGAAGCTCGTTGCCTGACCATGGCCTCAGCACAGAGGGTGGAGACAGGCCCACGCTGAGGAGGTGTGACGACTTCAGAACACCTGAGAGCAAGCCGCAGATGCTGGGATGGCAGAGAGACACGAGCAAGCACAGAGGCCTTGAGCTCCTTACACACCTGAAAGCAAGAAGAGAATGAAGAGACACCTTCATGATCCTGAAGGAAGCAATCT
Organism: Litocranius walleri; assembly: GCA_006410535.1. Classification (NCBI taxonomy): domain Eukaryota; kingdom Metazoa; phylum Chordata; class Mammalia; order Artiodactyla; family Bovidae; genus Litocranius; species Litocranius walleri. Next base: position 186,959 of record SJYG01000950.1, read on the forward strand.
CTAACATTAAATTCCACACCCAATAAACTGACCCGACAATGTCAGGATAGAAGAAAAACATCTACAACATGCAACTCCTAAAGACTTTGCTCCCCAGGCACCGTTCGTTGGGAAGCTAGAGGATAAATGAATAGAAAAACAAAATGTGCAAGGGAAACAAAATGGGACACCCTTCCTGGGGAAACGCGCCAGGGCCTGTGGCTGGAGCTGGGCGCCCACTCCAGGCCTCTCTATTCCTGGTTCTGCTCGTCCCACCCCTCTGACCAGCAACCGGCTGGAACTTTGCCTGGTTCTCTTTGCTGGGAGGATGAGGTCTCTGCTCTTTCCCACACACCATACCCTGAACTGGCTGAGGATGCTTGTTCATCATAAGAAGCTGCTCTGACCTGCAGCTTGAGGAAGGTCAGCCTGAGCAGGGGACATAGCTCAGCCCACGTCTGCCCGGTCACAAAACAGCTTAGCGAGCAATAGTGGGCATCCCTGTCTTGTTTCTGAATTTAGCAGGAACGCTTTCAGCTGTTCACCACTGAGTACAGCGTTGGCTGTGGGCTCTCAGTGCTGAGATGTGTCCCCTGTATATCCACTTTGATGAGAGTTTTTAATCATGAATGGATGTTGAATTTTTGTCAAATACCTTTTCCGAGACTATTGAGATGATCGTATGGTTTTTATCCTTCCTTTTGTTAATGTGGTGTATCATTTTGATTGATTTGTGAATACTGAATCATCCTTGAATCCCTGGAATAAATCCCACCTCATCACGTGTATTGTGCTTTTTATATATTGTTGAATTCAGGTTGTTAATATTTTGCTGACAGTCTTTGTATCCATAGTCCTCAGACATATTTTCTGTAATTTTCTCTGTTTTTGGTATTGTCTTCGTCTTGTTTTGGTATCAGGTTAATGGTGGACTCACAGGATGAACCTGAGAGTGTTCCGTCCTCTTCAGCTTTTGGGGACTAGTTTGAGAAGGATAAGTGTTAGCTCTTTTATACATTTGATAGAATTACCCTGTGAAATTGCCTGGTCCTGAGCTTTCATTTTCAGGGAGTTCTTTTTCTTTTATTACAAATACATTTCCTTACTAGTGATTTCTCTGTTCAGATTCTTTCTTTCTGATTCAGTTTTGGAAGGTTATGATTCTAGAAATGTGTTCATTTTCCAAGCTGTCCAATTTGTTGGCAGATAGCTATAGAATTCTCTTATGATTTTTTCTATATCTGTGGTATTGGCTTTTATTTCACCTCTTACTTTTGTTTTATTTGGGTACTCTCACTTTTTTTTTTTCATGAGCTTGGCTAAGTTTCATCAATTTTGCTTATCTTAAAAAAAAAACAGCACTGCGTTTCATCAATCCTTTCTGTTTTTTTTTTCTCTATTTTATCTGTGTCCTATCTGATCATTATTATTTTCTTCCTTCTGTTGACTTTGGGATTTGTTTGTTCTTCTTTTTCTTAGAAGTCCTAACCACAGTAATCAGACAAGAAAAAGGCAGAAGGCACCCAGATTGGAGGGGAAGAAATGAACATGTCACTGCTTGCAGATGACACGATACTATATACAGAAAACCCTAAAGTCTTGCTGGAAAACTGTTAGAACTAATAAAAGACTCCAGTAAAGCTTCAGGATACAAGATTAATGCACAGTAATCTCTTGCTTTCCTAAGCAAACAGGAAGAGAAAGCCAGGAAACAAACTCATTTAAAATGACACCACACAGAGTAAAATAAGGAGTCACCTTAACCAAGGGAGTAAGACATGTGTGCTCTGAAAATGATACGACAGTGATGAGGGATCTGAAATGATATGAAGAGATGGAAAGATGGCCCATGTTCCTGGATTGAAAGAAATAATATTGTTAAACTGTCCATACTACCCAAAACACTCTACAGATTCATTTAATCCCCTATCAAAATACCATGACATTTTTAAAAACAGAACTAAAACAAATAATCTTAAAAGTTATATGTAATCACAAAAGGCCCTGAAGTATGAAAACAATCTTGAAGGAAATAAAAAAAAAGCTAGAGATATCACCCTCTCTGACTTTAGACTATACTACAAAGCTACAATATTCAAAACAGTAAGGCACTGCGCCCCCCCACCGCAAACAGATACATAGATCAACATAATAGGTGAGACAGCCCAGAAATAAATCTGTACATTTATGGTCAATTAATCTACAGCAAAGCAAGCAACAATAGACAATGGAGGAAAGATGGTCTCTTTAATAAATGGTGCTGGGAAAACTGGACAGTTCCATGCAAAAGGATGAGAATATTCTCTAGCACCGTATACAAAAATAAACTCAAAACGGATTAAAGACCTAAATGTAAGACCCGAAACCATAGAAATCCTGGAGGGAACATAAGCAGAACACTCACTGAATAAATTGTAACATTATTTCTTTGGATCTGTGTCCTAAAGCAAAGGAAACAAAAGCCAAAATAAACAAATGGGGCCTAATAAAACTTAAAGAGATTTTTCACAGCAGAGGGAATAATTGAGAAAAAGAAAAGACAACCCACTGAATGGGAGAAAATATTTGCAAATAGTATGACTAGTAAGGGGTTAATATCTACACTCTATAAACAGCTCATATAACTCAAAATCAAGAAAATAATCTGATTTAAATTGAGCAGAAGACCTGAGTAGATACTGTTCCAAAGAAGACATACTGATGGGCAACAGGCAAGTAAGATGCTCTGCTTTGCTAATTATCAGGGAAATGCAGATCAAAACCACATGAGGTATCACCTCATACCTATGGCCATCATCAGAAAGACCACAAACAGCAAATGTTGGAGAGGATGTGGAGAAAAGAGAACCCTCACCAGCTGTTAATGGGAATGCAAATCAGTGCAACCACAGTGGAAACCACTGCGAAACTTCCTCTCGGAGCTAAGGCCAGAGCTACTGCGTGGTCCAGCAATTCCAGTCAGGGCTTGCGTCCGAAAGAAACGAGAATTAGTCCAAAAGTGAGCATGCACCCCAATGTTCATGGCAATGTCATGTGCAGAAGTTAAGATACAGGAGCAACCTAAGTGTCCATCAACAGATAAACAGGAAAAGATGTAGTACATGTACACAGGAATGAGTATGTGCTGAGTCATCTCAGTCGCGTCTGAGTCTTCGAGACCCCAGGGACTGCAGCCCACCAGGCTCCGCCGTCCATGGGACTCTCCAGGCAAGAACACTGGAGTGGGCTGCCATTTCCTGACCCGGGGGATCATCTCGACCTAGGGAGCGAACACGTGTCTCTTATGTCTCTTGCATTGGCAGGTGGGTGCCTTACAACCAGCACCACTGGAGAACCCCACAATGAAATATCACTCAGCCTTACAAAAGAACAAATTCTGCTACTTACAACATCATGGATGAACCTAGAGGGTATTTTGTTTGGTGAAATCAGAGAAAGACAAATGCTGTATAATATCACTTATGTGTGAAATCTGGAGATAAAAAAGTATGTAACTGAGTCAGTTCTAATGAGGTGGATGAACCCAGAACCAATTTTGCAGAGTGAAGTCTGAAATAAAAAGACAGTTACTGTATATCAATGCATATATGTGGAATCTGAAAAGATGGCACCAACAATCCTATGTATCCCTATACATGTATGCCTACAAGTGCCTGCAATGAGATGCAAACATAAAAACAGAATTTTGGGTCAGTGGGAGGACAGGGTGGAGAAGAGCATTTGGGAGGAGAGCATTGAAATACATGTGTCATCATATGTGAAACAGATAACCAGTGCGAGCTTGACATTTGAAGCATGGCACCCAAAGCTGGTCCCCGGGACAGCCTGGACGGATAGGCTGGCGAGGTAGGTGGGAGGGGGGTTCAGGATGGAGGGGGTGCATGAGCACTCACGACTGATTCATAACCGTGCATGGCAACAGCCATCACAGTGTTGTAAGGTAACTGTCCTCCAATCAAAAAAAAGAACAGACTCCCAGATATAGAGAACAAACTAGCAGTTACCAGAGGGGAGCGGTGGGGAGAGGGGACTAGATGGGGGAGCATAAGAACTGCAAACCATGGCACATAAACAGATGAGCAATAAGCATACAGGCACAGCACAGGCTCACAGAAGGCGAGGGACCCCGCTCCAGCGCTCTCACCTGGAGACTCCCAAGGACGGCCTTGCTCACAACCATCCTCATGGGACACTTGTGCGCCTCAGGGAGCTGAGGTCACCACAGCCCAGAGACTGGGTCATCCTGGGAGCATCCAATGGGGGGCACTGTCACCCCTCTGCACACACCAGTGGGTGCTGGCTACTGAGTTTCCCGCAGCTAAGCTCAACACACTTAGGCATCCGTGCATGCATTTCAGGATGTTTACACAGACGTGCATATACTCACACTGCGAACCCATCTGCCTACACGTGTACAGATAGACGGCTCCATCCACACCCACATGTGCTCCTGGTAGGTTTGTACGGAAGAGTCGCCATTTAGACACGGACCCAGATAGTGACCACCCCTGGGGTCAAGGTGGAAGATCTGACACACACGGAGCTTTTCCACATCAATTTGGATAAGTTTAAATTTATAACCGATTACAAAATAATACTTGAAAACCCTCATTTAAAAATTAGAACCTTACAAATAAGTTCTGATAACAGATTTTTCCTTCACTTGTTCAGTCGCTAAGTTGTGTCTGACTCTGCAACCTCATGGACCTCCACTATCTTTCAGAGTTTGCTCAAATTCATGTCCATTGAGTCAGTGATGCCATCTAGCCTCTCGTCCTCTGCCGCCCCCTTTTCCTGTTCCCTTCAATCTTTCCCAGAATCAGGGTGTTTTCCAATGAGTTAGCTCTTTGCATCAAGTGGTCAAAGTATTGAAGTTCCAGCTTCAGCATTAAGCCCTTTCATTCTGAAGCACAGATAGATGACCATACATTTCTGTATCTATGTATGATCTCTCTATGAATGTGTCTATATGTACACACACCTGAGTCTTACCATTTTTGATCCAAAGTAAAATGTGACTATGAAGTAAGACATTGATTTTATTACAACAAATTTCACCCCAAATTTAACATAATAATTTATTTCTCAGACAGAGATAGCCTCCCAAACTGAGTGAAATGACAACCAGTTCTCACCAGAATATTCTGTCAGTTCAGTTCAGTTCAGTTGCTCAGTCGTGTCTGACTCCGCGACCCCATGAATCACAGCACGCCAGGCCTCCCTGTTCATCACCATCTCCCGGAGTTCACTCAGATTCACGTCCATCGAGTCCGTGGTGCCATCCAGCCATCTCATCTTCAGTCGTTCCCTTCTCCTCCTGCCCCTAATCCCTCCCAGCATCAGAATCTTTTCCAATGAGTCAACTCTTCGCATGAGGTGGCCAAAGTACTGGAGTTTCAGCTTTAGCATCATTCCTTCCAAAGAACACCCAGGGCTGATCTCCTTCAGAATGGACTGGTTGGATCTCCTTGCAGTCCAAGGGACTCTCAAGAGTCTTCTCCAACACCACAGTTCTAAAGCATCAATTCTTTGGTTCCCAGCTTCTTCACACTCTCACATCCATACGTGACCACAGGAAAAACCATAGCCTTGACTAGACAGACCTTAGTCGGCAAAGTAATGTCTCTACTTTTGAATATACTATCTAGGTTGGTCGTAACTTTTCTTCCAAGGAGTAAACGTCTTCTCATTTCATGGCTGCAGTCACCATCTGCAATGATTTTAGAGCCCATCAAAATAAAGTCTGACACTGTTTCCACTGTTTCCCCATCTATTTCCCATGAAGTGATGGGATCGGATGCCATGATCTTCGTTTTCTGAATGCTGAGCTTTAAGCCAACTTTTTCACTCTCCTCTTTCACTTTCATCAAGAGGCTTTTTAGGTCCTCTTCACTTTCTGCCATAATGGTGGTGTTATCTGCATATCTGAGGTTATTGATATTTCTCCTGGCAATCTTGATTCCAGCTTGTGTTTCTTCCAGTCCAGTGTTTCTCATGATGTACTCTGCATAGAAGTTAAATAAGTAGGGTGACAATATACAGCCTTGACGTACTCCTTTTCCTATTTGGAAACAGTCTGTTGTTCCATGTCCAGTTCTAACTGTGGCTTCCTGACCTACATACAGATTTCTCAAGAGGCAGCTCAGGTTGTCTGGTATTCCCATCTCTTTCAGAATTTTCCACAGTTTCTTATGATCCACACAGTCAAAGGCTTTGGCATAGTCAATAAATCAGAAATAGATGTTTTTCTGGAAGCCTCTTGCTTTTTTCATGATCCAGTGGATGTTGGCTATTTAATCTCTGGTTCCTCTGCCTTTTCTAAAACCAGCTTGAACATCAGGGAGTTCACGGTTCATATATTGCTGAAGCCTGGCTTGGAGAATTTTGAGCATTACTTTACTAGCATGTGAGATGAGTGCAATTGTGTGGTAGTTTGAGCATTCTTTGGCATTGCTTTTCTTTGGAATTGGAATGAAAACTGACCTTTTCCAGTCCTGTGGCCACTGCTGAGTTTTCCAGATTTGCTGGCATATTGAGTGCAGCACTTTCACAGCATCATCTTTCAGGATTTGAAATAGCTCAACTGGAATTCCATCCCCTCCACTAGCTTTGCTTGTAGTGATGCTTTCTAAGGCCCACTTGACTTCAGATTCCAAGATGCCTTGCTCTAGATTAATGATCACATCATCACGATTATCTGGGTCATGAAGATCTTTTTTGTACAGTTCTTCCGTGTATTCTTGCCAGCACTATAGCTAAACTTCTGTTCTACGGTTAAAAATGAACAACAGTGTCACTGTTTTAATACCAGTAGCTAGCATGTAGCCTTATCGCCTCTCTGATAATCATAAGCATATAGTCAACTAAATACAAAAATGGGAAATTCGGATTGACTGGTGGATGTGCTATCTGTGAAGTTATTTAATTGTGAAAGAAAAGGAGAAAGTGTGACCAAGGCATCCTTGGAAATCCTTACAGTCCATGGCGTTTGGGTCACGGCAGGATGGTAGCAACACGGCTCAGATTTGTGTGAGGACAACTCTGATCAACCTGGTTGACAAGGGTGAGTCCGTAGACTTTTCTGGATTCAGCAAACATTTCTAATTAAACACAAACCACTTGGAAAAGTGATTTCAAATGTAGTCTTGCCAGGCATTTTTCTGCTCAGTTTTTGAAGCATGGTAATTCTGAGGAAAATTTGATCCATGTGTTTGAACAACTTAAATCTGTGGCATTGGGTGACTATTTCAAGCATCATTTAACCTGTAAGAGGCTTTCTTTACTCCCCAAGCGGAGACGCCACACTGCTCCATCCACAAAGGATCTGAGCCCAGACCCAGTTTCCGCTGGGCTTAGGTGGTCTTTGACGTGGTTCAGACGGAGAACCACCTCGTCTGGCTGGCTCCTTCCATTGTGTCTGCACAGCAAGCCGCCACTGCTGGGCCAGAGCTGGCGGGGCTGGGGGCCGCTCCCTTCCGCCCCGCTCCCTGGACCATCCTGGAGCGCAGGTGGAGGCCCGGCCGTGCTGGCCTGGACGAGAGAGAGGCCTGTGTCACTTCCCGTGCCGGGCTGGCCTGGGGCCTCCCCCGGCGGAGGCCGGGCCTCTGGACGGGCACAGCCCCACGGCCTGCCAGCGTCTGCCGCCCGGGCCCCTCTCTGCTTTGGCCGTTTGTTCCCCTGCGGTCGGCTCCGGTGCTGCTTGCAGAGTGCTCTGGGCTGTGATCTTGGCTGTAGACAAGGTCACCTGACTTTCCCCAGGAGAGGAGTGAGTTCAGTCTGCCGCCCTGTCCCTGCAGGCGCGAGCACAGACCGGCCGATGTCCAGCGTCCCGAGAGCCCTGCAGCGCCCGCCTCCCTAGTGTGGGGTACAGCCCCTCGCACCCCCAGGCTCAGCTGGTAAAGAACCCGCCTGCAATGCGGGAGACCCCAGTTCCATTCCTGGGTCGGGAAGGTCCCCTGGAGAAGGGATAGTCTACCCACTCCAGTATTCTTGGGCTTCCCTGATAGCTCAGGTGGTAAAGAACCCACCTGCAACGCAGGAGACCCTAGTTCCATTCCTGGGTCGGGAAGGTCCCTTGGAGAAGGGATAGGCTACCCACTCCAGTATTCTTGCCTGGAGAATCCCCATGGACAGAGAAGCCTGGTGGGCTACAGTCCATGGGGTCACAAAGAGTCAGACACAACTGAGCAACAGAGCACAGCACATTCTCTCCCACCCCGACCCTGTAGGGAGGGGGCTTTAGCTGCCCCGTCCCACCCTGGGCTCGTAGGAGGCTGCAGTGCCCCACGCGTGGTGCCTCAGGGCATCTCCACTGCCCCGCCTCATTCTTGCCTTGAAGACTTGTGCATCCTCTCATGTGGCACATCTGTGACCCCTGACTGCAGTCTCCCCCCGTTCAGATGTCGCTGACATGTGCAGCTATAAACTTGGGAACCCTGGGCGCGAGAAGCTGCACGCCAGCGTGTGGCCCCCATTTCGCCTCCTGGTTGCGGAGCTGCTCTGAGGTGTGCGGTGCTGGGGGCTCATCCCCCGAGGCCCCACCCCAGGGGCACCGAGGCTGCGCCCCCACCCGTGGGCCTTGGCTGCAGGCCCGGGGGCCTGGCGGGTCACAGCAGCAGGGGGGGTCCTTTTGGACGCTCCTGCCTTCTCCCTGCCGGGCTGGCCTGGGGTCCTCAGGGAGGCGCTCGTCTCCACTGGCTGCGACACGGGCCGCTGTCCTGTGAGCACTGCCTGTGTCCTCCCCTCCCTCGGGTGAGGGAGGCACTCTCCCCGTCTCACCGACAGGGGGGGAAGCCCAGGCCTTGCTGAGTGTTCCCCCAAATCTAAGACCGCAGTGGGCAGCGTGGCTGGGCAGTGTGGCTGGGCAGCGTGGCCTGCCCTGAGCGAGACTGCCTCTTGTGTCCCATTTGCTGTGATGTCTCGCCCATCGTGGTCCTAAAGTGAATCTGTGCAGGACAGCTGTGGGGTTTCATCTCTGTTTTGTTCTACTAGACTTTTTCTTCTATTTTAGAAGAAGACCCAGTCTGTTTTGATGCTCGAGAAAGATCTGGGAGAATGTATTTTTACTCATCGACAGGACAGTGTTTGCATTGCAGCCTGGATGAGGGGTTCAGAGGATTGAGGGCCTCGGGGCCCGGTGGAACTGCAAAGTATGCAGACACTTTGAGGCCTTGAAGAAGGAGAAGCAGTGCTAGAGAAGCTGGGGAAACAGAGGAGCAAAACAGTCCCCGGAAACGGAGAAGGGGAGCCGCCACACGGGGCCCCGGTGCCCGAGGGGTCCCAGGGCCCTAGGAGAGTCCCGAGAGATGTCGGGGGAGGCTCTGCAGCGGGCACTGACACGGACCCCAGGGTGTGGACCCGTGGAGAGCAACTGGGGTCGACAGGAGCTCCTCCCTGGGGACCGGGCAGGGCCGTGGGGGCGCTGAGGAGTGCGTGGGGGCAGGGGCAGCAGTAGGCAAGCAGGCGCCCGTGTGGCTGAAGGGAGCTCAGCTGGGAACGGGGGGTGATGGGGGAGCTGGTTCTGAGAAGGGGGCTCTGTGACCCCGTGTTTCCGAGGTGGGGAGGGGGCTTAGTGCGGAGAGCGGAGCTGGGGAACACTGAACCTGGGGGCGGGGAGGAGCCTGGAAGGCGGGAACGAGGCCAGCAAGGCCCGGGAGCACCGGGGCCGGGGGTGTGTGGTCCTCCCTGTGCTGTGGGTTTTCTCTAGGTGCATGTTTGCTCAGATTTAGGGGAAAAAAGCAGCTTCATCTCAGGCTGGATTTTCTCCAAGTGGGCAGGAGGCAGAGTCGGAGAGAGCATTATCTGGGGCGCTGAAAAGGAGGGCAGGGCCTCAGCTTTCAGGTGGGTAGTAACTGCTGAGAGCACAGCACAGGTGGCTGGTGAATTGCAGAGCCCGCTTGGCTAGGCTACGGTGCCCAGCAGGGGGTCAGGCCGCCATCGAGGGGTGGCTGTGAAGGTCTTGGTATGAGATTGGCATTTCCATCAGTTCGCTTTGCGTGACACAGATGCCCCTGCCCACTGTGGGCCTCATCCAGGAAGCTGAAGAGGCTACAAGAAAAATCTAATGTTCACCAGGAGGAAGGAATTCTGCCTCCAGATGGGGACATGGATACCTCGCCTGAGTTTCCAGGGCTCAAGACCATAACACCAGTGTTTCCCTGGGTCTCCAGTCTGCAGGCCTGCCCCAGATGTCAGACTTGTCAGCCCTTACAGTTTTGCAAGCTGATTCCTTAAGATAAACCTCTCTGGATAGATGGGGCTTCCCTGATGGTTCAGTGGGTGAAGAATCCACCTGCAGTGGAGGAGACTCAGGAGATGCGGGTTTGATTCCTGAACAGGGAAGATCTCCTGGAAAAGGAAATGATAACACACTTCAATATTCTTGCTTGAAAAATCCCACGGACAGAAGAGCCTGGAAGGCTACAGTCCAAAGGGTCACAAAGAGCTGGACACGACTGAGTGACTAACCATGTATACACAAACTGGTTAGACGGACGGACGGACGGATGGACGGATAGACGGATGGGTGAATAGATTCAAGAATGGATGGATAGATACATAGATAAATGGATAGATAGATGGATGGATGGATGGGTGGGTGGATGGGTGGATGGATAGATAGGGGGGTGGATGGATAGATAGGGGGTGGATGGATAGATAGGGGGTGGATGGATAGATGGATGGACTCAAGTGCAGGCCGGTGACGTGGGAGGGCCTGTGAGGAAATCAGGGAGCACGTAGATCACTGGCAGACTCAGGCCCACGCCCGTGCCGCACCACGGATCCGCTTAAGGTAAGCTGCAAGAGTGGACAGCAGCGGCATCAGGATTAAAACCAGGTCTTTCAGTGGGAAAGAGTGAGAGAGAACCCTAGTCCTGAGAAGCAGGGACATGGGTGAGGAGCGAAGACAGGGAAGAGGGGAGCACCCTACGTCTCTGCTGCAGTCTGACGTGATGCGAAAAAATCTCTTTTTTAAATTTAGAAACGTGGGGATGCATTGGTAGTGTATATTTTTAATATTTTAAAAGATATTTAATGTCACTGTGGGTCTTTCTTTTCTGAAGTGCTTTTCTGATAAATGCTATTAGTGAAAAATAAGAAAAGAGAAAAAAACTATTTTGATTCGAAGTATCTTATATTTTCCCAAAGACAATATTAAAATGCCCTAAGACCCCTTTATTCACGAGTCATCTCTGGTTTTTCTGGTGGAAGGATCTGACAACAGGGGTGATTGATTTTGATTTTATGAAAAGGACAACCACTTGCTCACTCTGTACTGAAATGTGCACCGTGATTAATGCAGAAACTTTTTAGTAAAATTAACTGTCTGTTCAAATTTTCCTCACCAGAAATCCAAGTTATTCCTCTTACAACAAAACAATCAGAGTAGAATGCATTCTCTGGGATTTGGAGAGAAAAGCAAAATAAAGTTCAGAGGCAGAATTTGGTATAAACTCTGAGGCCAGGCCGATCACTATGACGCATCCGCATTGGAATGTCATGGCCTGGCCTGGCTGTGCGATCTTGGCGGGAGGCGTGGTTGTTTATGCCAGGCTGGAGAAGTCACTTGAACCCATGTCCTTTGATTGAGCATTTTCTCTATGAGACCTGCACAAATCATCTCCTTAAAATTGGCACCTTGGGTGCGCAGACAGCCTGCTCTCCCCGGGGAACTTCCGTGTGCCGTTGCTTCTCTTCCTCAGATGAAAGATGGATGGACTCAAGTGCAGGCCGGTGACGTGGGAGGGCCTGTGAGGAAATCAGGGAGCACGTAGATCACTGGCAGACTCAGGCCCACGCCCGTGCCGCACCACGGATCCGCTTAAGGTAAGCTGCAAGAGTGGACAGCAGCGGCATCAGGATTAAAACCAGGTCTTTCAGTGGGAAAGAGTGAGAGAGAACCCTAGTCCTGAGAAGCAGGGACATGGGTGAGGAGCGAAGACAGGGAAGAGGGGAGCACCCTACGTCTCTGCTGCAGTCTGACGTGATGCGAAAAAATCTCTTTTTTAAATTTAGAAACGTGGGGATGCATTGGTAGTGTATATTTTTAATATTTTAAAAGATATTTAATGTCACTGTGGGTCTTTCTTTTCTGAAGTGCTTTTCTGATAAATGCTATTAGTGAAAAATAAGAAAAGAGAAAAAAACTATTTTGATTCGAAGTATCTTATATTTTCCCAAAGACAATATTAAAATGCCCTAAGACCCCTTTATTCACGAGTCATCTCTGGTTTTTCTGGTGGAAGGATCTGACAACAGGGGTGATTGATTTTGATTTTATGAAAAGGACAACCACTTGCTCACTCTGTACTGAAATGTGCACCGTGATTAATGCAGAAACTTTTTAGTAAAATTAACTGTCTGTTCAAATTTTCCTCACCAGAAATCCAAGTTATTCCTCTTACAACAAAACAATCAGAGTAGAATGCATTCTCTGGGATTTGGAGAGAAAAGCAAAATAAAGTTCAGAGGCAGAATTTGGTATAAACTCTGAGGCCAGGCCGATCACTATGACGCATCCGCATTGGAATGTCATGGCCTGGCCTGGCTGTGCGATCTTGGCGGGAGGCGTGGTTGTTTATGCCAGGCTGGAGAAGTCACTTGAACCCATGTCCTTTGATTGAGCATTTTCTCTATGAGACCTGCACAAATCATCTCCTTAAAATTGGCACCTTGGGTGCGCAGACAGCCTGCTCTCCCCGGGGAACTTCCGTGTGCCGTTGCTTCTCTTCCTCAGATGAGACAGGCCCTGCTTTTCTCTGTCCCCTCACCCACGCGAGCTCCGTGTCCACCCCAGCCCTCGGGTTCCTGCCCCAGGGTGCAGCCACCCTTTAGACCAGCATTTCTCCTGTGATTAATTGATTGGAAGAGCGAGGAAGCAAGTGAGTGAGGTGGAAAGGAGACACCATTTGTCTCCCACTGCTCCCTCGCACATTTGTCAAGTACAATTTAACCACCTGCTACGAATTCTTCTTGCAAATATCTTCATGGTCTTCAAGAGGCAAAGATTTCTTCAGTTCAGTCCAGTCGCTCAGTCGTGTCTGGCACTTTGCAGCCCCATGGACTGCAGCATGCCAGGCCTCCCTGTCCATCACCAACTCCTGGAGTCCACCCAAACCCATGTCCATCAAGTCAGTGATGCCAGCCAACCATCTCATCCTCTGTCCTCCCCTTCTCCTCCTGCCTTCAGTCTTTCCCAGCATCAGGGTCTTTTCAAATGAGTCAGCTCTTTGCATCAGGTGGGCAAAGTATTGGAGTTTCAGCTTCAGCATCAGCCCTTCCAATGAACATTCAGGACTGATTTCCTTTAGGATGGACTGGTTGGATCTCCTTGCAGTCCAAGGGACTCTCAAGAGTCTTCTCCAACACCACAGTTCAAAAGCATCAATTCTTCGGCACTCAGCTTTCTTCACAGTCCAACTCTCACATCCATACATGACCACAGGAAAAACCATAGCCTTGACTAGATGGACCTTTGTTGGCAAAGCAATGTCTTTGCTTTTTAATATGCTGTCTAGGTTGGTCATAGCTTTTCTTCCAAGGAACAAGTATATTTTAATTTCATGGCTGCAATCACCTTCTGCTGTGATTTTGGAGCCCCCCAGATATAAAGTCTGACACTGTTTCTACTGTTTCCCCATCTATTTCTAAAAATTTCTTAGGAGGACCCAAAAATACTAAAAAAGAGATAGAAGTAACCTAAAAACTGATATCATTAAAATCAAGAACGTCTATTTGTCAAATGACAGCATTAAGAATGTGAAGAGATGGGAGACTTCCACTTGCATGCACAATAAAGAATATCTGCAGCCGACCAGCCAGGGAGAAGCCAGCTTAGCAGCCGAGAGGAGATCTCAGGGGCGCTTCAGAGAAGAGGGCCCCAGAGTCCTGAGCACGGGCATGCGGTCAAGATCCTCAGTTGTTGAGAAGATGTGAATCAAGCCCGCAACGAGGGAGAGCTTGCATTCACCGAGTATCAGAGACCCTGGAGGCTTGGGATGCTGTTCCTGGTGGGGCCGTCGCAGCACCTCCCACCGAGGTTGTGGGAACGGGCAGTGGTCCCACCATCACAGCTGCAATCACCACTTTCACAATATGCCCACCCCTGACCCCCGTCCTGAGTGTGACAACAAGAAATGAGCCACTGGGTCCACGAGACATGCTCGACAGTGTTCACAACTGCCCGACGCCTATAACCGAGGGACAAGTGGACACCCGGTGTGTAGCCACACAGAGGAAAGCTAGGGGATAAACCTGACTCCCACTCGTCCTGCACCCTGTGCGAGGAGCAGATGCAAGCAGCTCATCCCCAGACAGAGCATGTGATTCCTCCTCCACGCGTCCGGGTCAGAGGTCAGCAGTCAGGTGGTGCTGTGTTGGGGGCCAGTGTGAGGAACTCCGCCCATGGCAAAGGTCATGAGGAAAAAGAACCTTGCCATAGCAAAGGCGTGATCAAGCCTCAGGAGATCCCCTGTTTCCGAGCATCTACCCCAAAACCAGAGTACTTTATGGGGAGCTCTCCCCATAACCATTTCTCTCGGAGAAGGAGTTAACTTACAGCCCCAGTTAATAAAAATTCCTGGGCGTGATAAGAGTGTTTCAGCTTACAAACTCTGAAGGTTCTCTGGCCTGCCTGATCAGGCTGTCCAGCCGCATGTGATTGTTTACAGCCTCCCAGCTGTGAGAGGCATGGGATGCTTTAAAACTTTCTAAATACAGACTCTTTTCAGAAGTTAGAAGATTATTAGTATATTATTAGTGGGTTGATTAGGAATTGTATTGGTGAAGGGTTTTTTCATTTATCATGCCAATAATTACTGCTAATTCCCTGCCTTGGGTGTGACAAGGGTGGCTCAGGTCAAACCTCTGTGCTGACAGACTAGCTTGTGTGACAACCTCTCAACCATAAACAGCACAGAGAGTTTGGAGTATTAACATAGGGCTTTTCTCATTTGATTGCCGCCAGGCCTTCATATCCTTAGGCACCTGAGAATATATTAATCAATGTATTTGGAATATAGAAAAGGAAACATAGTAGTTTTTGATGTTAGCAATACTAGACTTTTTGAGTTAATGAATTTTCTCTTTTGTTATAGACTACTGTACTTTGTTATAAATCACTGTGTCCTTGCTATGCAAAAATGTAGCCTTATTACTATCTTAAGACTAAATAGATTGTAAAGGGAACATTAGTGAAGCATTCAGTTTGCCCTCTTGTGCTGCGTTAATTAGCAGGGTGCGAGGCGGACACTTGCAGGGTCAGGTCTCAGCTCCCTCAGCACAGGCAACTCAGCTTGCAACAGACTGCTGTGCTGTGGGCAGGCGTCCAGCCTGCCTGGCACTACAGCTGACCCTGGAGCAGGACCCGGTGAGGCAATGACCTCTGCTAAGGCCTCCTGCCGGCCCACACGTGAGGCCTGCTGGCACCCCGCCCCGGAAGCCGGTGCTCTCCCTTGGAAGCTGGCCCCCAGAGTTCCCAGGCAACGAACAGGGCGGGGGCCCCAGGTGCTCCTGGAGGCTCCGCTGTGACCTGGGCTCCAGCGACCTGAGGGCTCCGGGGTCTGACCCAAGGCCTTGCTTTTTGGGTTCTGTGACCCACCTCAGAGCTTTTCAAAACATGCCGGGTCTGAATTGCTGTCAGTGGAGAAAACTCGAGTGAATCACAGTGGAGACAAGGGTCTCAGGCAAGCAGTGCAACCAGGGTCCCGAGACGCTGCCATGTAATGTCCGGCCACAAAGGAGCACAGGCCCTACTCTCTGCTCTTCCGCAAGCCTGTGGTCCCGCCTCGTATGTGTGGCTGAATGGAGGTGCTGTCCCTGCCCATGGGGCAGAGGAGCCTGGGGCTCGCTGGCAGCCACTGGGAGGGCCTGGAGTGGCATCCATCCCTGGAATGGCGTCCATCCTGGCAGCCGTCACCTTGTTTGCTGAGTGGACACAGCAGTCCCCAGAACTTGGTCCCCAGGAGGTGGCATCAGCATCTCCTGGGGCTTGGCAGAGACACAGACCCTGCGATGCGTCTGAAGGCGGGGCCTTGGTCTGTTCAAGGAGCCCCCTGGGGCCTCCGATCGGCTCAAGGCTGAGAACCACCAGGTGAGGTGACTCTGCCAGATTTCAGACCAAGAGGAATCTGGAGGTTCCTTTTCTGCAGAGGAGCGACCAGAGGGGGAGAGCGTCCTCAACTGAGACTTGAAGTCATGAGCTGATAACATAGTTTCTGATGTCCTAGTGGTCACTCAGGAGGCGGGCAGAGATGCAGCAACTCAAATTGGAATCGCAGCATCCATGTCCTACCACCCTGGGTCCAGAGGGAGCCTGTGAGCTGTCCCAGGGTTGGGGACCCAGAGCTCGGTGTCCCAGGCCTCGCGTCTGCACACCTCAGCTCCCACCTCTGAACATGGGCTTCCAGGTCCTTCTCACAGTGAAGTTCAAAGCCCCACTATGTCAGTGTCCATATTCTCTTCCTAAATAATCTGATTCTGTTGTTAACAGGAGTTTCAAATTCTGTC
This sequence comes from Litocranius walleri, assembly GCA_006410535.1. Classification (NCBI taxonomy): domain Eukaryota; kingdom Metazoa; phylum Chordata; class Mammalia; order Artiodactyla; family Bovidae; genus Litocranius; species Litocranius walleri. Next base: position 203,444 of record SJYG01000950.1, read on the forward strand.
CGTGGAGACATAATGTCCAGTACACTTTGCTTAATGATGCTGAAAAGTCATTAATCAAAACACTTAAATGTTTCGTTAGTCTCTGAGACAATGGAAACAGGGACAGACTTTATTTTCTTGGGCTCAGTTCAGTTCAGTCGCTCAGTCGTGTCTGACTCTTTGCGACCCTATGAATCGCAGCACGCCAGGCCTCCCTGGCCATCACCAACCCCCGGAGTTCACTCAGACTCATGCCCATCGAGTCCGTGATGCCATCCAGCCATCTCATCCTCTGTCGTCCCCTTCTCCTCCTGCCCCCAATCCCTCCCAGCATCAGAGTCTTTTCTAGTGAGTCAGGTCTTTGCATGAGGTGGCCAAAGTACTGGAGTTTCAGCTTTAGCATCATTCCTTCCAAAGAAATCCCAGGGCTGATCTCCTTTAGGATGGACTGGTTGGATCTCCTTGCAGTCCAAGGGACTCTCAAGAGTCTTCTCCAACACCACAGTTCAAAAGCATCAATTCTTCGGCACTCAACCTTCTTCACAGTCCAACTCTCACATCCATACATGACCACAGGAAAAGCCATCGCCTTGAATAGTTGGACCTTAGTCGGGAAAGTAATGCCTCTGCTTTTAAATATACTGTCTAGCTTGGTCATAACTTTTCTTCCAAGGAGTAAACGTCTTTTAATTTCATAACTGCAGTCACCATCTTCAGTGATTTTGGAGCCCCTCAAAATAAAGTCTGACACTATTTCCACTGTTTCCCCATCTATTTCCCATGAAGTGATGGGACCATGCCATGATCTTTGTTTTCTGAATGTTGAGCTTTAAGCCAACTTTCTCACTCTCCTCTTTCACTTTCATCAAGAGGCTTTTTAGTTCCTCTTCACTTTCTGCCATAAGGGTGGTGTCATCTGCATATCTGAGGTTATTGATATTTCTCCTTGCAATATTGATTCCAGCTTGTGCTTCTTCCCGCCCAGTGTTTCTCATGATGTACTCCACATATAGTTAAATAAGCAGGGTGACAATATACAGCCTTGACGTACTCCTTTTCCTATTTGGAACCAGTCTGTTGTTCCATGTCCACTTCTAACTGTTGCTTCCTGACTTGCATACAGATTTCTCAAGAGGCAGGTCAGATGGTCTGGTATTCCCATCTCTCTCAGAATTTTCCACAGTTTATTGGGATCCACACAGTCAAAGGATTTGGCATAGTCAATAAAGCTGAAATAGATGTTTTTCTGGAACTCTCTTGCTTTTTCCATGATCCAGCGGATGTTGGCAATTTGATCTCTGGTTCCTCTGCCTTTTCTAAACCCAGCTTGAACATCTGGAAGTTCATGGTTCACGTATTGCTGAAGGCTGGATTGGAGAATTTTGAGCATTACTTTATTAGCATGTGAGATGAGTGCAACTGTGTGGTAGTTTGAGCATTCTTTGGCATTGCCTTTCTTTGGGATTGGAATGAAAACTGACCTTTTCCAGTCCTGTGGCCACTGCTGAGTTTTCCA
>SJYG01000950.1:205426-246397 GCA_006410535.1 Litocranius walleri
ATGTGTAGAGTCTTCTCTTGTGTTGTTGGAAGAGGGCGTTTGCTATGACCAGTGCATTTTCTTGGCAAAACTATTAGCCTTTGCCCTGCTTCATTCCACATTCCAAGGCCAAATTTGCCTGTTATCCCAGGTGTTTCTTGACTTCCTACTTTTGCATTCCAGTCTCCTATAATGAAAAGGACATCTTTTGGGGGTGTTAGTTCTAAAAGGTCTTGTAGGTCTTCATAGAACCGTTCAACTTCAGCTTCTTCAGCATTACTGGTTGGGGCATAGACTTGGATTACTGTGATATTGAATGGTTTGCCTTGGAAACGAACAGAGTTCATTCTGTCATTTTTTAGATTGCATCCAAGTACTGCATTTCAGACTCTTTTGTTGACCATGATGGCTACTCCATTTCTCCTAAGGGATTCCTGCCCACAGTAGTAGATATAGTGGTCATCTGAGTTAAATTCACCCATTCCAGTCCATTTTAGCTCGCTAATTCCTAGAATGTCGACATTCACTCTTGCCATCTCCTGTTTGACCACATCCAATTTGCCTTGATTCATGGACCTGACATTCCAGGTTCCTATGCAATATTGCTCTTTACAGCATCGGACCTTGCTTCTATCACCAGTCACATCCACAGCTGGGTATTGTTTTTGTTTTGGCTCCATCCCTTCATTCTTTCTAGAGTTATTTCTCCACTGATCTCCAGTAGCATATTGGGTACCTACTGACCTGGGGAGTTCCTCTTTTAGTATCCTATCATTTTGCCTTTTCACAGTGTTCATGGGGTTCTCAAGGCAAGAATACTGAAGTGGCTTGCCATTCCCTTCTCCAGTGGACCACATTCTGTCAGACCATGTCTCCACCATGACCCACTCGTCTTGGGTTGCCCCACAGGCATGGCTTGGTTTCATTGAGTTAGACAAGGCTGTGGTCTTGTGATTAGATTGACTAGTTTTCTGTGAGTATGGTTTCAGTGTGTCTGCCCTCTGATGCCCTCTTGCAACACCTACCATCTTACTCGGGTTTCTCTTACCTTGGACAAGGGGTATCTCCTCACCACCGCCCTTCCTGACCTTTAACGTGGATAACTCCTCTAGGCCCTTCTGAGCCCGAGCAGCCACCACTCCTCGGATGCAGGGTGGCTCTTCCAGGCCAACGTCCCTGGCCACGGACTCTCGGCCGCTGCCCTTGACCTTGCACGTGGGGTAACTCCTCTTGGCCGCCACCCTTCGGGCATAGGGTCCTCCCGACTTCTGCCCCTGACCTCGGATGTAGGGTAGCTCCTCTCGGCCGTGCTTAGTGCACCGGTCACAGCTGCCTGCGCTTATTGCAGTCGCTGCAAATGGTGCTGCAGCCATGAAATTAAAAGACACTTGCTCCTTAGAAGAAAAGCTACGACCAACCTAGAGAGCATGTTAAAATGCAGAGACGTTACCTTGCTGACAAAGGTCCGTATAGTCAAAGCTGTAGTCCATATAGTCAACGTGTGTCCAGTGGCCATGTGTGGATGTGAGAGTTGAACCATAAAGAATGCTGAGCATACAAGTAATTGATGCTTTTGAACTGCGGTGCTGGAGAAGACTCTTGAGAGTCCCTTGGACTGCAAGGAGATCTAGCCAGTCAATAAAGGAAATCAACCCTGAATATTCATTGGAAGGACTGATGCTGAAACTGAAGCTCCAATATTTTTGGCCATCTGATGAGAAGAGCTGACTCACTGGAAAAGACCCTGATGCTGGGAAAGACCGAAGGTGGGAGGAGAAGGGGATGACAGAGGATGAGATGGCTGTATGCCATCACCGACTCGATGGACATGGGTTTGAGTAAACTCTGGGAGTTGGTGATGGACAGGGAGGCCTGGCTTGCTGCAGCCCATGGGGTCACAAAAGTCAGACACAACTGAGTGACTGAACTGAAGAATGATTGTGTTTTCCACCGACATTGTAATTTATTCAGAGGAAGAGTAGGATTTGGATACAGTTTAGGGAGAAAGGAAACAGGGTTGACTGGACACGCTGTGTCTAGAACGTGTGTTGGAAGGGTCGCTGTCTGATGACCTGCTCTTCAGGGAGAAGCTGAGGCCAATATTTTCTGGTGATGATGGGGCATGGGGTTGTCTGGGGTGAAAGGTCATGACAGGTTACATCCCACACAGGCTTGTCACGGCCTTGACGTGATACTGGTGGGGTGGAGATGGGGTTCTGCCTATCATCAGGTCAAGTGCAAGGCCTTCCCTGCGGTGCTTCCCATCTTTCCTGCACGAGCCTCCTGCCCCCTCGCCCCTCTTGTCCTCAGCTGCCCTGACTTGTTTCTGACCCTTGTCTGGCCCTGGAGGCTGGTTGGTTTTCTGTTTCAGAATGGTGGTCTCCTTGGTAGGCCTGGGAGACCCTTCAGAGCCCAGTCTTTCCCTTCTGCATGTCCCCACCTTCTAACTTCACCAAGCGTAGACTGAATGCTCCCTGAATTCAACAAAAGCGACGGAGCTCCTCAGAGACGAAGGTGGCTGGTGAGCAGGCTTGGTCCTCTTATAGGCACTCATTGGGCATGGTTGACCTTTTGGACCGTAGATTCTAAGGCGTGGCATCTAATGCCTGACCTGGTGCAATCTCAGAAAATGTTCAACTTGTTGAAGAGCAGTACGTTGTGCCAGCGTAATTTTAAAGAGCTTTTATCTCAATTGTTGAAATCCAATTCCTCCCGAGTTCCGGCCTGGTCACGTGGCCCACGTAGACACCACATGGTTGCTGGCCTGGAGGTCAGCACTCTGCCCGCTCTGCCGTGGCTTCTTCATGCTGTTGCCACAGCAACTGTTTGCTCGGGAGGTGCTAGATGTTCTCCATCTCTGGAACCTTCTGGAACTGCCCCCGCTGCACCCTGGCCCTTCTCGTCCCTCTTCCTCGTTGCCTCTTGTGTCCGTGTCTCAGTTTTCAGGGCCCAGCTCAAAGCCAGGCTTTCTTCGCGGCTCTGGGCAGGAGCGGGCTCTTCCCTGGGCCCAGCTGCCCTCCTTGTGCCTGCTCTGCTGGCTCATGTCTCTTGTCGCGTGTTTCTGATTCTAGTGGTCGGGAGCCAGGTGTTGGGGTGACGATAAGAAGTGTCAGAGTGCTGTGGAACTGAGAAGGAGCATGCGGTGTCGGCCTTGTTAGAACAAGCAAGTGACAACGGAGCCAGGCAGTGCAGAGTGAGGCTGGGGTGGGCCTGACGGGAGCCCTGACAGGTGAGGAGTCGAGAGGAAGGAAGGTGAGGTTCGGAGGGCTTTCTGCAAGCCGCCGTTGTGTGAAAACCCCAGCTCCTCGTGTTCCAGCAGCAGCTCTGAATTTTCCGAGGATTTCACGTTGGTTGTCGGGGTGTCACCTCAAGTCCAGGCACACAGAGGGCTCCTGTGAAGGATGAGCACGCCAGGTGGGAAGCGTGAGACCATCCGCCGCCGTGCGGCCCAGTGTCTCACCAGCATTTCTCTGCCCCAGGAAGGTCCCGAGCTGACTGTGGCCGTGGAGCTGGCCTCCACACTGCGCTGCGAGCGGCTGCTTGTCCCGGGGTCTGCAGGGTGGAGGGGGCCACGGAAACGGTGGCTGCGCAGCCAGCAGGGCTCCTGCATTTATATGGGCAGGTTCCTCTCTGAGCCGTGGGCCCTGGGTGCCCCTCACCCGGGCCTGGAGCCATGACGTCTGCTGCGTGGAGCAAGTCTCTCAGTCCCCCTCTATCCCCATCAGTCTCTGGGACACACGCATGCACGCATGTGCACATGCGCACACACACCCCCCTCAGGCTCTGTGTGCTCCTACCGGCGGGTATTCAGCCTGGCTTGGGCAGCCTCGCCTCCAGGGTCATGGACCAGAAAGGGTGTTGTGACGTGGCAGCTGGGGCTGAGCCCTGGGGAGCCTTCCTCTGCGCGTGGCCGGGGCTGTGCTCCAGCTCCAGCCGCCACGAGTCACTGCAGCGTCCCGAGCCAGGGCCTCCCTCACACCTGAGAGACCGGGGGTGGGGGCGCGGGCTTGGCAGCCTCTCTGTGTTCACGTGCCTTTATTCCTCTAGGGTTCCTGAGGAGGAGGCCCTCCTCCAGGCCGGAGCGCGGTGTGCAACAGGGGCCCTGTGTGCTCAGGACGCAGCCGAGACACCGATGCTGCTGGGCAGAATGTGGCTTTTGCAGAAAGTGTTCCCCTGGGGACTTGTCTCCTCCAAGCAAACCGACACACGAGCTCAGTGAGGCGTGCCACCCGGTTCACAGCAGAGGAAGTCTCTGGCAGTGGGTGGGGGGTGAGGACCTCGGCACCGTCCTCCTGACGCTGTGGTCCGGCCTGGCTGCTGGCACGTGGTGTGGCTCTGACAGCACCTGCTGTTTCAGACCGCTGGATCCGGCAGGCGTTTCTGCCCTTCAGAAGGCTGCATTTCCTGAGGTCTCCTTGTGGATCCGCAGAATATGTGAAAGGCATCTGCTCTAAGGAAACTCCATCTGACTTTCCTTGTGCCCACTGCCCCACGCCACCCCCTCCCTGCTGATTACAAGGTTCCCTAGTAGGTAAAAATAGCAAAACAGACTTAGCACTTTCAGAACCCCGTGAAGAGACCAGCCCAGAGGCGAGACAGCAAGAGGCCTGAGCTGCAGAGTGGGCTTTGGTGTTGCCCTCTTTGTTTGAATTCCAGATCAGAACTTTGTCCAAACTCCGCGGAAAGTTTAATAATGTGGAATCCATCAAAGGCAATTTTCCTACAGCAAAGGGATTTTCATTTTAAAAGGATCCATTTCCACTGAAGCTAGCATTTACTGGCATTTTAAGTTTTGCTCCACACAGCTGTGGAACCTGGGAACATTTGGCCACGTTTGTATTTATTTAAGCAGTTTGAAATGTGCCCACATGGCTGGGATCTCCTGAAGGAAAATATCTGTGTGTGATTCTGAATCTAGAGTGACTTGGCTGTGAGATGCTCAGATTCCCACAATGGGCTTGATTGATTCCATCCTTCGTGCTCTCAGATTTCCTATTATTAATAGTTGCTGGTAGTGTGTATTCCTGACTATGTTAATTGTCGAGAAAGACCACACTTCTTACGTCATCCATCACCAAACGCCACGTTTCTCAGCCAGTCCTTGAAAAGCTGCCTCTAACTCCAACTGTCTAATCAGTCCTCTAATTTCCTGCCACTCAGTGCACACAACTACATATTTGTCCAAATTTTTATTTTATTTTTTTTTAGGTTGCAGTCACTCAAGAGTTAAGTTTTGTTTACTCAACTGACAGTCATTTCATTGGGGAATATAATTTCAGTCTTCAAATTCTTCCTCAAAGAATTGAATAATCTGCTCTAGGGTTTGCTTTAATAAATCAGATCTGAGGCCTCACTGCCCCTCCACGGAGGGGCCACATGTAATACGTGGTAGGTGCGTAGCATAGACAATTGCCTTGGCAGTAATGACAATGAGGATAAATTGGCCTTACTACTTTATAACCAATTATTGAGATTTCATTTAATATTTTAAAATCCATCACGTGTAATCTTGGCATTCTATATTTTTAAGTGTATTAATACTGAGAAATATTCTTTGATAGTCATCACATATGATATTCTAGCAACCCAGACTGTTATTTTTTGGTTTTGCAATAATTTTGCCTTGTATTTGTTTGAACAGATCATTTGAAAGGCAGGTGCTTTGCCAAAGAAAGACCCTAATCTGCTCATTGCATTTCCTAACTCTAGTCAGAGTCAAGCACTGGCCAGGTGTGAGCTGCTTTTCTCTGAGCTCCTTCATTCATTTACCCACGCACAGCACCTGCCTCTGCTAACCACCAATATGCTCTCTGTTTCTGTGCATTCTGTTTAAAGATTCCACATATAAGTGAACTCACACAGTGTTGGTCTTTGTCTGATGTTTCACTAAATAAAGTGTCCACACACGTTGTTGCGAATGGCAAGACTTCCTTCTATTTTATGATTAATACTCCATCCTATATACATACCACATCTTCCTTATGCGTTTATGCTTACTTATTTAAGTTTTTGCAGTCGGTCCGTGCTGGCTGTCTGTTTTGAGTGTAGCAATGTTTGCCTGCCCCTCTCTGTCTCCTAATCTATCCCTCCCCACGCCACCATCCTTCCCCTCTGGTAACTATAAATTCCTTCTCTAAGTCTGTGGGTCTGTTTCTATTTTGTAAAGAGTTCATTTTTATCATATTTTTAGATTCCACATATAAGCCATGTCATATGGTATTTGTATTTCTCTGTCTGACTTACTTCACTGAGTATGAGAACCTCTGAGTTCATCCTGATTGCTGCAGATGGTATCATTTTCTTCTTTTTTATATAGCTGAGTAATATTCTGTTGTATATCTCCAGCACACCCTTTTTTATACGTATTAGACATACATATACTTTCCTTGGGCTTCCCAGGTGCTAGTGGTACAAAACGTACCTGCCAGTGCAGGAGCCGTAAGAGACGTGGGTTTGATCCCTGCATTGGGAAGGTCCCTTGGAGAAGGGCACAACAGTCCACTCCAGCCTTCTCGCCTGGAGAATCCCGTGAATGGAGGAGCCTGACAGGCTGCAGTGCATTGGGTCTCAAAGAGCTGGACGTGACTGAAGTGTCTTAGCACACAGGCATGTGTTCCCACCAACAGAGTAAGAGGGTCCCTTTCCTCCACGCCCTCTCTAGCATTTGTTGTTTGTAGACTTTTTGGTGGTGGCCATTCTGACTGGCGTGAAGCTTGGAGCGCCATGGGCTTCCATGAGCTTGGTGTAGTATGAAGACTCTTGGGAAATTAATGAAGGAAGTGGGAAAGCAATGATCAAGGAGAGTATAACTGAATTCTAACACTGTGACATCTCCAAATAGTTGGAAAAAAGAGCATAGCAATTTTGACTCCTTGGAAAGCACTGTGGTAGAAACTGGTAAGATGCTTACTTAGTTCCAATTTCTGAGCACACAGAAGAAACATTTCTCAGCCTTCCTTGCAGTGAAGTTGGGATGATGAGATAAATTTGTCCAGTGGAATGTGGGGGGAGCAACATTCACCAATTGCAGGCCCCACACTCTGCCCCATGCACAGAAGAAAGAGCAGGATTCAGAGAGGTAGGACCACAGGACAGACAGTGGACAGTGTGGTCACCACTTGCGGGAGATCCCAGGGGAGCTGCAGGCCCCCCAGGCTGCGGTCAACCAAGGATGACTTTGTGGTAAGTTTGCCACCCCTACGGTGCCCGCTGTGATGCAAGGGAGAAAGAACCCCTTCTTCTATTAAAGTGTTAAGATGTAACATAGAAACTATAACACGCAGGCGCTCCTTACGCCAAGTGCTCTTTACTTCCCTGGCTGCCACCACCACTCTCAGTGCTCAGACCTTCTCGTGCCTTTACTCTAAAAGTGGTGAAATGCTGTACACACACACACATGTGCACACACACACATGCACACAGACAGGCACACACACACACAGGCACACACACACAGGCGCACACACACAGGCACACACACACACACAGGCAAACACACAGACACACACACATGCACACAGACAGGCACACACACACACAGGCGCACACACACACACACACAGGCACACACACACATGCACACAGACAGGCACACACACACACAGGCGCACACACACACACAGGCGCACACACACAGGTGCACACACACAGGCACATACACACATAGGCGCACACACACAGGCGCACACACACACACACACAGGCACACACACACATGCACACAGACAGGCACACACACACACAGGCGCACACACACACACAGGCGCACACACACAGGTGCACACACACAGGCACATACACACATAGGCGCACACACACAGGCGCACACACACACACACACAGGCACACACACACATGCACACAGACAGGCACACACACACACAGGCGCACACACACACACAGGCGCACACACACAGGTGCACACACACAGGCACATACACACATAGGCGCACACACACAGGCGCACACACACACACACACAGGCACACACACACATGCACACAGACAGGCACACACACACACAGGCGCACACACACACACAGGCGCACACACACAGGTGCACACACACAGGCACATACACACATAGGCGCACACACACAGGCGCACACACACACACACACAGGCACACACACACATGCACACAGACAGGCACACACACACACAGGCGCACACACACACACAGGCGCACACACACAGGTGCACACACACAGGCACATACACACATAGGCGCACACACACAGGCGCACACACACACACACACAGGCACACACACACATGCACACAGACAGGCACACACACACACAGGCGCACACACACACACAGGCGCACACACACAGGTGCACACACACAGGCACATACACACATAGGCGCACACACACAGGCGCACACACACACACACACAGGCACACACACACATGCACACAGACAGGCACACACACACACAGGCGCACACACACACACAGGCGCACACACACAGGTGCACACACACAGGCACATACACACATAGGCGCACAACGCACACACACAGGCGCACACATACACACAGGCACACACACAGGCACACACACACACAGGCACACACACACATGCACACAGACAGGCGCACACACAGGCACACACACAGGCACACACAGGCACACACACACACACACGCATGCGTTGACCCTAAACAAGATGGTCTGAACCGGGCAGGTCCATGTGTGCATGGGTCTTTCTCAATGGCAGACACTAGTGCAAGGCCCATGGCTGGCTGGGCCTGTGGCTGCAGAGCCACAGACGGGATGGGGCCGTGCGTGCCGAGGGCTGACTGCAGGCTCCATGCAGGTTTCAGCTCGCCCAGAGAGCTGGCGCACTGAAGCCCCTGTGTTGTTCAAGAGTCAGCTGTGTGTGTGTGTCTCCATACACGAGTATTCGTTCAAATATATCTCATGATATAGTTGAGAGGTAAACACAGTATGTAATAATGAAAATTCGAGGTTATAAATTTTATTTTAAAAATAAATGCAAATTGATCACTTTTGTGAAATTTGGGGTCATTTTTGTCCACTCCTTTTGTTGTACAAGTTAAAAGACTAGAAGTGTGGGTGTGCCAAGGGCTGATGAAGCTGTTACGTGATGGTGAATTTCATCACCACTAGTGAGAGCGACTGTGGTCCAGACTTCCAGAGAGTGAGCAGAACTCATCGACTCCCACTCTGCGACTCAGCCTCCGTGACCCTGATCCACATCCCGGGGCAGGTCTGCATGGAGCATGCACGGGGGCGCCTGCTGAGGCATGTCTGTGGAAGTAACTAACTTCATCCTTAGGGGAATGGGTGAATGTTTGATGAACTCTTAATGGATAACTACTTACAGACGTGGAGAGAAGACAGCTGGAGTGATTTTCAAGTAGAAAGGATGTGGGAGAAGACAGCAAAAAAAGGAAAGCCTATTTCACTAGGATCAGAGACAGTAAATCACACAGTAAAATTTCCAAAGTATTTTAAAATGGGGAGATTATTTCACTAAACATGTTGAATTAATTTAAGTGTCGTTGGTCATGATGCTGCTGTAGAGAGATATCGGCTTTAACGTTTTTATTGAACATTCCCTTGGCCATTTTAAATGATCATTTACGGAACACTTACTCCCTTGATTTTTGACGCAAGCCTGCTTCTCTGTGTGCCTGTCACAGGACTCTGCATGCACTGACTGCTCAGAGGTTGGTCCCTGCTGTCCCTGTATTCTCCGCTGTGAGTGTAGGTAGCGGATGGCTTCATAAAGATGATTCTGACTTTTTAAAGGTGATATTTGCATCAGTCTTGTTTCACTCCATCTGGACTCCAGCACTTCACTCTCAGTTACGCCTCTTTTGTCTCTCGGGCCCTTCATGCAGTTCATTCATTCATTTTGCCCCTTGTCACTGTCCTTCCTCCCGTCAGCTCACTCTGCGGCTCTACAGAGTGATGTGTCAGGGGGCAGGTGCTGAGCAGAGAAGCCGCGTGTGTCTGGACAGTGCGAGTTATTCAGTCCCTCAGGCCTGTTACTGACAGCCCAGCAAACGTCAGCCAGTTCCGCATTTAAAGCTAACGTTTCATCTGATGCAGATCAGTCCAGTTCCCTGAGACATGATGTTTCCATCAGCTGCTGCACTGGTGGCTTTGTAAAGATTTTATGGACTTCTGTCATTTCTGAAAAGTTGCTTTCATCCTTTTAGCTGCGTTCATTTTTAATGACCTAAGTGCTAATAATGTGTCAACTCTTCTGTGCTTGAGGCTTGGATGGTCAAAGTAGATGTCCTGGTGTTGAGAAGGCACTATAAAGAGTCCTACATTCAAGACAGAGCAACGCCTGCATGATTTTTTTCAGACATATGCCAAAGTGGGATCTTTGCCTTCAGTGGGTTATTGGTGAACACAGATGGCATATGGCAGGTCCCTGGTCTAAAAATTTATGCTAAAATTTACTGTGGATTCTAAGTCTTCCATCCTGGCTTATCTTCTTGTCTGATTCATACTTTCCTGCTTAGAATGGCATGGAGGGGATGTTGGTCCTTTTGTATTTAAAATTGTTTTCCTTTTTTGTGACTTGGAGCAACACAAATCTCCCAAATTAAATCTTGGCTCTATTCAGTTCAGTTCAGTTCAGTTGCTCGGTCGTGTCTGACTCTCTGCAACCCCATGGACTGCAGCACACCAGGCCTCCCTGTCCATCACCAACTCCTGGAGTTCCCTCAAACTCATGTCCATCGAGTCAGTGATGCCATGCAGCCATCTCATCCTCTGTCGTCCCCTTCTCCTCCTGCCCCCAATCCCTCCCAGCATCAAGCTCTTTTCCATTGAGTCAGGTCTTTGCATGAGGTGGCCACAGTACTGGAGTTTCAGCTTCAGCATCAGTCCTTCCAATGAACACCCAGGACTGATCTCCTTTAGGATGGACTGATTGGATCTCCTTGCAGTCCAAGGGACTCTCAAGAGTCTTCTCCAACACCACAGTTCTAAAGCGTAAATTATTCAGTGCTCAGCTTTCTTCATAGTCCAACTCTCACATCCATACATGACCACTGCAAAAACCATAGCCTTGACTAGACGGACCTTTGTTGGCAAAGTAATGTCTCTGCTTTTCAATATGCTATCTAGGTTGGTCATAACTTTCCTTTCAAGGAGTAAGCATCTTTTAATTTCATGGCTGCAGTCACCATCTGCAGTGATTTTGGAGCCCCCGCAAAAAATAAAGTCTGACACTGTTTCCACTGTTTCCCCATCTATTTCCCATGAAGTGATGGGACCATGCCATGATCTTTGTTTTCTGAATGTTGAGCTTTAAGCCAACTTTCTCACTCTCCTCTTTCACTTTCATCAAGAGGCTTTTTAGTTCCTCTTCACTTTCTGCCATAAGGGTGGTGTCATCTGCATATCTGAGGTTATTGATATTTCTCCTTGCAATCTTGATTCCAGCTTGTGCTTCTTCCAGCCCAGCATTTCTCATGATGGACTCTGCATATCAGTTAAATAAGCAGGTGACAATACACAGCCTTGACGTCCTCCTTTTCCTATTTGGAACCAGTCTGTTGTTCCATGCCCAGTTCTAACTGTTGCTTCCTGACCTGCATACAGATTTCTCAAGAGACAGGTCAGGGGGTCTGGTATTCCCATCTCTTTCAGAATTTTCCACAGTTTATTGTGATCCACACAGTCAAAGTCTTTGGCTCTATTAGTCAGTTGCAACTTACTTACTGTCAAGACACAAAGTAGCTCAGAAATCCTCAGTGGTTTCTGACTTCCTTTTCTCAAGATGAATGGTCAGGGATGAATGTGTCTCTGTGTGTTATCTGCTCCAGGCAGAAGCAGAGTAGGGCTTTTCAGTAGATCCACACCCCAGCACACAAGAGTGGAGATGTTGCCAGAGAGCCTGTCTAACATGAGGTCAGCTGAAGTCCTGGCTCTTGCACTGAAATGGTGCCTTTGATTAGTGAATACTTGAGGTAGAGGATTCTGGGAAACTGGCAGAGAGCAGACAGTACCTGGTAGAACAGAACATTTGTCAGGAAGGGCCCTCAAGGCCATGGGCAGATTTCTTTCAGAAACTTTGGAGGTCAGAGGCTGGGCTGATTGATTCAAAGTGCTAAAAAAAAAAAAAAAAAAGACTGCCAACCAAGAATCCTGTATCCAGTAAAACTGTCCTTCACAGGGTGGGAGAAACCGAGACATCCCCAGAGAAACAGGAGCGGGGAGCTTGTGCCTCCTCGCCCTGTAGGAAGTGCTGAGTGAGCCCTGCCAAGCAAGAGGAAAGGGAGCCGGACAGGAACTCAAAGCTGCGTGCAGAAATAAAGCTCTCAACGAAGATGAACACACAGGGAGTTTTAAAACCTTGCGTTATTGTATCAGCAGCTTATAACTATACTTTCTGTTTTCTACATAGTTTAAGGGACTAATGTATTGCATAATGTCTTAAGCAAAACAGGGACTACGTTGGTTCACATACCTAGAAACCATCAGAGCACTGTGGCTCAGATCCCGGAAGGGCTGGGGACACCGCGGTCACCAAAGCGGGAAAAGCTTGTGTATATTTTATAGAAAGAAAATGGAGGGGCAGGCAGCCATGCTGAGGGCCCATAGTAGCTCTGCTCTGGGTCTAGATCATGGGCTGTGTCTCCATGTGAATCTGGGCTCTTAGTCTAATGTGGACACAAAGCAAGATTCAAGCGGCCACTAGGTGCTTGCTATTTAGTTTGATATCTCTTTTCATGAAAATAAAGCCAAAGGAGCTGGTTTGGGTGTAACTGGAGGCTATTGCTTTTATTTTACTTAGGAATGAGTTCATTGCACGAGAAAGAAACACTCTCTAGCAGTTTCAAGAAAAATAAGATTTTGAAAATAAAGATTCAGAAGTCTATTGTGGAAACTCTGACAGGAGCCCTGCAGAGCCTCAGGATGGCTCTTAACGGCCTGCGGTGAGGGACAAACGCCAGGAACCAGGGCACCACAGGAACCCGGCGGGGTCTCTGTCCACCCCACCCCAGCCTGAAGGGCCTCTCATTTCCAGCGCCTGTGAGCCCCGAAGAGTCACCTGTGTGTTTACGACCACCTGTCTATAACCACAGCTTTGCTGCTCACCGTGTCGTTTTCAGCTGTGACCATCCAGCCAGGGGCAGGCCCTGGGCGAGTCTGCATGGCTGGTGTAGGCAGGGAGTCAGGGCTGTGGGCCTTGCAGGGCTGTGGGGGGTGGAGTGGGGTGCGTGGGCCGCAGACCCTCCAGGTGTGCCCAAGCCCCGGGTGCTGACTTACTCTGTTTCTCTTAGGAAGTAATATTGTGCACTGATGCTTATTTCTATCAGCAAGGTGGGGCAACTCAGAGCTTTACTGACATCTATTCTTACGCTCATTTATTTTTCAGCAGCATTTGAGGTCTGCTATTTCCAAGCACTGTGCCAGGTGCAAGGATACCCTGGTGGGCGAAAGATGATATTTCTTCCTTCTTTCACAGGTTTATAATATGAGCAAACAGGAAGTGACACTAAAGCTTTAAAGGCACCGAAGTCCCATTTATTAAGCTCCAGTGCTCTTCCTGGGCGTGTTAGGGACCCAGACTTAAATGAAATAAAAAACAAAACCCAGTTTCCACTGTGGAGAAACACAGAGCCTCTTTCAAAGCCCATTTATTAAGCTCCAGTGCTCTTCCTGGGCATGTTAGGGACCCAGACTTGTATGAAACAAAAAAACAAAACCCACTGTGGAGAAACACAGAGCCTCCTTCCACAAGTATCATTTATGTTTCCAGAAGTCTCAGACTTTACCCAGCCTCATGGGCGCACGGCCGTGGGAGTCCCAGCTGGTCCCTGGGGCGCTGCGTCATGCGATTCTTTCCATCAGGATGTGAAGGAGCCCAGAAAAGCTCTGACGAGGAGCTGTTGTCCTGGAGAATGCTTTTGATGGTGAAGTGCACCATTAAGGGGGTGTTTCAGGCCTAAACTGTACCTGCCCACCTCCCTAGCAGTCTCTCCCATATCATCACCCAGTGCTACCCAAGTCTTTCAGGTGGAGCCCCTTATAAATGAGGTCACTACTTATATAGGCAGCGTGCTGCTGCTGAGTCGCTTCAGTCGCGTCCAACTCTGTGCGACCCTATAGACGGCAGCCCACCAGGCTCCCCCGTCCCTGGGATTCTTCAGGCAAGAACTCTGGAGCGGGTTGCCATTTCCTTCTCCAATGCATGAGAGTGAAAAGGGATAGTGAAGTCGCTCAATCGTGTCCGACTCTTCGCGACCCCATGGACTGCAGCCCACCAGGCTCCTCCGTCCATGGAATTTTTCAGGCAAGAGTACTGGAGTGGGTTGCCATCACCTTCTCTGATATAGGCAGTGTAGGCTTGACAAAACATACCCTGGTTATTTCCAGGCATGTGGAGTCTAAATTGGGAATCCGAGGAGGGACAGTGCCCCTTATGCGTGCGACAAGGAGCATGTACAGGGTTGGTGAGTGAAGAGTTCTTTGCTCTGAAAGTTTCTTTGCTCTCCTAAGTTATTTATCATGAAATTACTTTAGGGGGTAAAACCCTTTATTGCTTCTAAAACTCTAATTTTGACTTTTAGTTTAAGGTTTCCTCTTCCAAATCCCTGTTAAAATATCCAAACAGCAGAAAACATCAAAATTAAAAACTGTGCTGGAAACAAAATGACCATCAACATTTAATACGATTCCTGGAGCAAGTTCCCAGAGAAGGCGATGGCACCCCACTCCAGTGTTCTTGCCTGGATAATCCCAGGGACAGAGGAGCCTGGTGGGCTGCAGTTCATGGGGTCACAAAGAGTTGGAAATGACTGAGCGACTTCACGTTCACTTTTCACGCTCATGCATTGGAGAAGGAAATGGCAGCCCACTCTAGTGTTCCTGCCTGAAGAATCCCAGGGACGGGGGAGCCTGGTGGGCTGCCGTCTACGGGGTCGCACAGAGTCGGACGCGACTGAAGCGACTCAGCAGCAGCAGCAGCAGAGCAAGTCCCAGTAATAAGGGGCGTATGTGTTTGGATTCAAATTTCTTAAAATCTTAATCCTCTTCTTCACCTTTTGAAACAAAGGCAGCACGTCCAGGACAGAGAGGACTGGGGTGGGTTCTCTCTGTCGTCCACCACCTGTGACATCAGCCCTTCTCAGAAGCAGCAGGAAGCCTGTGTCCTTGTCCTGAGATGCCAGCGCACCAGGAACCACCCCGTTCCACCTGCAGAGGACACAGCTCTGAGGACGCAGCCCTGTGGATGCCGCTGATCAAGTGTGTGGCCCGGAGACGGGGGATGAGCCAGACGGACCTCAGGAGGTCTGGAGGCTGCTGCACTCAGGCATTTTAAGGCAGCAAATCTACTGCTTCCTATGCCTGAAGCACTATTTATTCTGCTATAAGTCTGAAAACTGGACATAGGAAATGGTAAAGAGTCTGTCTCAGTCTGGCAGAAGAATACCTCGCCTCTGCTCATCCCTGGAGATTGGACCAATTCTCTAGTTGTAGGTGCAGGAGGGAGACTGTGTCAGTACCGATCTGAACAGAGAGGAGACTTTCACATCCTGTTGGTGTGAACATTAGTCTATCAGGGTTCATCTCATTTGTATTAGAGACAACTTTATCTGGGTTCCTTAGTGACTGCATATTGATTTACACTTCACACAGTATTAATGTGGGCAGTCCTTTATCTTTCTGTTTGAATCATTTGACGTTTTTTTAAGAGTGGTTTTCTGAGCGGCTCTGTTCGGGGTATAACCTTTCTGAGTGGCTCTATTCGGGCTATGCCTCTCGTAAGTGTGTGTCCAGTCACTTAGCCGTGTTTGACTCTGTGTCCCCGTGGCCTGTAGCCCACAGCAGGCTCCTCTGTCCATGGAATTTCCCAGGCAAGAATACTGGAGTGGGCTGCCATTTCCTCCTCCTTGAACATTAATTAAGATTTGCCTTTTCAGCCAATATTGACATGTTTTAGTAATGACATTATCTAAAATAATCTCTAATACTGTGAAAATTTGTGTAAGTGATTATTTAAAAATAATTGCCTCACTCCCAGCACTGTAAACCCACCAGGGCAAGACTCTGCCTGTTTTGTTCACAGCTGTGTCTCTGGCAACTGGAGTCAAGACTGGAGAACAGTTAAGGACTCACTAAATGTTTGTTGCATGAATGACTGAGGGATGAAGGGAGACTTGGTTTAAACAGTCTTTCTTTAAAACTGTAAGTGATGGTCCCAGTGTCTCCTGGCACCTGATGCTGCCAGGAAACGAAGCCGCTTGGAGATTTTCTGAGGTGTGGTGTCCTGGAGGATTCCTGGGGAGGGCTGGGGAAGAGGCACAGGGCATGCTTGGTGTTTAATTTCACTCCTTATCAGACCAAACGACGCTGCAGCCTTAGCTCTTCCGCAGACCAAGTGGGTCCCTAGCAGCACACTCACACCCCCATGTGTTGTGGAGTTTGCAAAAGGTGTCACCTGAAGTCAGCAAAGAGCACGCCTCTTTCTGGGCCAGCTCCCCTCACTGGCACTCCGCTCCGCGGGAGGATGAGAGGCTCCTGCCGGGGTCAGGCTCTGGGGCTGTCTCTTATACACATCTAGATGTGTATAAGAGACAGTCCCACTCACGTGTGTGCACACGCTCATACACATACACGGGCCCATGGGACACATGTGTATACACATGTGCATACAGGCATAAGTGCACCCACAGATAGGTACCTGAGTATTTGGAGAGGGTGAGCGGCTCCTTGAGGTCCAGGAACCTCATGTCAGATGGCGCCCCTGCCCTCTCCTACTTGAAGCTGGTGCCAGGGCTGGAAAGGTATGGGGACCAGGCACCCCACACTCTGAGGGTGGGGTTACCATCTGACATATGGCTCCTGGAAGGCCTTTTAGGGCTGTGTCGTGGAAGATTTAAAGTGCTCACAACCTTTGACCCAGCGATTCCCTCCCAGGGGTGGATTATAACAAAATCTCTGGGTGTGAGCCTGTGGGTATGAGTGCGATGATGCTCTTGCAGTGGGTTTTGTGAATGACCAGCCAGCATGCAGGGCAGGACTGGAGATGAACCGAAGGGGTAACGGTGGAGCGAGGTGAGAGAGACAATGGCCCACGCTGATCAAGTGTGTGGCCCGGAGACGGGGGATGAGCCAGACGGACCTCAGGAGGTCTGGAGGCTGCTGCACTCAGGCATTTTAAGGCAGCAAATCTACTGCTTCCTATGCCTGAAGCACTATTTATTCTGCTATAAGTCTGAAAACTGGACATAGGAAATGGTAAAGAGTCTGTCTCAGTCTGGCAGAAGAATACCTCGCCTCTGCTCATCCCTGGAGATTGGACCAATTCTCTAGTTGTAGGTGCAGGAGGGAGACTGTGTCAGTACCGATCTGAACAGAGAGGAGACTTTCACATCCTGTTGGTGTGAACATTAGTCTATCAGGGTTCATCTCATTTGTATTAGAGACAACTTTATCTGGGTTCCTTAGTGACTGCATATTGATTTACACTTCACACAGTATTAATGTGGGCAGTCCTTTATCTTTCTGTTTGAATCATTTGACGTTTTTTTAAGAGTGGTTTTCTGAGCGGCTCTGTTCGGGGTATAACCTTTCTGAGTGGCTCTATTCGGGCTATGCCTCTCGTAAGTGTGTGTCCAGTCACTTAGCCGTGTTTGACTCTGTGTCCCCGTGGCCTGTAGCCCACAGCAGGCTCCTCTGTCCATGGAATTTCCCAGGCAAGAATACTGGAGTGGGCTGCCATTTCCTCCTCCTTGAACATTAATTAAGATTTGCCTTTTCAGCCAATATTGACATGTTTTAGTAATGACATTATCTAAAATAATCTCTAATACTGTGAAAATTTGTGTAAGTGATTATTTAAAAATAATTGCCTCACTCCCAGCACTGTAAACCCACCAGGGCAAGACTCTGCCTGTTTTGTTCACAGCTGTGTCTCTGGCAACTGGAGTCAAGACTGGAGAACAGTTAAGGACTCACTAAATGTTTGTTGCATGAATGACTGAGGGATGAAGGGAGACTTGGTTTAAACAGTCTTTCTTTAAAACTGTAAGTGATGGTCCCAGTGTCTCCTGGCACCTGATGCTGCCAGGAAACGAAGCCGCTTGGAGATTTTCTGAGGTGTGGTGTCCTGGAGGATTCCTGGGGAGGGCTGGGGAAGAGGCACAGGGCATGCTTGGTGTTTAATTTCACTCCTTATCAGACCAAACGACGCTGCAGCCTTAGCTCTTCCGCAGACCAAGTGGGTCCCTAGCAGCACACTCACACCCCCATGTGTTGTGGAGTTTGCAAAAGGTGTCACCTGAAGTCAGCAAAGAGCACGCCTCTTTCTGGGCCAGCTCCCCTCACTGGCACTCCGCTCCGCGGGAGGATGAGAGGCTCCTGCCGGGGTCAGGCTCTGGGGTGGGGGGGGTCAGGGTCTGGGGGCGGGGGGTGGGGGTGGGCAGGGCTGGAGTCAGTGGAGCCACAGTCACCCTGTCTCAGTGCTGGGACGACTTCCCAAAATGCTCTGGCCACACACTCTGCTGACTCACCCACTGTCATAGGTGTGCTGTGCCCTTAATACTGAAAAAAAACAGCTATTTTTCCAGATTGTGTGAAGCTTGTGGTAATTGTCATATTTCAAATGTTTATATTATTCTTTTATGTGCATACTTTTGTTAAAGAAGTTCCCCAGGTTATGTGACTTGAAAGCCTCACAAAACCTGTGATCCCACGCTTGTTAAAATCACAAAAATTAAGAAAACTTTTAAATCTCTAGATTTTCCTGCACCAAGTAACATGGAATAAATTCCTCTGGAACAAGAGCTGCTGAGGTTACAAGAAAAGACGGCCAAAAGCACGCCAGCCATGAGAGACTTAGCATTTCTCTCACTCAGCAGCCCACGGATCCAGAAGAACCATGAAAGATGTGGCTATGTGGATGTGGGAAAAATAAAAAAAGCTAGAGGGGAAAACAGAAACAATAAATGATAGACTGAGCTAAATCCTATCAGTAATTACGTTAAGTGTTAACGGGCTACACACTGCAGACAGGAGGCAGATCATCAGGCGGATGAGAAGCAAGTCCAAGCCACGCACTGCCCGCAAGAGGCGAGCTTTTGATAAGGAGACTCGGAGAGGAGTTTGAAAGCAAACGGAAGGAAAAGGTAAATCATGCAAATGCTGAGAGTAAGTCCCTGGGGTAAAGTGTGTCCATATCAAAGAAAACAGACCTTCATCGGCGAGTGTTGCCAGAGATGAAGGGAGTTTGTGTCACGGTCAAATGCTCTTCATCACAAAGTCAAATAATTACAAAGGTGTCTGATGAGAAATACTCCAATATATGAAGCGGAACTGATTCAATTCAAGACTGAAACAGATGAGTCTATAACATGATTTTAACACTCGTCTCTTGGCAACTGATAGAACAGCGAGATTTAAAAAATGAAAAATGAGTCAGTGAGGAGAAAGCATCTCCCTTGAAGAAAGGCCTGACTGAGGCTGCTGGAGGTAGTGGGGGCCTGGCCCCGGCTCAGTCCTTGTGGGAGGCGACCTCCTTCCTCCACAGATGTCTGCTGCCCCCAAAGCCTGCTTCCCACCATGAGGAGGCCTCCGGCTCTTGGGGGCCATGGAGGCAGAGTTTGCAAAGGCTGGACAGGCTACCAGGCTTGCCAGGCGCCCCAGGGCCCTGGCCGGCATCGCTCAGAACGTACCTGTCTGTAATCTCGGGCCATGGAAAGCTCTTTACTTCCTTGTGCACTCAGGAATGCAGTTATATAAGGTAATTGTAAAATCACATTCAACATTTTAATTGTTTTCAAGAAGAAAGAAGTCCAGGGAACTTAGTCACGAAGGGTGGAAGTAAACTCTGCCTTTTGAGACATACAGGAAATTGGTGCATGTTTGTTCTCTATGGGTCAGTTCAGGGTTGTTTGTGACAACAGAAAGTGGCAAAGCTACACTGACAAAGTGGGGCCGTCCCGTCGAGGGTGGTGCGTTCACATGGCTGAAAGCCGGGGGCACCGGGTGGGCAGTCTGCACCTTCAGGGGGACCCTGCGTCTCCTCTTGTTTTCAGCAGCTGTGCACGTGTTTGCCTTTGGAGGAGCCCCTGGGTTTCCGGGGACCACGCCAAATGTGTCCCCTGGCAGATCTGCCTCCAAGCCTGCTGCAGGCACGAAGCACAGCCTTCATCTCCGCTGCTCTGTGCACATGAGACCCCGGGATGAGTGACCCAGCCGTGCCTCCCACACTGGACCCAGGCTGGCTTTGAGGCAGCTGTCAGCGGCGTCCATCAGACTCCACCCCTGGGGCTCCCCTTTCCTGGATTCTTCACTGACTTACTCTGAGCTGACTTCTATTTCTTTCTCCTGCATCATAAAAGTGGATTGGAAAAGCAAATATCATCTCTAAGATTCACTGATGTTACTTTAATTAGAAGCACATTACCTTTTTAAGCGTTCTGCCTCAAAGTGGTGAAGCCAGAGAACGAGAAGCCGTGTGGAAACCACATCTCCTCCCACCCTCCCACCTCCTTTTGGACGTGGCAGGTCGGGCTCTGGCTGAGTCTGCGTCAGAACTCAGACTTGGCTGCGGGCAAGCTCCCGCTGCTGCTGCAAAGGCAGTAATGACAACCAGCTGAGTGAAGAATGGAGCCCAGCCTCGGCAAACAAGAAAACCGCCCCTTGGTGAGGTTGTGCTGCTCCGTGATCCCCTTGTTGGGGGAGCCTGGGTGGGAGGCGTGGGGTTTGGGGGTTCCAGGCACGACTGCGTTTGAGGTCATCTGCTCCCCGGCTCGGAGGTGCCAAGTCAGCCGCCGCCCACTTGTGAAGGTAAGACTGAGGTGCAGGCAACACAGAGTTCAAAAGCGAGGTCTGCAGTACAGTTTGCCCCTTGATTGTCTCAAAGGACCGAAGCAGCCACGGGACACAGTCAGGCCAAGTTCAATGCTCTGAAGCCAGTGTGTTTCTTAATAAGAGTATGAGTGGAAAACAGAACCGCTTAGCCAATATTCCCCCAACTGCCGTAATCCCTCAACTCAAGGAGAAATTTCACCCCAAAAATAACAACAAAGAAAATCCAAATGAATAGGAACCAAGGTCAGCCTCCCCCCCCACCCCCAGGTGGCATTTCCGTGGCAGACGGGCCTTGGGTGAAGAGCCAGCTGGCGAGCACAGGGCACGTGGGCCCTGCGGCCACGTGGCCACGTGCAGGGGTGTGGTGGCGCCTCCAGGAGGCCTCCTGCCCCGCCCGTGGGGTGCCCGGACTGGGGCACAAGCCAGCTCCAAGTGCAGGAGGCACCTAGGCTCCTCACGCGGGTACGACCCTGCTCTAAACACGCGTGCATGATAGGCGCTGAGCGCGTGAGAGGGAGAGACAGAGCCGAAGGGCCTCTGCAAGAGAGCGGCTCAGTGCGCTCGGAAAACCCGAATGCTTTCCAGTCTGGGCTAGGTCCTCAGAACAGCTCCCCAGGTGACATTTCTGATGCGTGACAGGTAAGGCAGTGTCCCTGCCCAGCCTGAGAACAGGTTGTGAGACCCTGAGATCTAGAGCAATCTTCATCCTTCCCCAACGGGCTCATGCATGTGATTTCCGTGTTTGAATGTGGTAGCCGCAGACTCTCATTTGGAGTTCTAAATAAATGTGTTTTGTTAATAACATACCTTTAAATTAGGATGAAAGTTTTCTCAGGACAGAGTTTTCTATCTTCTTCCAATTTTCAGGAGGGGGACGTGGGGAGGAAGAGGGTCCCTTCACCCTGCTCCGGCCGTGGAGCCGCCCTGCATCTCACCAGCTGTGCCTCAGCCGCCGGGGAAATGATCATGTGAATGCGTAGATTTTCGAGTAGCGGAAGGTGTCGGGTTTAGCTAGTAGGTATTGTCTCTTAAGGTATTTTGAGAAACATCTGTGCCGTTTCGATGAGTAAGACATACGGGTGCTTTCCACACGTGGCTTCATCTTCCTGCAAGCAGCTCCTACCTTAAAAGGTCTTCCCTCTCTACTTGTACCACATCCTTGTCCTAAACCTTTGATAACTAGCCCTTTATTGCAGGACAGAGCTAAACCTTGGGTTTCAGAGTCTGTAGCAGGAGAGTCAGGCTCACCCATGGCAGCTGGGGAAGCCGCGTGATGAGCAGGCCCCCGCCCTTGGCATCGGGCAGGGTCTCCGGGGCCAGGTGGCTCCTGTGTGCCCCCTCACTGACCCCACAGGAAGGGGTCGCTGCGCACAGCCCACCACTGGGAGCGTCTGTGTAACGTACGCTGGGCTCTTGTGCTCAGATTCGTGTGCTCTCCCTGGCTCGCTGGTCTGTTCCATCCTGTGTTTGTATCTGTGTGGAGGCGTGGGTATTTCTTTTATGCCCTGGGTTATGACCCAACACAGCTTTGCTTTGTTGCTCAAATTGTTGCAGCTCTGACCACAGAAACTCCTTCCGTTGCCTGCTGTGTCCCTCTGACATGCCCCCTTCCTTACCTTCTGACATTATGAAAAGCTCTAGGCTTATCTTCGGAGAAGGCAATGGCACCCCACTCCAGTACTCTTGCCTGGAAACTACCATGGACGGAGGAGCCTGGTGGGCTGCAGTCCATGGGGTCGCCGAGTCAGACATGACTGAGCGACTTCACTTTCACTTTTCACTTTCATGCACTGGAGAAGGAAATGGCAACCCACTCCAGTGTTCTTGCCTGGAGAATCCCAGGGATGGCGGAGCCCAATGGGTTGCCGTCTGTGGGGTTGCACAGAGTCGGACGCGACTGAAGCGAATCAGCAGCAGGCTTATCTTGGATAATTCCTACCCCAGTTTGTCTTAGAATCAGTCATTTCTCCAAGAAGCCCTGTGGCTTTTGTGGAGAACGGAGTTCAGGCCCCAGGGTCTGGGCACTGGGATGCCTGTTGCTGCTGAGTTTCGGCTGCTTCTGGGTCCTCTTGGCACACAGAGCGGGAGGTGGAGAGCAGAGACGGTTCGCGCACACTGGCTTGAGTCCATCGTGCGCGTGACTTCTCTCGGCCTTTCTGCGTGTCCATTGGTCTCCGGTGCCCGCGAGCCTGACCTCGTCCTGACGGTGGTGGTTCTGACCCGCACCCCTCCCTCCTGTCCATCTGTGTTTACTTCTGATCCTTGCACATTTGCTTTTATCAGCAAAAACCATATCCAAGGAAATTTTTTCTTCCCTAATAATTCGAGGAACATAAATTTGTCTAAAAGTGCTATTTGAAGGGTGTTTTATAGTTCTTTAAAATATTTATATTGTGGTTTGCTGTATAATATTTTATACACTTATTTAAATCTATCCAAATAGGTATTAAGTTCTTGGAGGGTGGGGCTGAGCTCGCTCTCACTTTCGTTTCCTCCTGGCACCGGCACTGACCGTTGCGTCCTGACCCAGTGCCTGTCTCTGCTGCGGGTGCCCGGCGCGGGCGTCCCAGCTCATGCTGCGGGAACCTCCGTGGGGCGGCTCCTGCCCTGCGCTTGGAGCGGGCGTGAGACCGCACGGCTCTCAGCGCACCGCCGGCTCCCTGGTCAGAAAGAGGAGCCCCGCCGCTCCCGAGGGTGTCTCTCTGCCTCCACTTCAGGGGCAGAACTGGAATACTTGGGGAAACGAAGTACTTTCGGTTTAGGTAAAGATATTCAAACGTTTATAAGAATGCGTTTTTTGTGTCTGTGGCGGGAACTTTCTTTTTATCTTTGAGAGTTACCCTGGGGAAGGTTGCATGATCGGTGGAGCAGGAGGAAGGACTATTGCTGTCAGCGTGACTGTGGTCAGGCTGGATGACAAGCACTGGGGGTGAGAAGAAAGGACTGACTGTGCCTGTAGGGTATAGCGTCTGCAGTCCCTCAGGCACGTTTAGTAACAGGAAAGGTCTCTGTGCGTCCACGTGGCCGAGACGAGGACGAGTGCCTCTGACACCATGGTTTTGTGCAGCTGTCTCTGACTTCACTTCTTAGCTGAAGGGCAAACGCAGGGCAGAGGCAGCAGTTTCCTTGCCACAGAGCTCCGGCTCTCTGTCTTGTGACTCACGGGATTATGGTTATGGCCTCCTACA
The DNA here is from genome assembly GCA_006410535.1 of Litocranius walleri. NCBI lineage: Eukaryota > Metazoa > Chordata > Mammalia > Artiodactyla > Bovidae > Litocranius > Litocranius walleri. The sequence goes on from SJYG01000950.1 coordinate 229,410, forward strand.
GAATGATCCGGGCTCGTCCCGTGGCCATGGGCTTAATGCTTCCTCCCAGGGAACCAAAATTGCTCCATTTCTAATCCCATCACAGTTCATCTCTTAAACAGTCTTGCACTGCCGTGGCTTATTAAATGGTTCTTTATGTACAATTAAATTATTTTAAAGAATACGCACATTCAGGATGCTAATGACGATCACGTGAATGATGACATAGCTTCCACGGTGAGCTGTGTGTGACTGTGGTGTGTAAGTGGGACCCGTGTAATTCATCATCTGATCTGGATGCTACTGAAACACCCGCTGCCCCACAGGCCTGGAAAGGGAGGTGTGGTGACCACCCTATGGAAAAGCCCAAATGGAAATCCAAGGTACCTTTTGGCTCCTTAAACACTATTCAGATTCCCTCAGTTCCTCTGCCTGAATCTCCCAGCAGCCCGGATCTCCAGCGCCCGTGGAGGGTTGGTGTGGAGAGAATGACGCTGAGCTGGACCCTAAGGAGGGACGTGGGGGCCTCTGGTCTGGTCTGGCGGGGAGCCCCAGACTCAGTGTTCCTCCGTGTTGAAGACGATGAGAGCAGTGGGGCTGAGGGGGCAGGCGCCCACCACGGCCAGGGTCACCCGGGCAGAGAGTGTCGGGGAGAGAGAGCAAGCGGCCCAGAGCCGCCCGCCTGAGGCCCCGGAGGCGCCCGCGTCCGGCTCAGGGCTCCGGCCGAGGGGCCGTGCAGATTTCAAGGCTCTGAGACCAAGTGTGCCCCTCAGGGTGGCTCTGGATGTCGAGGAGGGGCCTCTGGGCGGGATGGGGTGCCCGCCACGCAGGCCCAGGTTTGGGGAACCTACTTGCTTAAAGGGCCTTCTCAGAAACAAAGGTTTTCAACCATGAACAAACCTAGGTATACCTGAGCGTGTAAGTGTCACTGCGGCAGGAGGAGGGTCTGTGCTTGGAGGCCGCTCCTACCCTAGAACGCCTGACGATGGCTTCACACACCAGGAGGGACCCAGAGACCACACCACACACCCCAGGAGGGACCTGGAGACCACACCACACACCCAGAGACCCAGGAGGCTATGCCACCCACTCCTCAGAGGGACCCAGGAGCCCACACCTCTCATCCTGAGTAAGGGCCAGGTGACCACATCACCCACTCCTTGGAGGGACCCGGAAACCAGGGGACCACATCACCCATCCCTGGGAGGGATCCAGGGTCTCAGGAAACCATGCCACCCACCCCTCGGAGGGAGCTGGGGACCACACCACTCATCCCCCCAAGCTAACAGAGTCAGAGGCTCCCGTCTAAGCCCTCTAACCAATGCCCACCAGAGCCTAGGGTCACCCCAGTGCAGCCTGGCACAGAGCTGGGAAGACAGAGTGGTCCTGACGGTTTGCTAAGAAACATCTCTGTAGGTGAAATGAATCCAGTGCGCACGCACATGCACGCCTCACACACTCGGTGAGCTTCAAGTTCGCCTCTGCATTTGGGCTAAGAGGGTCTGAATCAGGCAGCGGGCCATAAGAGAAGATTAATGGGGTGGTTAGAAAAAGAGGCCCTGCGGGTGCAGTTATAGCTGAGTGAAGCCAGTAAGGCCCCATGGCATGAGCTTCAGTGAGGCACAGATGGGGTGCTCAGTGTTTATTTTGTTGGCTGCGAGTCTTAGAAATCAGAGTGTGCCCACAAAGGAGTCAGTAGAGAAGAAATGAGCCGGGCCATGCTCCCTCCTGTTTCAGGGTGACTGACTGCTGTGGAAAGAGGGGCACGTGTGAGCCCATGGGCACCGGGGGGCACCGGGACGGTGCTCTTTCCACCCTGGGGCCACAGCCCAGGTTGTCGCTCTCCCCGCGAGTCACCGGTGCTGCACAGACCAGGTTGGAGTCATTGACCCCTAAGCAGAGATCATTCTGCAGTTGGCAGATGAACTAGCATTAGAATTTTTCCTGCTCCACATGGAACATGGTGTGTCTACTGGGGGTAGTGATGTCAGCTGATGGCTGTTTGTCCTTGGCTCATCACCCATGGGAAGTGACCTCGGCAGAGGTGAAGTGAAATGTTGTTCAGTTGCTAAGTCATGTCTGACTCTTTGCAATCCCATGGACTGCACCACGCCAGGCTCCTCTATTCTCCATTATCGCCTGGAGGTTGCTCAAATTCATGTCGGTTGAGTTGGTGACGCTATCTAACTGCCATCCAACCCTCTCATCCTCTGTTGTCCCCTTCTCATCTTGCCTTCAGTCTTTCCCAGCATCAGGGTCTTTTCTAATGAGTCAGTTCTTTGCATCAGGTAGCCAAAGTATTGGAGCTTCAGCATCAGTCCTTCCAATGATCACCCAGGACTGATCTCCTTTAGGATGGACTGGTTGGATCTCCTTGCAGTCCAAGGGACTCTCAAGAGCCTTCTCCAACACCACAGTTCAAAAGCATCAATTATTCAGTGCTCAGCTCTCTTCACAGTCCAACTCTCACATCCATACATGACCACAGGAAAAACCATAGCCTTGACTATACAGATCTTATTCAGCAAAGTAATGTCTCTGCTTTTGAATATGCTGTCTAGGTTGGTCATAACTTTCCTTCCAAGGAGCAAGCATTCTTTTAATTTCATGGCTGCAATCACCATCCACAGTGATTTTGGAGCCCCCCAAAATAAAGTCTGACACTGTTTCCACTGTTTCCCCATCTATTTGCCATGAAGTGATGGGACTGGATGCCATGATTGCCGGGGTCCAGCCCCAGTGGATCCAGGGTGATTCGAAGGTGGGGGCGGAGTAGGTGTCCTAGGAAAAAACTTATTTAATTACAGATAGAGAGGGACTAAGATTTTAGCAGAGAAAAAGAGGCCAAACAACTTGGTTAACACAGGGTGCCAATCACCACCTACGAAGGCCGCAGGCATCTTCCCGTTCTCCCAAAGGAGAGGAGGCACTGAGGCCCCCCGGGTCCGATCTTAGAAGCCCAGGCAGAATTAGTAGGCTTGGTGAGTCCTATGCACCAGATGGGAATTCAGCCAGAAAATAGTAAGAGAGAGAGAAAAGGACTGAATAACTTGGCTTACGTGGGGTACCAATAAAATTCCAGACAAGGAATTTGCACCATCTGAATGGCGGGCACCCATGCTCCAGATGGGAATTCAGCCAGAAAATTGGGGAGCAGAGAAGAATGACATGAGGGAATCTGTCTTTCTGGAACTGATCCGATTTCTTTATTTTTCAGGTTTGTTTATATACCTTTTGTTACACATAGGGATGAATACAGAGTCACGCGGGGGTCAGCAGACCTGACCTTATCAAAATCAGGTGCTTTACATAAAAAAAATCTTAGGGGTTTTACATCATCTTCAAGCCATTTCTGCCTGCTGACATTTACAACCCTTTCTTTCTGATAACCAGAAAACTTATTTTTTCCAAGAGTGTTTTTCCTTAAATCAAGCACCACCCTCCAAATAAAGTTGAATTCCAATAGGGTGAGGGTGTAGTGAGTTACAATCAAGAAAGGAATTTATTTAACCCAAGGTTAACATGATTAATCTTAAAGGTTAATACTTATTTCTCCTATAGGTTAATACTTATTTCTCCTATATGCTTAAAGGTTAATACTTATTTCTCCTATGGGTTAATACTTATTTTTCCTATATGCTTAGAGGTTAATACTTATTTCTCCTATGGGTTAATACTTATTTCTCCTATGTGCTGGTTATATTCATTATAATGGCAGGGAATATGGAGATTTTAGCAGCAAACATCAGTCCAACAAATGAAAATCCTTTCACCAATGTTCCTCTTAAGATCTACTTAGTCTTAAGATAGTGATAAGGTTACATTTTTACATAGCAAGGACACAGTGATTTATAACAAAGTACAGTGATCTATTACAAGAGAGAAAACTCATTAACTCAAAAAGTCTAATATTGAGGTTAATACTTATTTCTCTAACATCAAAAACTACTATATTTCCTTTTCTATATTCCAAATACATTGATTAATATATTCCCAGGTACCTAAAGGATATGGAGGCCTGGCGGCAATCATTGACTCAACAACAAGAAAAAGTCCTATGTTAATTAAGACTCTCAAAATACTCCAAAACTCTCTGTGCTGTTTATGGTTGAGAAGTAGTAAACCGTCATGTGTCCGCAGAGAGGTTTAACCTGAGACGCCCTTGTCCCACCTAGGACAGGGAATTAGCAGCAATTATTGACACAACAAATGAAAAAACCCTTTATCAATATAATTCTCAACCAACCCACTATATTAATAATTTCTAACTTTCCACAAGAATTTGCCTTAGTAAGTCAAAAACATCTCATGCCTCTCATGGTTGGAGGGCTGTTGTGGCCGGAGGAACCTATGCAGGCAGGCTAGATAACCTTCAGAGGAGTCCCGTAAGTTGAAACACTCTAGTCACGCCCAGGAATTTTTACTGCCTTAGAGCTGCACGTTTACTCCTTCTCAGAGAGAAACTGTTATGGGGGAGAGCCCCCCGTAGGTGAGAGTACAAGATAGGCTCTGTTTTGGGGATTAGATGCTCGGGAGCAGGGGAATTTCCTAAGGCTTCATCACACCTTTGCGCATACCGAAGCCCCCTTCCTCATGACCTTTGCCAAGGGCGGAGCTCCTCGCGCTGGCTCCCAACACATGATCTTTTGTTTTCTGACTGTTGAGCTTTAAGCCAACTTTTTCACTCTCCTCTTTCACCTTCATCAAGAGACTCTTTAGTTCTTCTTCACTTTCTGCCATAAGGATGCTCCCTTAGTACCTGTAATTTTCTTGAAGTGATCTCTAGTCTTTTCCATTCTGTTGTTTTTCCTTGTTTCTTTGCCTTGTTCAGTTAGGAAGGCTTCCCTATCTCTCCTTGCTGTCCTCTGGGACTCTGCATCCAGTTGGGCGTCCCTCTCCCTTTCTCCCTTGCCGTTCGCTTCTCTTCTTTCCTTGGCCATTTGTAAAGCCTCCTCAGACAGCCACTTGGCGTCCTGGAATTCCTTTTTCTTTGGGATGGCTTTGGTCGCCGCCTGTTGTACAGTGTTAGGCACCTCCATCCATAGTCTTTCAGGTGCTCTGCCTACTAGATCTAATCCCTTGAATATATTTGTCATTTCTACTTTGTAATCATAAGGAAGGGATTTGATTTAGTTCATGCCCGAATGGTGAATGGTTGTTGTTTTCCCTACTTTCCTTAATTTGAGTCTGAATTTTGCAATAAGGGGTCCATGCTCTGAGCCCCAGTCAGCTCCAGGCTTTGTTCTGGCTGTTTGGAGCTGCTCCGTCTTTGGCTGCAGAGGATATAGTCAGCCTGATCGCGGCCTCGGCCACCTGGCGATGCCAGTGCGGAGCCATCCCTCGGGCTGCTGGGGCGGGTGCTGCTGCGGCGGCGTGCTCTCCTGACAGCAGCCTGTCAGCCTTCGTCCTGCTTCTTTTTGTGTCCCAAGCGCATTAGCTCTGGAGTAATCTAAGCCCTTGGGAAGCTCTGTGGGAAAAGATCCCAGTTCTGACAGAGCTGGTGTGTTAATGAAATGGCATTCCTCTCTGGAGGGGTGCAGAGCTGGCCCCGCACCGCTCCGCAGCCCGACCAGTGGACGACTGCCCTGCACATCTTGCGAACAGTCAGCTCCCACACATGCGGGTCACCCAGCTGAGCCGACGCTTGGACGCTTTACTGCCCCCTCGACTTTCTGGGAGGGAGGGAGCCAGGAGAGTGGAGCTGATGCGCGCCTGCAGCAAGGCCGCCTCTGGGACACAGGCAGGAGGGGCAGGCGTCCCGCGCCCTCCGCTGAGGGCTGCTTACTCCCAGTTCAAGGCAAAGGGGAGCCTGAGGGGCTGACACAGGGAAGGAGAGACTCCGGGACTGTGGGTTCAGGTCAAACATCTGACTCCTCTGCTGTCTTCCACAGTGGCTGAACCTCCCGCTAGTGAGACACAGTGGATGGTGAATGAGCACGCTTCCTCCAGGCCAGAATTCGGCCTCTCCAGGGCGTCACGGGAAACTCAGGAGGGAAAGATGAAAGATAAGCTCCAACACCGAGGAAAACAGGAGTGGACAGTATCTGTGGGTCCAAAAGCAAACCAAGGCTCAGGGTTGTCCCCAGATCACCTGCTCAGAGACTGGCTGTGGTGGGACCTGAGGACGATGTGGGTGGAGAAAGGCGAGAAGAGGCCTTGGGACGTTTCTGCAAACTGTGCGGCTTCGGTATGAGCTGCCGGCGGCATGGAAAATGCATCGATTGAGGTGTTTTGAAGGGCAGGGGCTGGCTGGGATGCCATAGAAATACTCTTTCTACTGGTTCCTCCTTGGTGCCTTTGTAGATGGTCCTCTCCTAAGTAAACAGTTTATATTTGATAGCATTCTACTTATGTTGCTTGATATTGAACTACTCCATGACTGCCATCTCCCGTTTCTGAGAGGATTCCAAATAAGCTGTGAGGTCGATTCCACATGGCACGCATCTCCTCAACCAAGATCATGTGCTCCAGCTGAGGAAGTAGCCAAGCAATATTGGGAGCACATGCTTGTTTTCTTTTATCACGATTTATGCAACACATGTTTTTTAAAAAGTATTTGGGGATTTAGAGAACATTCAGTAGAATTATATTATTCTAGTAATAAATTATTATTCTAGTAGTAAATTTAGAGTAATTCTACTGTGTCATTGAAGAATTTTGGGTGCAAAGAATCCATGTACTTCTAAGAGACAAAAATTCGTTTCTCATTCTCAGACGAATTGGGTATTGCAGCAATTCCTTCATCAAGGCCAATTATTTTGTTTATCATTCTTTTAGTATCATAAAATATGTTTATATTTAAGAGACTGTGCTATGAACCATGAGCTGAGTTCAGGCATGAAATTATTCCCCACTGTCGTCATGGGATGCTTGTTATCCTGACTCCCCAGATCCATCCAGGGACTGTTGGGATGAGCAGGGTGTTCAGGAGTGGCATTTTGCTGAGGCTGAGCTTGCAGACGGGCTCATTCCAGTGAATAGAGAGTCACTAGCCCTCTAGAGATGTAGCCTCAGGACCGTCAGGCCTCAGGTCTGCCCAGGTCAAAAAGGCAGACCCAGTGTGTTTTCGCCTCGTTCCATACTGCTTGGTTAGAAAACAGTGTGACTACGTTTCATGGTTCTGTTTTCACTCATCTTTCATCGTCTTATTTCCGCAAGTTCTTCTGAGGCAACCCCTGAAAGATCCTGCTGCCCGCCAGGCCTTGTGCCTGGCTCCCCGTGGTGCCAGCATGAAACTGCCATCAAGGCTCTTCACGGACCTCCCTCCTGAGGGCTCTGCCCTGCTGTCGGCTGGCACTGGAAAGAATGAGAAAGAAAAGGCCAGGCGGGATGGTGACTGCCGTCTCCTCTCCCTGCCCCATCCACAGGACTTCATTTGAAATCAGGAGACTGTCTGTGGGCCCCAGGGGCCGGCCACCGCATACTACATCTCTTGAAAGAAATTATACTTTGGTTTGGCCTCAAGCATCTTGTCTTTTGCAATCCTACGAAGTGATCAGAGCTACATCTGCCATTGATAGGGATAAAACCAGATATAAAGGTAGAATTCCAAATATTCACGGAGAGGCAGAGACAGACACCAGTACATACAGTATTTCCATGCATTTGGAAAAACAAACTATGGCGAGCATGCGCATTACGGAACCTGGTCGAGTCTGCTGTTAATACTGTAGCTTTGTGCCTGCACGGCTCTCTGTGTGCGTGTCTACGTCTCTGCCAATGACGAGAATTAAGGAGACCACCCAAACTTGAAATTCTTTTCTTCTTCCAAGTAGATTTGGGATTAATTTAGAAAGCCATCATTTGTGGATAATTTTAAAGTGAATTTCATGTGCACACATGCATATTGTATGTATTTATTGATATAACATGGGTATGTACACATAAAGACATGTATCAGTTCAGTTCAGTTCACTCGCTCAGTCGTGTCTGACTCTTTGCACCTCCATGAACAGCAGCACGCCAGGCCTCCCTGTCCATCACCAACTCCCGGAGTTTACCCAAACTCATGTCCATCGAGTCAGTGATGCCATCCAGCCATCTCATCCTCTGTCATCTCCTTCTCCTCCTGCCTTCAATCTTTCCCAGCATCAGGGGCTTTTCAAATGAGTCAGCTCTTCACATCAGGTGGCCAAAGTATTGGAGTTTCAGCTTCAACATCAGTCCTTCCAATGAACACCCAGGACTGATCTCCTTTAGGATGGACTGGATGGATCTCCTTGCAGTCCAAGGGACTCTCAAGAGTCTTCTCCAACACCACAGTTCTAAAGCATCAATTCTTCAATGCTCAGCTTTCTTTATAGACCAACTCTCACATCCATACATGACCACAGGAAAAACCATAGCCTTGACTAGATAGACCTTTGTTGACAAAGTAATGTCTCTGCTTTTGAATATGCTATCTAGGTTGGTCATAACTTTCCTTCCAAGGAGTAAGTGTCTTTTAATTTCATGACTGCAGTCATCATCTGCAGTGATTTTGGAGCCCCTCCAAAATAAAGTCAGCCACTATTTCCATTGTTTCCCCATCTATTTGGCATGAAGTGATGGGACTGGATGCCATGATCTTCGTTTTCTGAATGTTGAGCTTTAAGCCAACTTTTTCACTCTCGTCTTTCACTTTTATCAAGAGGCCCCTTAGCTCCTCTTCACTTTCTGCCATAAGGGTGGTGTCATCTGCATATCTGAGGTTATTGATATTTCTCCCAGCAATCTTGATCCCAGCTTGTTTCCTCCAGCCCAGCGTTTCTCATGATGTACNCAGGGGCTTTTCAAATGAGTCAGCTCTTCACATCAGGTGGCCAAAGTATTGGAGTTTCAGCTTCAACATCAGTCCTTCCAATGAACACCCAGGACTGATCTCCTTTAGGATGGACTGGATGGATCTCCTTGCAGTCCAAGGGACTCTCAAGAGTCTTCTCCAACACCACAGTTCTAAAGCATCAATTCTTCAATGCTCAGCTTTCTTTATAGACCAACTCTCACATCCATACATGACCACAGGAAAAACCATAGCCTTGACTAGATAGACCTTTGTTGACAAAGTAATGTCTCTGCTTTTGAATATGCTATCTAGGTTGGTCATAACTTTCCTTCCAAGGAGTAAGTGTCTTTTAATTTCATGACTGCAGTCATCATCTGCAGTGATTTTGGAGCCCCTCCAAAATAAAGTCAGCCACTATTTCCATTGTTTCCCCATCTATTTGGCATGAAGTGATGGGACTGGATGCCATGATCTTCGTTTTCTGAATGTTGAGCTTTAAGCCAACTTTTTCACTCTCGTCTTTCACTTTTATCAAGAGGCCCCTTAGCTCCTCTTCACTTTCTGCCATAAGGGTGGTGTCATCTGCATATCTGAGGTTATTGATATTTCTCCCAGCAATCTTGATCCCAGCTTGTTTCCTCCAGCCCAGCGTTTCTCATGATGTACCCTGCATATAAGTTAAACAAGCAGGGTGACAATATACAGACACATATGGAGACACATACACACATATGCATACTTTCTGTGCACACAGCATGGTGGTTGGCAGCACAGAGTGTAGAGCCGAAGCACTTGTGTTCTGGGCTCAGGTCTCGGCTCCATTCTTGCTCCTAAACTTGGGCAGCTCAGCCCCCTTCCTTCCTCAGCGTCCTGACCTGTGAAACAAGAAGAACAATGGGGCCTGCCTGTCACGCTGCGAAGAGAGCTAAGTGAGTCACTGTTAATACTCGTGAGGTGCTAACAGTGCTGCCGCTGAAATGCTCATAACTCACTCCTGCTGGCTCATTTGAGCCTCTTCATAATCCTGAGGCCTGGTGTGATTTTCCCCTTTTACAGAAAACAGACTCTGGACTCTGAGAAGTGAAGGGACTGGCTGACAACAATAGAGTTTATTCTCTGAACCCTGAACTCTTTCTGGTTTCCTTGAAGCGGCTGCGGCAGCTTGTGAAGGAGGGAGTGCGTCCTCAGGCGTTCTTCTCCATGTCCGTGGAGAGCATTTCTAAGTCATGGTCCCCATCGTCACCATCCTCGTTGTCCTGGGAGGACCTGCATTTATTGCTTTTCTATTGAAAGAGGGAGAGCTAAGCCCATGCATGTTTCTCCATTCTGACTGACTGTCTGTGAAGCACTGAATTTGGGCACCTCCATGAGGGAAATGATGGGTGGAACGTGTTTCGTAAATTTCGTACTTGTGGCTGGAGGCTCGTGCTGCAATGCATGATGACTTCCCCTCGGTCACTTCAGCAGCCCCCAGGCCTGCCTTCCTGGGCCCGCCTGGCCTGGCCTGGGCTCCCAGGGCCCTATTCCCAGAGCTCAAGAAAACTCCACTGAGACAGTGAGCCTAATAAACACATACAGAAGGGGATTAGAAGCAAAAGTAAGTGTGCCAGAGGTTGTTAAATCCGAAGATTTTGGATCTGGGGACCTGGAACATTTCACAAAATAGCAGATGATGCAGTTATGAGTCAACAGATATCCCTCGAAAATCATGGTGACTCATCCTGGTGGCTCAGACTGTAAGCAAATCCTGCAAAGCAGGAGACCCGGGTTCAAAGCCTGGGTGAGGACGATCCCCTTGAGAAGGGGATGGCTGCCCACTCCAGTGGTCTTGCCTGGAGAATCCCATGGACAGAGGAGCCAGGCAGACTACAGTCCACGGGTCCCACAGAGTAGAACGTGACTGAGCGACTAACACCTCCTTCCCCTTCGTACCATCCAAACATGAAGGTCACCTGTGCTCACGGAAGCGCTCTCAGCAGAGGTCTCTGCAGTGGTTTCTGTAAATCAGCAAATGCAGCTTTCCTTGCTGGAAACGGCCCGAGCACACCAGTGAGAGGCGAGCGTTCTTCCTCAGAAAAGCCACGGCCCTCACAGTGCCACGCTTGGCTGGCTGTGCATTTCTGTAGCTCAGTTTGGTGTTTTTGGAGTTTAAAAGCGTGTGTGTCTGTGTGTGCTTACTTCACTCACGCTCGCAGCTGAGCCTGAGGCAGGCTGGCCCACGTGGTCCAGCACGTCTCCCCGGCACCGGCCTTGACGTTTGCGATGTACCTGGCAGGGTCTGGACTTGGACCAGGGCGTCCAGCTCTGGGATTCGCAGACCCCGCTTTGCAGCGCTGCCTCTGCCCTGGGAGCTTTTATAATTCTTTGTGAGCTTTCTGACTCAAGGCCTCTGAGAATTACTCCCTTCATTCTTGGTTGAGGTTACGTTTGGAGGATACACAGTTCCCCACTTCTGAGTCACACAGTGACTTTCGGCACGACTTGTGCTGCCACCGTCGTCTGGTCCCAAACGGCGCCCCCCAGAAGGAACTGTGAGCCTGAAGCGGCCACCTGCCCTGGCCAGCCCTGACAGCCGCCACCCTGCCTTCAGCCAGGGCCCTTTGGCCTCGTGTTTCCAAGGCCCGTCCACCCTGCAGCCTGTGTGAGCACTTCACTCCTTCTTGGGGCAGAATCACATCCCATGACGTGGATGGGCCACATCTGTTTGTCCACTTATCAGCTGGTAGAAAATAACCTGAATGCTGGTTTCCACCTTTTGGCTTTGAGAATGGTGCTGCTGTGAACACGCGTGCATATGTATGTTTCACGTCTAACATTCTTGAAGACTTTCCCAAAGGAAATTTTATATTTGGAATCAAGTCAACATTTTTAGACATTTAATGTGACAAGCAAAGGAGGATTATTTGTATCATGATAACTGGGGCTTTGATGTTCGTTTTTAAGCATAAATGGTTTTTTTTATAATTCTCCCAGTACTTGTAAACTGCACCTGCTTTCCTAAGTTCTGTGATCATCATGGGGAATAGTATTTGTGGATGAGAATTTTACAAGTATGAAACACATAAACACTTCACTATGAATATTTCATCTGATGCCAAAAACTTACCATGAGTCCTTAGTGCATGCGGGGAATTAGAATTCAAAGTGGTCAGAAACCAACAAAATTTTAAAATGCTCCCCTTTTATGGACCCAACTCAAGGTTGAAAGGCTGGAGGATCAGATTCAGCAAATATTTAAACAACTTTATCTAGGCTACCAAAGGAGATTTCTGGAAATAGCAGGGTGGATAAACAAACTGAAAAGGCATAAGAATGACTTTTATGCTATTTATATCAGGCATTGAAGATATTTTCCTTATATTCTGTTCCTAACTAGAGGCAATACACATTTTCAAAATACTGCCTTAAAATGTTTAACATGCACTTTAAATTGTTTCATGTCAATGATTTACATCTTCAAGTATAAACTTGAATTATTATAAATTATAATTATTTTATTTTAACTCTTAGGCTTAGAATTATGGATTATTAATTCAATCTGTTAAGGACACTTTGAACAAATTAGGAGGGAGTGACTGTAGCCACAATTTATTAAATTATTTATCTACTTAATCACATGAACTTTACTCAATCTTTTGTCACCATCTGGTTCCTCTGATGGAAAAAAGATAGTGGATCATCTCACGACTTGTCTGATGTTGGGGTAATTTTTTTAGCATTTACTGTCTGCTCTTCTGTAGAGATGTATATGGGAAAACTTAAAAAAAATATCACAGCACTCAGTTCAGTTCAGTTCAGTCACTCAGTTGTGTCCGACTCTTTGCAGTCCTATGAGTAGCAGCACGCCAGGCCTCCCTGTCCATCACCAACTCCAGTAGTTCATTCAAACTCATGTCCATCAAGTCGGTAATGCCATCCAGCCATCTCATCCTCTGTCGTCACCTTCTCCTCCTGCAGCCAATCCCTCCCCGCATCAGGGTCTTTTCCAATGAGTCAACCATTCACATGAGGTGGCCAAAGTATTGGAGTTTCAGCTTTAGCATCAGTCCTTCCAATGAACACCCAGGACTGATCTCTTTTAGAATGGACTGGTTGGATATCCTAGCAGTCTAAGGGACTCTCAAGAGTCTTCTCCAACACCACAGTTCGAAAGCATCAATTCTTCTGTGCTCAGCTTTCTTTATAGACTAACTCTCACATCCATATATGACCACTGGAAAATCCATAGCCTTGACTAGAAGGACCTTAGTTGGCAAAGTTATGTCTCTGCTTTTGAATATGCTATCTAGGTTGGTCTAACTTTTCTTCCAAGGAGTAAGCATCTTTTAATTTCATGGCTGCGGTCACCATCTGCAATGATTTTGGAGCCCCCGCAAAAAAAAAAAAAAGTCTGACACTGTTTCCACTGTTTTCCCATCTATTTCCAATGAAGTGATAGGACCAGATACCATGATCTTAGTTCTCTGAATGTTGAGCATTAAGCTTTTCCACTATCCACTTTTACTTTCATCAAGAGGCTTTTTAGTTCCTCTTCACTTTCTGCCATAAGGGTGGTGTCATCTGCACCACCCTTGTTTTGATACTTCTCCCCAAAATCTTGATTCCAGCTTGTGCTTCTTCCAGCCCAGCGTTTCTCATGATGTACTCAGCATATAAGTTAAATAAGCAGGGTGACAATATACAGCCTTGCCATACTCCTTTTCCTATTTGGAACCAGCCTGTTGTTCTATGTCCAGTCCTAACTGTTGCTTCCTGACCTGCATATAGGTTTCTCAAGAGACAGGTCAGGTGGCCTGGTATTCCCATCTCTCTCAGAATTTTCCACAGTTTATTGTGATCCACATAGTCAAAGGCTTTGGCATAGTCAATAAAGCAGAAATAGATGTTTTTCTGGAACCCTCTTGCTTTTTCCATGATCCAGTGGATGTTGCCTTTTCTAAAACCAGCTTGAACATCAGGAAATTCACTATTCACGTATTGCTGAAGCCTGGCTTGGAGAATTCTGAGCATTACTTTACTAGCATGTGAGATGAGTGCAACTGTGCGGTAGTTTGAACATTCTTTGGCATTGCCTTTCTTTGGAATTGGAATGAACACTGACCTTTTCCAGTCCTGTGGCCATTGCTGAGTTTTCCAAATTTGCTGGCATAGTGAGTGCAGCACTTTCACAGCATCATCTTTCAGGATTTGAAATAGCTCAACTGGAATGCCATCACCTCCACTAGCTTTGCTCATAGTGATATTTTCTAAGGCCCACTTGACTTCACATTCCAGAATGTCTGGCTCTAGATGAGTAATCACACCATCATGATTATCTTGGTCATGAAGATTTGTTTGTACAGTTCTTCTGTGTATTCTTGCCACCTCTTCTTAATATCTTCTGCTTCTGTTAGGTCCAGACCATTTCTGTCCTTTATTGAGCCCATCTTTTCATGAAATGTTCCCTTGGTATCTCTAATTTTCTTGAGATCTCTAGTCTTTCCAATTCTGTTGTTTTCCTGTATTTATTTGCATTGATCGCTGAGGAAGGCTTTCTTATCTCTTCTTGCTATTCTTTGGAACTCTGCCTTCAGATGCTTATATCTTTCCTTTTCTCCTTTGCTTTTCGCCTTTCTTCTTTTCACAGCTATTTGTAAGACTTCCCCAGACAGCCATGTTGCTTTTTTGCATTTATTTTCTATGGGGATGATCTTGATCCCTGTCTCCTGTACAATGTCACAAACCTCATTCCATAGTTCATCAGGCACTCTATCTATCAGATCTAGGCCCTTAAATCTATTTCTCACTTCCACGGTATAATCATAAGGGATTTGATTTAGGTCATACCTGAATGGTCTAATGGTTTTCCCTACTTTTTTCAATTTAAGTCTGATTTTGACCATAAGGAGTTCATGATCTGAGCCACAGTCAGCTCCCAGTCTTGTTTTTGCTGGCTGTATAGGGCTTCTCCATCTTTGGCTGCAAAGAATATAATCAATCTAATTTCGGTGTTGACCATCTGGTGATGTCCATCTGTAGAGTCTTCTCTTGTCTTACTGAAAGTGGGTGTTTGCTTCTCTTGGCAAAACTCTATTAGCCTTTGCCCTGCTTCGTTCAGCATTCCAAGGCCAAATTTGCCTGTTACCCCAGGTGTTTCTTGGGGCTTCCCTGGTGACTCAGAGGTTAAAGCATCTGCCTGGAATGCAGGAGACCTGGGTTCGATCCCTGGGTCGGGAAGATCCCCTGGAGAAGGAAACGGCAACCCACTCAAGTATTCTTGCTTGGAGAATCCCATGGAGGGAGGAGCCTTGTAGGCTACAGTCCATGGGGTCACAAAGAGTTGGACACGACTGAATGACTTCAGTTTCAGTTTCCAGGTGTTTCTTGACTTCCTACTTTTGCATTCCAGTCCCCTATAATGAAAAAGACATCTTTTTTGGTATTAGTTCTAAAAGATCTTATAGGTCTTCATAGAACCATTCATCTTCAGCTTCTTCAGCGTTAGTGGTTGGGGCATAGACTTGGATTACCATGATACTGAATGATTTGCCTTGGAAATGAACAGAGATCATTCTGTCGTTTTTGAGATTGCATCGAAGTACTGCATCGGACTCTTGTTGACCATGATGGCTACTCCATTTCTTCTGGGGGATTCCTGCCCACAGTAGTAGATATAACGGTCATCTGAGTTAAATTTACCCATCTCAGTCCATTTTAGTTCACTGATTCCTAGAATGTCGACGTTCACTCTTGCCATCTCCTGTTTGACCACATCCAATTTGCCTTGATTCATGGACCTCGCATTCCAGGTTCCTACGCAATATTGCCCTTTACAGCATCAGACCTTGCTTCTATCACCAGTCACATCCACATCTGGGTGTTGTTTTTGCTTTGGCTCCATCCCTTCATTCTTTCTGGAGTTATTTCTCCACTGATCTCCAGTAGCATATTGGGCACCTAATGACCTGGGGAGTTCCTCTTTCAGTATCCTATCATTTTGCCTTTTCACAGTGTTCATGGGGTTCTCAAGGCAAGAATACTGAAGTGGTTTGCCATTCCCTTCTCCGGTGGACCACGTTATGTCAGACCTCTCCACCATGCCCGCTCATCTGGGGTGGCCCCACAGGGCATAGCTTAGTTTCACTGAGTTAGACAAGAATGTGGTCCTAGTGTGATTAGATTGACTAGCTTTCTGTGAGTATGGTTTCAGTGTGCCTACCCTCTGATGCCCTCTTGCAACAACTATTGTCTTACTTGGGTTTCTCTTGGACGTGGGATATCTCTTCAAGGCTGCTCCAGCGGAGCACAGCCGCCACTCTTTACCTTGGACGGAGGGTATCTCCCGGCCGCCCCTCCTGACCTTGAACGGGAAGTAGCTCCTCTCAGCCCTCCCGTGCCCGCACAGCCGCCGCCCCTGACCTTGGGCGAGGGGTTGCTCCTCTCGGCTGGGGCGCTTCAGCACGATCCGTCGCAGCCGGCGCGCTTTACATGGAGTGAAATACTCATCTTGAGGAAATTTACGCCATCGAAAATGTCTTTATGGACATAGAGGGCCTTTCAACCAATTTACAGTTTAGAGAGACTGTGTTTAGAGGACTGAGCCGCGGCCCTCAGAGACAGGAGACCTTCGCTGAGAAAGCGACTTGGAGAAAGGAGCGTTCTAGACAATGCCCAGCGCGTGTGCGCCAGTCGCGGGGCTCCGTCCAAGAAGGCGGGTCGTTAGGGTCCTCTGAGAGCTGCATTTCCTGCAGGCTGCTCCGCTTTCTCGCGGGATGTGGATGCCCTTTCGCCTCTCAGTTTCTGACAGTCCTTCACGCAGCTGAGTTGTCATTTACCTCAGATGAACACACTTCCTTACGGCATCGAGGATCTGTGGTTTGGGTCAGAGCAGACATTTCTGGCATTGGCTGATATTTTGCATCTGTTAAGCCCTGCGCACCTGCCCTCACACCACAGAGAAGCTGAGAAGGCAAACGAAAGCTTTGTGGTGAGCAGGGACGGGGTGAGGAAAATGCCAGGACTCCCACCTGTGAATAATCTGGGTCCCCTGACAGCTGCTGAAACCTGCTCGTCCTGGATGGGGAGGTTCAGTGCCTCACCTGCCGGCAGGTGCCTGCTGCTTTCCCCAAAGGGGGCCGCTGCACGCGGGCTTGGCCCTGGGTTCTTGAAGCCGGAGAGTCTGGTGAGGAGCGAGGCGGGGCCTCCGGGCGGCGGGCGGCGGGCGGTGGGCGGGGCCTCCGGGCGGCGGGCGGTGGGCGGGGCCTCC
>SJYG01000950.1:251741-263266 GCA_006410535.1 Litocranius walleri
TTTTTTTTTTTTTTTTTTTTTTTCTCCAGAAAAACAGATTCGCTCCTGACCCTCAGCTCAGCCTGTGTCGGGGTGACAGTCTTCGCCGGGAGCGCTCCCCGTCCCCAGGCCGAGCCGGGCGCGTGCCCGCAGCTGCCGCGCTGAGCCCGCCGCCGCGCGCTCTGCGCTCAGCAGCCACGAGCTTCTGCAGAGCGGCAGCTGCGCTGCTTTCGCCGCAGCCTCACCGCCCGGCCCGGGCCAGCCGCGGCGGCGCGACGCCGGCCCCCGCTCCGCGGTTTAAGCGGTCGCACGCGGCTGCCTCGGCGGGGCCGCCCCGCGGGAGCGGGCGCGCCGCGCTCGCCGGGACGCGGGGGGCGGCCGGGCCATCCCGGGGCGGCACGCCCTGCGGGAGCCGAGGGCCGGGCGCTCACCCCCAGATTTCAAGGGGCCGAGGCCGCAGGAAGCTGCGGTCGCCCGGGAGGCTCTGCGACGGGCGGACAGCCCGCCGCCCGCCGCCCGCCCCGGGCTGTGCTCGCGCCGCGCTGGGCGCCCGCGCTGCTGTGCGAGCCGCGCCGAGGGGCTTGTTAGTCCCACGCTTCCTATTTTCCTGGTTGTTCACAAAGAATCGGTGAGCACACGCAGATGCTGCGGCGGCGCGGCGCGGGCTCGGGCCCTGTGCCGACGCTCCCTTGACGCGGGGAGTTTGCACAGCCTGCTCCTGCCGGGTTCTCAAAACCCCCGCCCGAACTGCCCGAGCCAGTGCCCAGCCTGTGTTCAGATGTGATGCCTGTATGCCTCCTGGCACCCTCACCTGAACTTTTCACACAGGACAGACACACATTCATTTTAAACTTTAAAATTCTTTTTCTCGGAAATCGACCAAGTGAGCAGAATTGTTTAACATTCAGTCACTGCTTTAAATGGTCAAAAATGGAATGCTTTTGGTTGAGTAATGAAAATTGTTAGAAACCGTATTCTAATGATTATAGCAGCAAATGGCCAGCTCTGGCCTAGGAAGACTGTCCAGGGGTCTTTCACTGCAGACCTGCAGCCTGAGACATGCTGCCTGTGGACCCTGCTCAGCACGCGTCCTGCCACTCTTCAGGGATGGCCGGGGCAGGCGAGACAGGCTCTCACCTGTCAACGGGGGCTTCCTCGGTGTCTGAGGATCAGTGAGCCATCTTCCGAGACAGTCATTCCTCTGATGATGCCATTCTGAGGAGCAGTGAGCAAGCATAAAATACCTGGCACATACATGTGCCAACCACATAATAATATAACCGAGTGATTCAATAGCCATTCAGTGATAGTTTCTTCCTATTCCACTGGTTCGGTTCAGTTCAGTCGCTCAGTCGTGTCCGACTCTGCGACCCCATGAATCGCAGCACGCCAGGCCTCCCTGTTCATCACCAACTCCCAGAGTTCACCCAGACTCCCGTCCATCGAGTCCGTGATGCCATCCAGCCATCTCATCCTCGGTCGTCCCCTTCTCCTCCTGCCCCCAATCCTTCCCAGCATCAGAGTCTTTTCCAATGAGTCAACTCTTCGCATAAGGTGGCCAGAGTACTGGAGCTTCAGCTTCAGCATCAGTCCACTGGTAGTTTTCTACAAATGGGAGCGGAATAACCTGCTTTGGGTTATGACCGCGTATTGCGTAGCATTTTTGCATGAAGATCGAGTGTCAATATGGAAAATAGTGTATAATAAGGCACTTTTTCTTAAAAAGGGTGCAAATATGTATGTATCTTCTTATATTAGAGAACTTGAAAGTGTCAAACTATAGAAAAAAGTGGTAATATGGTGTGGGATACATGATTCTTTTTTAATCTTAAAGCAGGAGCCAGACTTCTTTGAATAGAAATCATTCTGTACCTTTGACTTTGGAGTCTTAAAATTTGTGTTCATAAGCACAGAATGCAAATAAATTTTAAAGCTTAGTTTTGAAAACTCTAAACTCAAAGAAAGAAATAAACTTAAATCTGTGTATGCAGATGGGGAAATAACTACACATCGAAAAACATTAAATGACTCTGAAGCACAGCATATTGCACATTCTTTGTAAAATACGTATTAAGGATAAAAATCATAAAAAGCTAATACTTTTTGTTGTAATCACACTGTAGGATAGGCATGTTAACATTTTTATTCTATGAATTTTGAGTGTGGTATTGTGGGATAAGGAAAGTTAGTAATTATATATTATTTCATCCTGTCATTTACAGAATTATTTAGAACCAAGCTTTTTGGCAAGGGATAATGAAAGCACAGATGTAAGATATAAAAGATTTGGTACAAACCCCAAAGTATGAATGTAATTGATTACGTCAGAATGAGCTCATGATATATTCTACATTTCAAACAAAGAGCCCCTAATTTTGTCCCTAAAATAGCCTAAAAATAATGGCCAGTGGAAATGAGCACCTCTAGTGTCCAAGTGGAGGCTCTGACGTCTTATCTCCCACGAGAAGGAGCCAGGCTTCTTGAAGAAATGCTGTATCTAGCCCTGTGTGAGAAATGCGTGAGGTGAGCCTGGACCACTGGACCCCGTCCCGCTACCAAGGAGGATGCTGATGAACTAAGCCATTATTTTGAAAAATGATAAGACAAAACATAAAGAACTTGGCATTTATCTTTTCCTTTCCTGTGATAAGTCAACCCATCACAGACCAGTGGGATTACTTTTGTGTAAGGATGTCAGCTAATGTGTGAAGAAGGATTTGGAAAATATGACTATTTTGTAAATACTGCTGAATGAAATGATCTAGATGTTAGCCATCAGCAACTGTTTACATCACAAAAAGAAGTAGCTGGATGCTTTGCGCCTACTTTGCATAAGAATAACCTGTGTTGAATAAGTTAAACTTGCCCAAAGTACAGAGAACTAAAATAGAACCTCATCAAGCCTCTACACCCAGTTGTCAGTCTACAGGAAGGAAAAAGGACCGAGGCATCTGCAAGATTCCAGAGGGTGCAGTCAGCAAAGGCCAGGCCATGAGAAACGCCTGAGGACAACATGGGAACAAATGAAAAAGACGGATTTAGGACCTACAGAAACAGAAGTGGTTTAGGAGATGTGTCGACTGATCACAGTAACTGAATCGTGTTCAGATCCTAATTTAACCGCTGTTTCAAAAAGGGATGTGAAACACATGAAAATTTGAATGCTGACAGAATATTTGAAAATAATGATTGTTCATTTTTAAGATCTGATAATGGTATTGTGGTTAATTTTTAAATAGACCTTCTATTTTAGAAATACATACTATACTATTTATAATGAAATTCTATGATGCTATTTTCTGCAAAATAATGTTGATGCAGTCAGGTTGGGGAGTAGGTAATGAAGTAGCTGAAACATGGTTAATATTCCGCGGCTAGAAATGAGCGGCTTTCCATTCCAGTCTTTAGGAGCTGGGATGGCACTCTGTGCAGTGTCTAGCTTCACTTCCCAAATGTCATAAGTGACAGGAAACTGAATGGCGTCTTCAGGAGTCACCACACACGACACGAGA
The DNA here is from genome assembly GCA_006410535.1 of Litocranius walleri. Lineage (NCBI taxonomy): Eukaryota > Metazoa > Chordata > Mammalia > Artiodactyla > Bovidae > Litocranius > Litocranius walleri. The sequence goes on from SJYG01000950.1 coordinate 255,233, forward strand.
GAGTCAGCCTCACCTGGAACGCGGTGCGGCCAGATCGGAATGCCCTTTCCTGGGCTTCTGATGAAGAAGGATGCGCACGATCAGAGTGGACAGACCTCACCGACACCCTGGCAAACGGCGGGGGCCTGGGAGTGCTGAGTCTGATGGAGAGCTGGTGCGGAGCAGCTCCTGGGGGCCCCGCAGCAGTGCCCCGCTCCTCAACCAGCTCGTCGACTACTGGCTGCAGCAAAGCTCGGCACTTCTGTGACAGTGGCGAACGCGCGCAGACCTGGACAACCCCGCTCTGCGTAGTGGCCCGCTTTTCTGGCAGCATCAGTGTACCCTACACACACACACACACACACACACACACACACACATGCATACACACCCCTACACACACCCATACACCCCTACACACACACACATGCACACCTGCATACATGCACCTGTACACACATACCCCTACTCATACACCCTACACACACACTCCCTACACACACACCCTACACACATATACATGCGTACACAACCCTACACACACCCTCTACACACAGCCCTACACATACACCGCTACTCACACACTCCTACACCCCTACACACACCCCTGCAGCCCTACACACATGGCCCTACACACACAGCCCTACACACACACACAGAGGCACGCACTGGCGCTAGTGTCTCCACAGTTCGCCAGCCCCCTCCGCGGGCTGCAGGGTCTCAGTGAGCCTGGGCAGCCTCTCGCTCCTGTGGCTTTGTCCTGAGGGCCTGCCGTTGCCGCATCGTGACTAATATGCTGTCCTGTTGAACAAACAAGCAGGTGATGGTGCCGGATCCGCAACCGCTCCGATCTGTTTCCTTTAGGGTGTGCTTTAATTAGACGCAGATTTTTATCTCATCTCTTTTCCTGTTCCTGCCCTGCTGCTGCCAAGTCGCTTCAGTCCTGTCCAACTCTGTGTGACCCCATAGACAGCAGCCCACCAGACTCCGCCATCCCTGGGATTCTCCAGGCAAGAACACTGGAGCGGGTTGCATTGCCTTCTCCAATGCATGAAAGTGAAAAGGAAAGTGAAGTCGCTCAGTCTTGTCTGACTCTTCGCGACCCCATGGACTGCAGCCCACCAGGCTCCTCTGTCCCTGGGATTGTCCGGGCAAGAGTACTGGAGTGGGGTGCCATTGCCTTCTTCTGGTCCTGCTATACTTTGAGGCAAAATGTGATAAAAAATACTTGTAACAAAGTCAGATAATTTGAAAGCTTGATCTTTAAGCACAGAATGTGAAATTGGTAATGGCCTGACAAGATTTGGGTCTTCGATGTTGATGTTCTGGAATTGACTTGTCAAACGTTTCAAATGAAATGAAAGAAACTATTGAGACCTGGTTCAGATTTGGGGATGAGGTCTTTCTGGTGGGTGCACTGCTGCCCAGGGGCTCACCAGCCTCACGGGCGGCGGGGCCACCTGGTGAGCACGGACTCACTGGCCCCTGAGCCTCCAAGTCCTCACGGGCACCGGAAGCCCATGCCTGTGACCAGAGCTTCTAACGGGGACCCCAGATCTCCCAAGCTGACATCCTTGGGAGAGGGGCATCAAGGGTCTCAGTTGAGCGGACAGGATGCCTCAACAGCTGCCGACCTGCACAGACAGTATTTGAGAGCCCACCACGAAATCCACAGACAGCCCTGACACCGAGGTTTAGCGGGGCCCGGGGACAGCTGGCCGCGGGGGCCTGGGAGCCAGGCGCACGGCTCGGGGGCCGAGGTCGGGCAGGCATGCGGCTCAGCGTCCTCCGGGGCCGGGCCCTCGCAGTGCGCTGCACCTGTGGCTTTGCCTGGGTTTTCTTATACAGGGAAGGCATTCAAGGGGCTGTTTGTCCAGTTAATCGCATTTATGTTTTCTCACCTCTTCTCAGAACTCTATATTCCCACTGGAGGCCCTGCTTCTTTCTGGAATCATTTTCCTTCTCCAGAGGACCCCTCTGGATTTCTTGTTCGTTTTTCCTGTTTGTTTCTGAAGCGATTTGCACCGACACTGAACTCTAGCTGGAGGAGATTTTCTCCTGGTCCTTTCAAGGCACTTCGACTGTCTCATGACCTGCTTTCTTACTGTTGAGAACTCAACCAGCAGGCTGTTCACCATGGCTCTTTGGAGAGCATGCATTCTCTCTGTGGCTTAGGAAGCTGCCCCTCATCTTCGGTATCAAGAAGTTTATTTGCTGAGCTTCCCCCTTCTGTGCGCTCCTTTACCAAGCTGCTGGAAGGCTGGATGCTGTGTGTCCTCCTGACAGCCTGGGAGGGCTCCGGGCCCCGCTCTCCTGGAATGCTGCTTGGCCTCTTAAGCTGTCTCCGTTCACGCTGGACCCTGTTACGTGTCTGTGCATGGCTGTGCATGCTTGTGCGTGGGTGTTCCATTTCCTGGAACAGAAAACATGAATTTAAGCTAAAAAAAAAAGAACCACTAAGCAAGTCTGAAAAGTACGGGCTTGGACGTCATCGTGGTTGGTTCGTACTGGCCGTTAATTGTAACAAATCCACTGTGTTCATGTGAGATGCTAACAGGGGAAACTGGACCAGGATCCGTGGGGATCTCTGTATGCACTTTACATTCTTTCTGGAAACTAAAATTGTTCAAATTAGAAAGCCTATTTTAAAAAGAGTAACTTGTGGAATTTATGATCCACGTTGTTAGAAGCACCTCTTTAAAGTACATCATCTGTGAAACCACAGGACGGTGAGCAGAGAAGTGGGAGGAGGGTGAGTGCTGCGGTTCAGGACACATGCACACCTGCATACATGCACCTGTACACACATACCCCTACTCATACACCCTACACACACACTCCCTACACACACACCCTACACACATATACATGCGTACACAACCCTACACACACCCTCTACACACAGCCCTACACATACACCGCTACTCACACACTCCTACACCCCTACACACACCCCTGCAGCCCTACACACATGGCCCTACACACACAGCCCTACACACACACACAGAGGCACGCACTGGCGCTAGTGTCTCCACAGTTCGCCAGCCCCCTCCGCGGGCTGCAGGGTCTCAGTGAGCCTGGGCAGCCTCTCGCTCCTGTGGCTTTGTCCTGAGGGCCTGCCGTTGCCGCATCGTGACTAATATGCTGTCCTGTTGAACAAACAAGCAGGTGATGGTGCCGGATCCGCAACCGCTCCGATCTGTTTCCTTTAGGGTGTGCTTTAATTAGACGCAGATTTTTATCTCATCTCTTTTCCTGTTCCTGCCCTGCTGCTGCCAAGTCGCTTCAGTCCTGTCCAACTCTGTGTGACCCCATAGACAGCAGCCCACCAGACTCCGCCATCCCTGGGATTCTCCAGGCAAGAACACTGGAGCGGGTTGCATTGCCTTCTCCAATGCATGAAAGTGAAAAGGAAAGTGAAGTCGCTCAGTCTTGTCTGACTCTTCGCGACCCCATGGACTGCAGCCCACCAGGCTCCTCTGTCCCTGGGATTGTCCGGGCAAGAGTACTGGAGTGGGGTGCCATTGCCTTCTTCTGGTCCTGCTATACTTTGAGGCAAAATGTGATAAAAAATACTTGTAACAAAGTCAGATAATTTGAAAGCTTGATCTTTAAGCACAGAATGTGAAATTGGTAATGGCCTGACAAGATTTGGGTCTTCGATGTTGATGTTCTGGAATTGACTTGTCAAACGTTTCAAATGAAATGAAAGAAACTATTGAGACCTGGTTCAGATTTGGGGATGAGGTCTTTCTGGTGGGTGCACTGCTGCCCAGGGGCTCACCAGCCTCACGGGCGGCGGGGCCACCTGGTGAGCACGGACTCACTGGCCCCTGAGCCTCCAAGTCCTCACGGGCACCGGAAGCCCATGCCTGTGACCAGAGCTTCTAACGGGGACCCCAGATCTCCCAAGCTGACATCCTTGGGAGAGGGGCATCAAGGGTCTCAGTTGAGCGGACAGGATGCCTCAACAGCTGCCGACCTGCACAGACAGTATTTGAGAGCCCACCACGAAATCCACAGACAGCCCTGACACCGAGGTTTAGCGGGGCCCGGGGACAGCTGGCCGCGGGGGCCTGGGAGCCAGGCGCACGGCTCGGGGGCCGAGGTCGGGCAGGCATGCGGCTCAGCGTCCTCCGGGGCCGGGCCCTCGCAGTGCGCTGCACCTGTGGCTTTGCCTGGGTTTTCTTATACAGGGAAGGCATTCAAGGGGCTGTTTGTCCAGTTAATCGCATTTATGTTTTCTCACCTCTTCTCAGAACTCTATATTCCCACTGGAGGCCCTGCTTCTTTCTGGAATCATTTTCCTTCTCCAGAGGACCCCTCTGGATTTCTTGTTCGTTTTTCCTGTTTGTTTCTGAAGCGATTTGCACCGACACTGAACTCTAGCTGGAGGAGATTTTCTCCTGGTCCTTTCAAGGCACTTCGACTGTCTCATGACCTGCTTTCTTACTGTTGAGAACTCAACCAGCAGGCTGTTCACCATGGCTCTTTGGAGAGCATGCATTCTCTCTGTGGCTTAGGAAGCTGCCCCTCATCTTCGGTATCAAGAAGTTTATTTGCTGAGCTTCCCCCTTCTGTGCGCTCCTTTACCAAGCTGCTGGAAGGCTGGATGCTGTGTGTCCTCCTGACAGCCTGGGAGGGCTCCGGGCCCCGCTCTCCTGGAATGCTGCTTGGCCTCTTAAGCTGTCTCCGTTCACGCTGGACCCTGTTACGTGTCTGTGCATGGCTGTGCATGCTTGTGCGTGGGTGTTCCATTTCCTGGAACAGAAAACATGAATTTAAGCTAAAAAAAAAAGAACCACTAAGCAAGTCTGAAAAGTACGGGCTTGGACGTCATCGTGGTTGGTTCGTACTGGCCGTTAATTGTAACAAATCCACTGTGTTCATGTGAGATGCTAACAGGGGAAACTGGACCAGGATCCGTGGGGATCTCTGTATGCACTTTACATTCTTTCTGGAAACTAAAATTGTTCAAATTAGAAAGCCTATTTTAAAAAGAGTAACTTGTGGAATTTATGATCCACGTTGTTAGAAGCACCTCTTTAAAGTACATCATCTGTGAAACCACAGGACGGTGAGCAGAGAAGTGGGAGGAGGGTGAGTGCTGCGGTTCAGGACTGTGCAGCACCTCACACTCGTGTTCTCGTGCACAATCCCCTGCTGACCTGCCACCATCAAAACCACTGCCAGTGTCCAGAGAGGGTCAAGACACTCTGAACACCTAGCACCCTTCATCCTGCTCTCGAGTTGCACAAGTAAACCTCCGGCCTGTTTACTCCAGTGAGCTAGGCTGCAGGGTGAACAGGGTAAGTGCGTCTGCAGTCTCTCCCAGGCAAATTGCAAAGGTTTCACAAAATGTCAATATTGAACTCATCAGTCAGGTATGATTAGGAAGCTTTGGGGGACTTTTGGTAAGACGACTTTATCCATTGTGTTTTAACAGCCACTTGCTGGGGCGCCTGCGGTTGGCTCTCAAACAGCAAGTGAGCTTCTGTCGAGGGCATCACGCCGACGGCTCTGGGCGCGCGTTCCTGTGGGGCTGGGTGTGCTTTGTACGGGATATCTGACTTCACCTGCAGGACCCTTCCCGCGTGAGCCTGACCAAGCATGCTGCACCATGTCATCAGCTTTAATGCATCTCCTCTTTTAACTTTAATTTTATACTGAGATACAGTGGCTTTACAAGGTTATGCTATCTTCAGGTGTACAGCAAAATTATATTTGCCATATTTAAGTAATCACATGTTTTTGGCTATGAGTTACAATTTGTTTAGCATAAGTATATAGACATAGCAAATACATAACTTTTAAAAATACAATATTGGGCACATCAAACTCCGTGATAAAAATGAGAAACCTCCTGTCTGTTTACTCATGACTCTGCCCCAGGGCCTGACTCAGTGGAAACCCAATGAATACTTGTTGGCTGGAGAACGCGTGACACACAAAGGTAGTCACCTGCGATGATGAAACCGCACAATGAGACACCTGCTTCCTTGTTGCTCCCTGACCCGCAGTGCACTGCGCAAGCTACTCGCTGTCCTATTGCCAGCAGTGGAAACAACCCACCGCCACAGCGGGGAGAGAGGCGCGGGAGATCTACGGGCTCATGGGGCCAAACGCTGCCGAGTGTAGTTCCAATCGGACGGCCACGCTAGCAGTTTACCCATCTCGTCCACACGCTCACTTATTAGCACAAACTCTCTATAACATTTTTAGACCCTTGTTCCCTTCCTGGGAGGGGTAATTTTGTGTTTCTTCCTTTCTCTCTCATTCTGTGTTTTTTGTGGGCTTTGCTTTTTTTGTTGCTGTTAAATCTTTTCAGAGGAACAGTTTCTGATCCTGTAGCTACTGTCTGGCACATTTTCTTTTCCATTCTATAATATTGGCTCTGATTTTTAAAATCTCCTTTCTTTTACTGTTTTTTTCTTAAAGTTTAATTTGTTATTTTTTTCTGTAAAATTCTTCAATTATGTAGTTAAATCCTTGAGTTTTGTTGTCTTTCTTTTCTAAAATAACCTTTCAGATTATCAGTTTCAAATCAGTTCAGTTCAGTCACTCAGTCGTGTCCGACTCTTTGTGACCCCATGAACCACAGCACGCCAGGCCTCCCTGTCCATCACCAACTCCCGGAGTTCACCCAAACTCATGTCCATCGAGTCAGTGATGCCATCCAGCCATCTCATCCTCTATCGTCCCCTTCTCCTCCTGCCCCCAATCCCTCCCAGCATCAGGCTCTTTTCCAATAATGAGTCAACTCTTCGCATAAGGTGGCCAAAGTACTGGAGTTTCAGCTTTAGCATCAGTCCTTCCAATGAACACCCAGAACTGATCTTTAGGATGGACTGGTTGGATCTATTTACACTAGTATTAATACCTGCAACCCACAAATGTTGTTATACCAATTTCATTATCACTCAGTTGAAATACTATGTTATATTTTAATATTATATGAATATAATAATAATACCATCATTTTCACAAGTCCCAGGTAGACACGAATTTTGGGGGGATGGGGTAGGATGCCTGCTCAAGCCAATACAGTCTGCAGGTGTCTGAGGGTTCTCCAGCAGTCTTGCTTATTAATGTCTAGTTGAGTCCACTGTGGTCCGAGAGCATATTTTGTACGCCTTTTACTAGTCTACGTATTTTTGAATTAATAATGATTTTCTTTGGCTGCGTTGGGCTTCACTGCTGCGTGGGCTTTTCTCTGGGCTCCACGAGCAGGGACTGCTCTCGGGGCGGTGCGCGGGCTGCTCACTGCGGAGGCTTCTCTGATTCGGCGCGGGGCTCGGGGCTCGGGGCTGGCGGTTGGGGCTCCCGGGCTCTGGAGCACGGGCTCAGTTGTTCGCCGTACATGGGATCTTCCCGGACCAGGGATCAAACCGTCTCCTGCATTTGCAGGGCAATTCTCATCTACCGTACCACCAGAGACGTCCAGCTTCTTATTATCTTAAACTTGTCCAGTTGGGGAGCAAAAAGCAGCGATTCCTAGCGTGGAGACGACTGCGAGCCCCACAGTTTGAAAGCAGCCGCCGTCGTCTCAGGACGCCCTGCAGCGAGGAAGGAAGGTGCTGGGGCGGCCCCTGCTACCGTCCACAATTTATGCAAACTGGAATGAAGACTGATAGCAAAGCTCGTAAATGGTAGAAATTTTTATAAAAACTAATGCATCACTTTAAAGCTCTTAAGGAACAATTGGCGATACTAAAATTATTACTGGAGAAACAGCTGGTTCTATCCACTTGGAGAAATATGCTGGGCAATGTTTTTGCGTGCAGACAGTGAAGATGGCGCTGGCCGACTGCACACAGGAAACGCCAACTCTGTGTATCCTGCCCTCCTTATTGTCTGTCCTGCCTTTGGAGAACTCACTGATGAAACTGTGAAACACAGCAAATGCACAGAAAAGGTGGGGTGACGTCTATCTGTGCCTCTTTGAAGCCTGGGGACGCTCCGAAGCAGGACCTGTTAGAACTGCAAAGACACGGACCCTGAAGAAAACCAGGCAGGTGGAGCAGCCCCGCCGCCCCGGCCTTCAGCGGTGTCACC
>SJYG01000950.1:263433-278046 GCA_006410535.1 Litocranius walleri
CGGACGGAGCCCTCCCGGGCCCAGCCCCGCGGCCGCCGGCAGCAGCGCCTCGCGCAGGAGAGGTGGCGGTCCGGCCGCAGGGCCCCCGGGGCGCTCGTCCCCGTGTGCAAGCGCGGCTCCCGCGGGAGGCTGGGGACCCCGGTCCTACAGCAGCGCTTCGGCTCCCCGGGCGGCCCTGCAGCGGGGCGGGCCGGCGGGGCGCCTGGAGCCGGCGGCGGGCGGGCCTGCTGCTCCTGCTCTTCAGAGGCCCTCTCGGACCGCCTGCTGCAGCGCGCCAAGCCTTCGTGCTGAGCCAGGTAAGGGCCTTCGGAGCCAGCAGTGGGCTGCTCCGGCCTCGGCGCCTCCGCACCGCAGGCCTCAGGAAGCTGCCTTTCCGCTGACTCACCTGCCTGCAGGCTCTGTGCAAACAGACGGCAGCAGCTTCAGCCAGCTCTCACCGCCGCTAGTGGACCCGGTAATCTCTGAGGATACCCGGCTAATGTAAGTTGTCGTCCAGTCACAAAGTCGTGTCTGACTCTTTGCGACCCCATGGACGGCAGCACGCCAGGCCTCCCTGTCCATCACCAACCCCTGGAGCTTGCTCAAATTCATGTCCATCGAGTCGGTGATGCCATCCAGCCATCTCATCCTCTGTCGTCCTCTTCTCCTCCTGCCCTCAATCTTCCCCAGCATCAGGGGCTTTTCCAGTGAGTCAGCTCTTTGCATTAGGGGGCCACAGTACTGGAGCTTCAGCTTCAGCATCAGTCCTCCCAGTGGAGATTCAGGACTGGTTTCCTTTAGGATGGACTGCTTTGTGGTGTATAAGCTGGGTCTTAAAATGCCCACTGCACCTTGCTTTAAAAAATGAGGCCACATGTAAAATGCATGCTGGGAATGGCTTTTTACCTTAATTTACATACATTAAGAGAATTATTTCAAATTTATAATGTTGGGATGAAAACATCATTACTTTGCTGTAAAATCCTGCATTTAAGTTGTCATGAAGATCCTTGGACTCTTCTAGATTAGCGGCCATGCTTTTGTTTTCCTCAGGACACTGAAATATCAATGCCCTAAATTGTTGGATGATATGAATGAGATCATGTTAAACCTCAATTTATATTCGTATTAAAGATAACTGTATTAAAAACTTAAACTCTCATGGAAGGAAACTTACCAAGGCAAGGGAGTGGAGTGCGGTTTACACTGAAGAAGGCTTTGTTAGGCTCCCTCCGGTGCTATGGGGCGGATTCCACAGGGCATGGCTGTGAGTCACCCGGGGGCTCAGGATTTAGGTTAGGGTTAGGTCATACGTTTGGTGGGATTTGTGGGCTTGCTGTGTCACCGGCATTCGTGCAATGTAAAAATGAATGCAAGGGTTCTTTTATATACATACAGACAAAATTCATTTGTGTTTTACTGACCAAAGCATGGTTTGTTTTGGTGAATGTTCTACGTAAGTTGAGAACAATGTATGCCTGGGATCAGTGGGTAGAATATTCTACAAATGCGGATTAGATCAAGTAGATTAATTGTTTGGTCAGATCAAACATCACCCTTCTGACTTTTGGCTTCCTGATCTGTCAGTTACCTACAGAGGAGCACTGAGGTCTCCAGGTGTAACAGTGGGTCTGTCTGTTTTTCTGTGCGATTCTGCCCATTTTTTGGAGGTTGTTGCATATCCTTGGAAATTAACTCTTTTATCATGATTTAATATCCCTTTTTATCCTCAAATATTTTTCTTGTGAAGTTTTTTCTTTTAAATTTGTGTAGTTAATCCAGCTTTCTTTTGGTTAGTTGCTATGGCGTATCTTTCTCCATGCCTTTATTTTTACATTTATTTTTAATCAGAGGATAATTGCTTTGCAATGTTGTGTTGTTCCTGCCATACATCAACAAGAATCAGCCATGAGGATACATGTGCCCTCTCCGTCTGGTACCTTCCCCCCACCTCCCAACCCTCCCACACCTATAGGTTGTCACCGAGTGCTGGGCTGTTCCCTGTGTTACACGACGGCTGCCCATTAGCTGTCTGTCTTACGTACGGTAATATGTATGTTCAGAGCTACTCCCGAAGCTCGGCTCACCCTCTCTCCCACCCTCTGTGCCCATGAGTCTGTTCTCTATGTCTAGGTCTCTATTCTCGCCCTGCAAGTAGGTTCATGAGTGCCCTCTCTCTAGATTCCATATACGTGTGTTAATATACGATACTTGTTCTTCTCTTTCTGACTTACTTCCCTCTGTATAATAGGCTCCAGTTTCATCAACCCCATTAGAACTGACTCAAATTCGTTCCTTTCTATGGCTTAGTTATATTCCATTGTATATAGGTACCACGGCTTCTTTATCCATTCATCTGTTGACAGATATCTTGGTTGCTTCCAAGATATCTGGCTATTGTAAATAGTGCTGTAATGAACATTGGGGTACATGTGTATTTTTCAATTATGGTTTTCTCATAATTTCTCGAAATTTCTCAGAGTACATGCCCAGTAGTGGGATTGCTGGGTCATATATTTTTATTCCCAGTTTTTGAAGAAATCTCCATACTATTCTCCATAGTGGCTGATCAATTTACATTCCCACCAATAATACAAGAGGGTTCTCTTTTATCCACACCCTCTCCAGCACTTATTGTTTGTAGACTTTCTGATGATGGCCATTCTAACCTGTGTGAGGTGATACCTCATTAGTTTTGATTTGCATTTCTCTAGTGATGAGTGATTGCCAACAAAGATCCATCTAGTCAAGGCTATGGTTTTTCCAATAGTCATGTATTTATGTGAGAGTTGGACTGGAAAGCTTAGTGCCAAAGAATTGATGCTTTTGAACTGTGGTGTTGGAGAAGACTCTTGAGAGTCCCTTGGACTGCAAGGAGATCCAACCAGTCCATTCTAAAGGAGATCAGTCCTGGGTGTTCATTGGAAGGACTGATGTTGAAGCTGAAACTTCAATACTTTGGCCACCTGATGTGAAGAGCTGACTCATTTGAAAAGACCCTGATGCTGGGAAAGATTGAAGGCAGGAGGAGAAGGGGATGACAGAGGATGAGATGGTTGGAAGGCATCACCAAGTCAATGGACATGGGTTTGGGTGGACTCCGGGAGTTGGTGATGGACAGGGAGGCCTGGCGTGCTGCAGTCCATGGGGTCTCAGAGTTGGACACAACTGAGTAACTGAACTGAACTGAAGAGTGATGTTGATCATCGTTTCATATGCTTATTAACCATCTGTATGTCTTCTTTGGGAGAATGTCTGTTTAGGTTGCCTGCCTATTTTTTTGGTTTGCGTGTTGTTTTTCTGCTATTGAGCTGCATGATCTGCTTGTATATTTTGGAGATTAATTCTTTATCAGTCAGTTGCTTCATTTTCAGTTATTTTATCCCATTTTGAAAGTTGTCTTTTCATTTTATTGTTTCTTTGGCTGTGCAAAAGCTTTTAAATTTAATTAGGCCCCACTTGTTCACTTTTGTTTTTATTTTCATTACTCTAGGAAGTGGGTCATAGAGGATCTTGCTGTGAATTATGTCAGAGAGTGTTCTGCCTATGTTTTTCTCTGAGAGTTTTATGCTTTCTGGTCTCACATTTAGGCCTTTAACTCATTGAGTCTATCTTTCTGTATGGCGTTAGAAAGTCTTCTGATTCCGTTCTGTGCACATAGCTGTCTTGTCTTCCCAGCACCATTTATTGAAGAGACTGTTCTTTCCTTCACTGTATATTCTTGCCTTCTTTGTCAAAGACAAGGTGCCTATAGGAGCATGAATTTATCTCTGGGCTTTCTATCTTGTTCCGTTGGTCTATGGTTCTTTTTTTGCCGATATACTGTCTTGACGACTGTAGCTTTGTAGTATGGTTTAAAGTCAGGAAGCTTGATTCCCCCAGCTCCATTTTTCTGTCTCATGATTGCTTTGGCTATTTGGGGTCTTTTGTGTTTACATGTGAAATTGTGAACATTTTGTTCTAGTTCTGTGAAAAATGCCATTGATAATTTGATAGGGATTTTGCATTAAATCTGTAGATTGTCTTGGATAGTATAGTTATGTCACAATATTGACGCTTCTGATCCCAAAACGTGGTGTCTCTCCATCTGTTCGTGTCATCTTTGATTTGTTTCACCAGTATCCTACAGTGTTCTGTCTATAGCTCTTTTGTTTGCTTCAGTTCAATCACTCAGTCATGTCCGACTCTGCGACCCCATGAATCGCAGCACGCCAGGCCTCCCTGTCCATCACCAACTCCTGGAGTTCACTCAAACTCCTGTCCATCGAGTCAGTGATGCCATCCAGCCATCTCATCCTCTGTTGTCTCCTTCTCCTCCTGCCCCCAATCCCTCTCAGCATCAGGGGCTTTTCCAATGAGTCAGTTCTTTGCATGAGGTGGCCAAAGTATTGGAGTTTCAACTTCAACATCAGTCCTTCCAATGAACACCCAAGACTGATCTCCTTTAGAATGGACTGGTTGGATCTCCTTGCAGTCCAAGGGAATCTCAAGAGTCTTCTCCAACACCACAGTTCAAAAGCATCAATTCTTTGGCGCTCAGCCTTCTTCACAGTCCAACTCTCACATCCATACATGGCCACAGGAAAAACCATAGCCTTGACTAGACGGACCTTAGTCAGCAAAGTGATGTCTCTGCTTTTGAATATACTATCTAGGTTGGTCATAACTCTTCTTCCAAGGAGTAAGCGTCTTTTAATTTCATGGCTGCAGTCACCATCTGCAGTCATTTTGGAGCCCCCCAAAATAAAGTCTGAGACTGTTTCCACTGTTTCCTCATCTATTTCCCATGAGGTGATGGGATCGGATGCCATGATCTTCGTTTTATGAATGTTGAGCTTTAAGCCAACGTTTTCTCTCTCCTCTTTCACTTTCATCAAGAGGCTTTTGAGTTCCTCTTCACTTTCTGCCATAAGGGTGGTGTCATCTGGATATCTGAGGTTATTGAAGTATCTCCCAGCAAACTTGATTCCAGCTTGTGCTTCTTCCAGCCCAGCATTTCTCATGATGTACTCTGTATAGAAGTTAAATAAGCAGGGTGAAAATATACAGCCTTGACATTCTCCTTTTCCTATTTGGAACCAGTCTGTTGTTCCATGTCCAGTTCTAACTGTTCCTTCCTGACCTGCACACAGATTTCTCAAGAGGCAGTCAGGTGGTCTGGTATTCCCATCTCTTTCAGAATTTACTTAGGTAGGTTTATTTCTAGGCATTTTATTCTTTTTGTTGCCGTGGTGAATGGGATTGATTCCTTAATTTCTCTTTCTGATTTTTCATTGTTAGTGTATAGGAATGCAAGGGACTTCTAAGCACTGATTTTGTAGCCTGAAGCTTTACCAAAGTCACTGATTAATTCTAGGACTTTTCTGATAGTATCTTTAGAATTTTTGTATGAATAGTATCATGTCATCTGCAAACAGATAAAGCTTTACTTCTTATTTTCCAATATGGATTCCTTTTAATTTCTTTTTCTTCTGATTGCCATGGCTAGGACTTCCAAAAGTATGTTGAATAATAGTGGTAAAAGTGGACACCCTTGTCTGTTCCTAATCTTATACCTTTTTATTTTTAATCTGTGAAAGTTTATATTTAAAAAATGGATTTCTCATAGACAACATATACTTGAGCCTTGTCTTTTCATGTGCTCTTGAAGCCTCTGCATTTTAATTGGTGTCTGGATCATTCACATCTAAAGTGATAACTGATGTAGTGGATTAATATCTGCCATGTTGGTAACTATTTTCTATTCACTGTGCTTTTTTTTGGTTTCTATTTTTCTTCTATCTTTTCTGGCTTCTCTGGTTTTAATTGAGTACTTTATGATTTCATTTTACCTCCTCTCAGAATCTTATTTACACTTCTTAAATAAACAGCTTTTGGTTGTCCTATCTCATCAGCATCAATGCAGTAGGGAGGAAGACATCACATCTATGCTGTGAGGCTTGTTTTTTCTTTTTTCTCTCTTTTTCTTGTCCTCCTCTTGATGATGACACAGAGAGGAATGGGAGGTGGGGGAATCAGAAGAGAGATTATAAGTGTAGGATGAGAAATGATAAGCATGTTTAGTTGTCTTAAAGTTTGCAATTTGAATTTTCAGTGACTATAAGTCCACCTTCAAGCACCGCTTTTCCCCTTTACAAATCGCGTATGCACCTCATGACAGATTACTCCCAGTGCCCGATCAGACAGGACTTAGCAACAGAACCACTGCGGCACACTAAGTGTTTAGCCCTTTCCTTAGATTCTCAGTAGCCCACTCCATGGGGGCTGTGTAGGTCTGTCCTGAACATCACCCTGCACTACTCAAGCACAGGAGCTGGAGTTGATCTTTTAGGTAAAGCATGCTGAAATGCAATGTGCGTGCACGAGCCGCTCAGCCAGGTCAGAGTCCACTCGCTCCTGTTGTTTATTTCCTTTACCCATATAGTACTCATTCCTGATACACTGTCACTACTGTTACTTTAAACAAAGTTCTATCTTTTAGAGCAATTAAATATGAAAAATGAAGCATTTCATTTTACCTTAGTTTATTCTTCCTCCAATGCTCTTCCTTTTACAGACAGACTCAAATTTTGAACCTGTATCAATTCCTTTCTCCTTTAAAGAATGTATGTCAATTGATTTCCCTGGTGGCTGAGATGGTAAAGAACCTGCCTACAGTGCAAGAGACCTGGGCTCGATCCCAGGTCAGGAAGAGCCCCTGGAGAAGGGAATGGCTACCCACTCCAGTATTCTTGTCTGGAGAATTCAATGGGCAGACGAGCCTGGCAGGCTACAGTCCATGGGGTCCCAAAGAATCGGACATGACTGAGTGACTCGTGCACGCACATTGTATTTCAGCATACTTTATTTAAAAGATCAAGTCCAGCTCCTGTGCATGAGTAATGTGGGGTGATGTTCAGGACAGACCTACACAGCCCCCATGGAGTGGGCTACTGAGAATCTAAGGAAAGGGCTAAACACTTAGTGTGCCGCAGTTGTTCTGTTGCTAAGTCCTGTCTGACTCTTTGTGACCCCATGGACTGCAGCACACACACCTAGCTTCCCTGTCCTTCACTGTCTCCTAGAGTTTGCTCAGACTCATGTCCATTGTATCCATCCAACCGTCTCATCCTCTGTCACCCTCTTTTCCTTCTGCCCGCAGTCTTTCCTAGCCTCAGGGTCTTTTCCAATGAGTAATACTTTGGTTACATCAGGTAAGCAAAGTATTACTGTATTGAGTCCCTGCTATTGCTTCAAGTGAAGAATGGTACACACAGTGAGTATTTCTGCATGACTCTCAAATATATCTGTGCTAAAGAAATGTGTTTTTTTTTTCCCCAGTGGTCATGTATGGATGTGAGAGTTGGACTGTGAAGAAGGCTGACCGCCAAAGAATTGATACTTTTGAACTGTGTTGTTGGAGAAGACTCTTAAGAGTCCCTTGGACTGCAAGGGGATCCAACCAGTCCATTCTGAAGATCAGCCCTGGGATTTCTTTGGAAGGAATGATGCTAAAGCTGAAACTCCAATACTTTGGCCACCTCATGGAAAGAGTTGACTCATTGGAAAAGACTCTGATGCTGGGAGGGATTGGAGGCAGGAGGAGAAGGGGACGACAGAGGATGAGATGGCTGGATGGCATCACTGACTCGATGGATGTGAGTCTGAGTGAACTCTGGGAGATGGTGATGGACAGGGAGGCCTGGCGTGCTGTGATTCATGGGGTCACAAAGAGTTGGACACGACTGAGTGACTAAACTGAACTGAACTGAAAGAAATGTTTATGGGCTGTTGACACCATGGAACTCATCTTTTGTGTAGGGAAACTCCACCTTAGAAATGGTGTTGACGTAAGTTCAGAAACTACTTAAACTGAAAGAAATTCATGGGAGCAAATAATACTTTGTTCTGAGCTTCTGAATCAATCCACCTAATTTTAATTATTATCCTGCAATGAATGAATTAAAACCATCTGATTTAGTCATGTTTGTAAAATGCTCTTTTTTTGAATGTTTTGATTGTCTCTTTTTATAATCATTGGGTAATAAACTCCCTCTTTTAAAGTTTAAATGTCAAACATGGATGTCAAATGAGTAATGTAAAAGTCTGACGTATACAAGAGCCATATGTAACATTCGGAAACGTCTTATTAGGCTTCCCTCGGGGGGCTCCTGCCCTGAGAGGCGAGGGATGGTTTCAATTATCTGCTGAAGAGCTCCAGTCTATAAAATATCAAACTATGATGAGATGGAAGGAGTAACCTGCAGCAGCGACTCACACAGCCCTGCTTGTCGAGATGAAAGGCCAAGCATGACTCACCTCGCAGGGGAGATGTGATCCCTGCTCCTCTGCGCGGCGATGTTGTCTGCGAGGCCGATTGCACAAGACGGCCCCTTCGCCCTGGCCCGGGAGGCCCTGGGTCACATGCTGGGTCGGGGCCGCGGGGCAGAGAGGCACGGCCAGTGTCGGGGTGGGGGACGGCAGCCCCCAGGTCCTGGAGCCCGCCCCCCGGGGTGCCCGAGCGGGGCTTCCTCTGCTTCAGAGACGCCTGTCTGTGTCCGCAGCGTGGTGTGGATGTGAGCTGGGGGCAGCCAGCCCCCTCCTGGCGGGTGCCGCCTTCCAGCATTGGGAGATCTCGGGTGATGGAGGATGGGGCTGCTTTAATTCAGGCTTTTGAGGGGAAATGGCTTAAATAAGGGAGGAGACACACTGCGGAAGGGCGGGGAGACCCAATCCAGGCAGCGTAGCAGTGAGCTCCGGCCTTCAATCCCCGCCCCCACTGCCAACAGCGAGGACGGAGAAACCACACATGGTTTGAAGTGGAGTTGGTCCACAGTGTTGTCTTAATGCGTCCCCTCTGCAGAGGATCCAGTTACTCTCTTGAACGTTCTTCTCCACCATGGTGTCTCATAGGGTGCTGGCCAGGAAGACCTTGTTGCTCATCCGTCCGCATATGAGCGCTCCTGTCTGCTGGCGCCAGCCTGCACTCCATCCTGCCTGCTCCCCTGCCCCTTGGCCACCTGTCTGTTCTCCGTGACCGCCTTTCTGCTTCATGGATAAGCGCACCTGTGTCAAGCTTTAGCTTCCACGCATCACATATATGCGATGTCGTGTGCTCTTAGAGCCAGGCTCAGAGTTCGCACAGCCGCACCTGGTCCCGGGAGAGGCAGGTGGCGCAGGGGCCCGGGGGCCCGGCATCGGCGGCCCGCAGGCCGGGGGAGGTCAGGGGTGACTGCAGGGGCAGGCCGTGCCTCCCACTGGCGGAGTGCCCCCTTGGCTCCAGGCTCCCTCCTCGCCTCCTCTGAACACCGCCCAGAGTCTGAAGGCTCTGCGCCCATTCTTCTCGCGCTTGGCCTCCAGCGGTTGTCCCGGCACGTGACACGGTAAGCAACTCCCAAGACACTACTCGCTGAGACGTGGTGTCACGGGGTCAGGAGAACAGTGGCATGCCACCTGAACCCAGTGAGCCCTTGAGGTAGAGCAGGGGCTCATGAGGGCGTGTGGGCCCTGAAAGGGGAGCAGATGCCCGCCAGGTGAACAGGGAGGCCGGCTCCGGGTACTGGAAGCCGAGATGCTGAGGGTAAGGGTCCCCAGCGGCATCTGGGGCAGGAGTAGACCAATGGCTCTGCTCTCAGTCACCCGAGCAAGCAAGCAGCTTCTTCCCCATGAGGGACCACAGCCTGGGGACCAGAGGGTGCCGCGTGGGTGAGAGAAGGGCTCTCTCCTCAGTCCTGGGGCCAGGGACTTGTGTCCCAGAGGAGTCAGCGGTCACTGAATTTCCAAGGATGACAGGGGTAACTGGTGGGTGAGCCTGGGGGAGGGACAGGAGCTCCGGAGAGAAGACACAGGCGTGCAAACGCAGAAAGTGACCCTGGCGGGCGTGCTGCCGAGCTGATGCGCTGGTGGCAAAGGTGGCAGGTGCATAAACGCTTTCTTAGGACGTGGGGCTCATTTGCTGGCCGGCGGACAGCTGTTCCAGGTGTGAAGAGTTGAAAGAGACAGGTCCGCTTTGAGTGAAATCAGTTTTGGAACCAAGGTAAACTCTGGTGTCCGTGTGGGTGGGGCCGCCTTGGAACAGGCGAGGCCCTGCGGAGTAAGGCTGTAATCCCGTCCCCGCTCCGGATGCCGTGCTCTTCACCTGCAGTTGTTCAGTTGCTCAACTGTGTCCAATTCTGCGATCTCACGGCCTGCGGCACACCAGGCTTCCCTGTCCTTCACTATCACCCGGAGCTGGCTCAGACTCATGTCCATCGAGTCGGTGATGCCACCCAACCATCTCATCCTCTGCCGTCCCCTTCTCTTCCTGCCTTCAATCTTTCCCAGCATCAGGGTCTTTTCCAACGAGTCAGTTCTTCACATCAGATGACCACAGTTTTGGAGCTTCAGTATCAGTCCTTCCAATGAATATTCAGAGTTGATTTCCTTTAGAATTAACTGGTTTGATCTCCTTACAGTCCAAGGGACTCTTAAGAGTCTTCTCCAGCACCACACTGGGGAGGCATCCGTTGTTAGGCGCTCAAGCTTCTTTATGGTCCAGCTCTCACATCCATTCATGACTACTGGAAAAATCATAGCTTTGACTAGATGGACCTTTGTTGGCAAAGTGATGTCTCTGCTTTTTACTATGCTGTCTAGGTTGGTCATAGCTTTCCTTGCAAGGAGCAAGCTTCTTTTAATTTCATGGCTGCAGTCACCATCTGCCCAAGAAAATAAAATCTGTCTCTGTTTCCACTTTTCCCCCATTTCTTTGCTGTGAAGTAATGGGACTGGGTGCCGTGACCTTAGTGTTCTGAACGCTGCGTTGTAAGCCAGCTTTCTACCCTTGCTGTTCACAGAGCCACCTGTGGCCGCTCCCCGTCACTCCCAGCTGCCTGGCAGCGGGACCCTGACCGAGGTTCTCTTGTTCTCCTTTCGGGGACTGCACAGCCTCATGAGTTACTTTGAGGCGTGTGGGTCACATGCAAGGTTGTGATTCCTTCAGTCCCAGAGTCTGAGATTTGTGGGGAGACAGGTCTGCACATGGCAGTGAATTTGTATCTGCCCAGCTGTGTGGTCTTAGTCACGGAGCTGATCTCTTGGAACTTCGGTTTTCTTATCTATAAAATTCGAATAATAACACTCAGTCCTCAGATTGCTGTGAGAGTACAGTCTGTGGAAAGCATCAACAGCGTTGAGGAATTGTCTGCGTGAGAGAGGAGGGGCCCTCTCGGGGGATTCCGAAGACAAGGTTGTGGGGTCAGAGACTCTTTGGAGTCAGAGCTGTTGGACAATGAGAAACTCCTGCTGCCAGAGGGCCCCCAGGGAGTGAAGGAAGCTTGGGGGAGGATGGTGGCTGGGGTTTCTTTCTGAGGTGAAGCCCAGGCTCTAGGAAACATCTGCTTAAGAGCATTTGGTCTGTGCCCGGAAATACAGAGTTCAGAAGAGTCTGGGTCTGGATCTGTGAGTCTGGAAGAGTGTGAGTGAGGCTGAGATCATGGGAATGGAGAGGTTTTGGGAAGGGGAGGGAGAGGGAGGGAGCGGGCTGAGGACGGTCCCCGGGGGCCCACGCGTGTGACCACGGCGGGTGGGGAGCCGTAGCCAGGCTGGGGCAGTGGGGGGCCGGCCAGGGCGAGGACCCCCGGGGCAGGGCCATCCATGTGCCGCCCCCAGACCCGAGTCCGGCACCCGCCTCGGCCCCCCTGCTGGGATGCAGCCGATGGTGGGCAGCTCACTGTCCTTGCGGTTGTCTTGGGCCGCATCTGACAGGCTCTGGCCAGCGCTGTGGCCTGGAGAATCCAGACTGTTCACGCCACTGGCCGTTCACTTGTATTTGTTTCCTGCTTTAGGTAATCCATAGGTATCCGGTGGGGCTCCTGGAGAATCCCGTGGACTGTATAGTTAGTCTGCGGGGCTGCAGAGAATCGAACATGACTGAGGAACTTTCACTTTCACTTTAGGTATTCGAGGAAACGGCCGTGATCACTTGACTTAAATGCTCCAGCGTCCAGTCTGAAACACCAGCAGCACAGTCACTCCGCTGCATCATCAGTAAACTGGTGTGTCTTGTGCTTCTCTTTGCCCATTTCCTTTTTTTTTTTTTGCAGCATGGTGACCTGAGAATCCCGAGCAGAAGTTTGAACGTCACCCAGCTTTCCCACGGCCCGCATCAAGTGGACGGTGCAAGCCAGGAAGGGAGCTAGCAACTTGAACACTGGAGGATCTTATCCAGCTTCCAGAAATGGTGTGTGGGAGGTCACCTCTGGGGTGTCGAGGTGAGCGGCCCGGGGTGAAGCTGCAGGGAGAAGCAGAAGCCGGCCTCCTGGTCCGTGGGGATGATGCTTCCCATGGGAATCCCCCTATAATCTGCATGTTCCCGTCTACATCCGGGGACGAGGAGGGCACTGCTTACTCTGAGCCTGGGACGAGGCCGCCATCAGCCACCTGCTCCCAGGACGCCCCTCGGTGGCCAGAGCAAGGACAGAGCTGGGGTGTGTCCGGTCACAGGTCACATGTGCACATGTGTGTTCAGACGTGTGCACACAGGCACACATGCCTGCCCCCACCATGCTGGCGTTAAAGCCGGTGTCAGAGCGGAGCCTGGCTGGTAGGGCCCTCGCTGAGCCCTCCCACACCATGCTCTCCTAAACCACACAGTAGTTGTAAAATGCTCTCTAGAGCCCCTCCTGCCCACCCTGGACAGGACAGACAGGAGACCCCCACCTCCAGCTCCGCTGTCCAGCCCCCTTCCCACCCCCACCACGAGCACCCCACACCGAGTGCCCCCAGCCGGGCAGCCCCGGCCCCACATGTCCCGCTCAGCATGGCCTGTCTCTGACACTCTGCCCACAGGCAGCGCACCTCCCCCACATGCCTGTCCTCATCGCCACCCCAAGACGTGTGCCTCCCAGGGCTGGGTGCTGGCCCAACCCCAGTGTCTGCGGTGGTCTGGAGGCTGAGCACCCACATTTCATTCTTTCCAGGCAGAAACCTGGGGGACGGTCTGAACAAACTGGCCAGTGCACACAGGTATCCTCACAGTTCACACAGGTACAAAGGAAGGATGGATGTGCCTGTGGGGTCATTTAATGTGCAAAACAAACCTCAACAGTGCAATAAAAAGACAGACCTCGACAGTGTGATAAAAGGCCAAGGCATCACTTTGCTGACAAAGAACTGTATAGTCAAAGCTATGGTTTTTCCAGTAGTCGGGTTTTAAGAATTGGACCATAAAGAAGGCTGAGCACCAAAGAATTGATGCTTTCAAACTGTGGTGCTGGAGAAGACTCTTGAGAGTCCCTTGGACTGCAAGGAAGTCAAACCAGTCCATCCTAAAGGAAATGAACCCTGAATATTCACTGAAAAGCCTGATGCTGAAACTGAAACTCCAGTATTTTGGCCATGTGATGCAAAAAGCTAACTCTTTGGAAAAGATCTTGATGCTGGGAAAGACTGAGGGCAGGAGGAGAAGGGTATGACAGAGGATGAGATGGTTGGGTGGCATCACTGACTCAGGGGACATGAGTGTGAGCAAGCTGTGGGAGAGAGTGAAGGACAGGGAAGCCTGGCCTGCTGCAGTCCATGGGCTTGCAAAGAGTCAGAAATAACTGGGCAACTGGACAAGAACAGCTACATTTATGTACAACAGGCCTATTACTGGCGCACTTACCTGTGCTGTTCTAAGCAGTTATGCTCAGATATGCTCAGATATGCAGCTCAGATATGCGGCTCAGTTATGCTCAGATATGTGGCTCAGATATGCTCAGATGTGCTCAGATATGCGGCTCAGATATGCTCAGATATGCGGCTCAGATATGCTCAAATACCCAGCTCAGATATGCTCAGATACGCGGCTCAGTTATGCTCAGATATGCGGTTCAGATATGCTCAGATATGTGGCTCAGGTATGCAAGCATTCCACAGGCTGCAACAGGGGCGTCTCTCCAGCAGCCATGCCCGCTGCCCTGCAGCCTCAGAAGTAGGCTCTGCCCTCTGCATCTGCTGCCTGACCACTGGAATCCATGGTCCCGGGTTGTCTGCTTCTAAGGCAGTGGGGGGAAGGTGGCTTAACCCAGGTGGCGGCTTCTGTGTTTGGTTGAACGAAATAACAGAGGAAATAATCAAACACCAGGAAAGCTTATCTGATTCAGAATGAGGCTCCCAGATTTTTGTCAGGACCTAGCAGGAAGCATGGCACTCGCCCGGCCGTCGTCCCAGGGTGAGGCTCACACTCAGGACTCAGCCGCCCGGCGCTCAGGCTGGAGCCTGCAGAGAACACAGGCCCATTGGTGTGTCTGGAGCTGGTAGACCAGGAAGACACGCACACATAAGTGCTTCTTTTTATAGGTTTATCTTGCCTGTCTTTTGAATATACTACGCTGTGACCGTGGAATGTTTTTCCTGACGTTGTACCACTCCCTCTAGCCAAAAGAAAATGCCAGAAACACATGTTAGGTGGGAACGCTCTTCGGAGTGAAAACACGTGTTGGGAAAGGCTCAGAGGTGTGTGGGTAAGTCAGGGTGAGCAGGCGGCTGGCTGGTGTTATGAAAGCTACTCATGTGGAAGGAAATGGCCCTAACGGGGCTCAGGGAGCTGGAGGGCTTGTCACCCACATGGTCTGCAGCTGCTTCAGAGCCTGGGAAACCCAAAGGCTGGGGCGGGGCTCAGGGCCGGGGCGG
>SJYG01000950.1:278667-305411 GCA_006410535.1 Litocranius walleri
CGAAGGGCCGGGGGCGGGGCCAGGGGCGGGGCGAAGGGCCGGGCCCCTGAGGGGACTGCAGCCGGGAGACTCCAGGGCCCTTGGAAGAGAGGCCTGTGGAAAGCGTGTGAAGGGTCCGAAAGCCAGCCGTTAACGAGGGCCGGCTCTGTTCTGCGCTGTGTCTCTGCAGCATCTTGAGTCACAGGCGAGGCAGGACGGGATGAGCAGCCCTCTGAGCAATCTGAATTCTCACCCTCAGCGCCTGCCGCCGCCTCCTGCCTGCAGCTCTGCGCGGCGATGCCTTGGCCCCCTCTGTCTCAGACTCATGCGCCCTCAGCCCCGCGCGGCGCTGGGCACGCACTGGACCAGACACGAGGTCAGGAGGTCACGAGCAGACTAGTGTCTAGAAAACCCTGATCACACGCTTCCTGGCGGCGTCACTGATGTGTGTGACAGCGCGGGGCTCAGTGAGATGTGCGCTGGAAGTGCTCGTTCTACAAAGAAGGACTGGCTTACTTTGCAACGAGTATAAACATACATCACATCACCACATTGTGCACTTTAAGCACCTTCTGGCTTCTCACTTACACCTCAACAAAGGGCTTCCCTGGTAGCTCAGACGCAAAAATCTGTCTGTAATGCAGGACACCAAGTCTCTGTTCCTGTGTCTGCAAGAGCCCCTGGAGGAGGGCATGGCTACCCACTCCAGTATTTTTGCCTGGAGCATCCCATGGACAGAGGAGCCTGCGGGCTACAGTCCATAGGGTTGCAAAGAGTCAGACACGACTGAGCAATAATGCGTTCACTTTCATAGCTCAATAAAGCTGGAAAAAGAGCTTTTGCTGACAAGGGAGTCCTCAGATCCCCCTGTAGGGCTCAACAGTGACCAGGCTTCTTTCCTTGGAAAGCAGGGGCTTAGACTGGGCACGCGCCACCCTGCATCCATTCTCAGGAGACTGTTCTCAAAGGCGTGAGACTGTGCGCACATAGCTGAATCGCACTCTGTCTGGCCTGGTGGGTCCTGGCATGTTTCTAGGAAGGAGCAGGGAGCAGCCTGGCTCCCTCTCCCTCAGGAATTTACACGTTGTAACCGAGGGTCACCTTTCCTCTCAGCTTTAAAGATGCCAAAGGCCCAGCGTCTCTGCCCCATGGGAGGAGAGTGGTCAGAGAGTGAGGCGTTCCAGCATCTGTTCCCACCGATCTTGCCTCCAGTCTTGGACACGTTCTCCAGAGCCTGTGCCTCCCAGGAGGGGTGGCCCGGCCTGGGGCTGCTCGGCCACAGAGGACCTTGCTCAGCAGCCCGCCAAGGTGGACAGGGATGAAAGGCCCGTGGACAGCAGGGCCCGGCTGGTGGCCGCCCCCGAGGCTGTGAAATGTCTCTCTTGCTGCACTTTGAAGAGCCAGGGCGAGGCAGAGTCGTTCTGAATCTGGCTGCTTCAAAGACATGCATGGCATCAATCTCCCTTATTGGCCTTTGGGAAAAGATGTGGCTGATGGGACGTGGCCTTGCCTGCAAATAAATACGGGGAATCCACTGAAGTTTATGTTGGTCCATTTCCACTCACTTCTCTCACCCCGAGTGACCGCCGCACCCAAGTCTCACCCTCTAGACGGCGGTTCAAGAACCCCGGCTTGCCTGCCTCTCTGCTGCCGATGCCCCCACTCCTGCAGAGTCCATGCCTCCCTGGCGCTCGGGAAGAGAGGCCCCAGAGAATTCTGTCGGACCTGGTAAGATAAACGCAGGCCGGAAGCCGCGCAGCTTCCTGGAGCCTGCAGCTGCCCCCTGATTTGGCAGAGTCGCTGCAGGTCACTGAGACGGAGATGACCCTGGATCGTCCACACGGGCCCCAGACACCCCTGCTGTGTCCTCAGAAGAGCGGTGGGGGGTGGTGATGAAGGCCCAGAAGCAGAAGGGAGAGACTGCTGGGTCGGACGCTGGGCGCTGGGACCTGGGGTGGGAGCGGCTGCAGGGAGGGAGGGGCTTCTGCAGCCCAGGAGCGAGGATGTGGTTTTGGTCCAGCACTTCTGATTTTAGACTGCCAACCTCCAGAGCAGGACGGGAAGGAAGACGTGCCTTCTGAAGCCGCCAAGTCCACGGTCAGTTGTTACAGCAGCAGAGGAAGCTCGTTCGGCGGCCAAGTGTCGGCGGAGAGCGAACGTGGCGCTTCTGAGCTCCGTGGGCCGCTCGCACGGCTGCCGGGCTGGGTTCTGAGGGGGCGGCGCCCCTGAGTGCACGGCTCCGGCTTCTGGGATGCCTCCTGAAAGGCGGGGGTGGCCGTGCCTCTGCTCTCCTTCCTGACAGCCTCTCTGGCACGATCCCTGGGCACCACCAGTCCTCTCCTCAAGGAGAAACCAGCAGCTTCTGGCTAAGCGAGTGCCGCTGGGCCTGCCAGTCAGGTACTCCAGTCACAGGTGGAAAGAGAAGTGACGCAGAGGAGCCACCTGCTGATCTGTCTTCCCCAAAGGGCCGCTGGGCTGATGAGGCCCCTGCTTCTTGCCCACTAAAACTGTTAGCATTGTAGTATCATAAACTGATAAATAGGAAGAAAGTCTAATGAGATTAATTTCAATAACGTGTGGCTAAGAGCTTTCTCCTTACTCCTTGGAAGAAAAGTTATGACCAACCTAGATAGCATATACAAAAGCAGAGACATTACTTTGCCGACTAAGGTCCGTCTAGTCAAGGCTATGCTTTTTCCTGTGGTCATGTATGGATGTGAGAATTGGACTGTGAAGAAGGCAGAGCACCGAAGAATTGATGCTTTTGAACTGTGATGTTGGAGAAGACTCTTGAAAATCCCTTGGACTGCAAGGAGATCCAACCAGTCCATTCTGAAGGAGATCAGCCCTGGGATTTCTTTGGAAAGAATGATGCTAAAGCTGAAACTCCAGTACTTTGGCCACCTCATGCAAAGACCTGACTCACTGGAAAAGACCCTGATGCTGGGAAGGATTGAGGGCAGGAGGAGAAGGGGACGACAGAGGATGAGATGGCTGGATGGCATCACTGACTCGATGGACGTGAGTCTGAGTGAACTCCGGGAGATGGTGATGGACAGGGAGGCCTGGCATGCTGCGATTCATGGGGTCGCAGAGAGTCGGACACGACTGAGCGACTGGACTGAACTGAACTGAGCTGAAGAGTTTTCTCACTGTTTGCCTTTGAAGAGGAAGCTTGCTCCGAGTCTGAAGTCCCTCCCAGGCTGTGCGTGGCACGTTTGGGATAAACTCAGAGGAAAGGGTCCGGACGCCTCCCTGTGAGGCTCCGTGCTTGTGGTTCCCGCGGGGCCACGGGCCAACAGCTCTTTTCTCGGTTTGTTTCCTTTGGATGTTCTCGATCGCTGTTTGTTTCCGCGTTCACTCTCCCTTTATTTTCTCTAACATCGACAACAGGAGATTTTTTTTTAGGTCTGTGTCCACACATCTCAGCATGGCTCTCAGCATGATATTTTATGGAAACAAATGCAATAATTTGACCGTGCTTCACTTGAGCATCTGAAAAGCATAATAGGAGTAAGATTCATAAAGTCTAAGATCACCAAACGGGATTTTTCTTCTGTTTATAGAGCAAAGCTTTCAGTTGCTTTTATGAGTTGGTTTCCAAACACTCTCTCTTTGTGAAGCAGTGGGGATGGGCTTACAAATGTGAGCGCCTGGCCGGTGACCCAACACACGTCCTTCTTGCCTGGAGTGAAGGAAGATGAAAGCTGGCCCTTGGATGCTGCTGCGATGGAAAGTTTTTGAGAAATGCATCAGTAATAAAAGCAGCGTTTCATTATGTATAGCTGATCATCGTATGCTGAATAAAGCCCTTGAGAGGCTTGTGAAAACAGATTCTGTGGCCTGGTTTTTTAACCTTCCTGTCTTTGACTAGGCCAGGAAAAGACATGTCTTTCCCTTTTCTCAGCATCTTGGCAATGTCAGTTTCCATTCCAGCCAAAATTTGGAAGTGCAGAGAGCGGTGATTGAGAATAGCTATTTGAAAAAGGCTAGCATGTTTAAGACTGAACTGAACTGAGCTGAAGAGTTTTCTCACTGTTTGCCTTTGAAGAGGAAGCTTGCTCCGAGTCTGAAGTCCCTCCCAGGCTGTGCGTGGCACGTTTGGGATAAACTCAGAGGAAAGGGTCCGGACGCCTCCCTGTGAGGCTCCGTGCTTGTGGTTCCCGCGGGGCCACGGGCCAACAGCTCTTTTCTCGGTTTGTTTCCTTTGGATGTTCTCGATCGCTGTTTGTTTCCGCGTTCACTCTCCCTTTATTTTCTCTAACATCGACAACAGGAGATTTTTTTTTAGGTCTGTGTCCACACATCTCAGCATGGCTCTCAGCATGATATTTTATGGAAACAAATGCAATAATTTGACCGTGCTTCACTTGAGCATCTGAAAAGCATAATAGGAGTAAGATTCATAAAGTCTAAGATCACCAAACGGGATTTTTCTTCTGTTTATAGAGCAAAGCTTTCAGTTGCTTTTATGAGTTGGTTTCCAAACACTCTCTCTTTGTGAAGCAGTGGGGATGGGCTTACAAATGTGAGCGCCTGGCCGGTGACCCAACACACGTCCTTCTTGCCTGGAGTGAAGGAAGATGAAAGCTGGCCCTTGGATGCTGCTGCGATGGAAAGTTTTTGAGAAATGCATCAGTAATAAAAGCAGCGTTTCATTATGTATAGCTGATCATCGTATGCTGAATAAAGCCCTTGAGAGGCTTGTGAAAACAGATTCTGTGGCCTGGTTTTTTAACCTTCCTGTCTTTGACTAGGCCAGGAAAAGACATGTCTTTCCCTTTTCTCAGCATCTTGGCAATGTCAGTTTCCATTCCAGCCAAAATTTGGAAGTGCAGAGAGCGGTGATTGAGAATAGCTATTTGAAAAAGGCTAGCATGTTTAATACTGCACAGGGGTTGGCTTTTGGAAATGAATATTCAGCTCCAACCTTTGTATCAGGGTGGTTTCAACGGGTTTCATCTGCTGCCATGCAGGAGGATGACTGTACTGTCTTCCCGTCAAAGTGTCCCATGGTCCCACAGGGGACACTTCCATGTTAATGGGATCCTATGAGCTGACCCAACTCAGCCTTCACAAGTATATTGAAGAGGGCCAATGCTTCCTAACCAAACTGGATATCTGAGTTTTCAATAGATTGAAGTTATTTAGAATTTTGAAATGAATACTATTCCTCTGAGATTCTGTGTCTTTGAAAGAAAATGTGAACATGTCTTTAGAGATGGCACAAGGTTATTGCTGGCAGTGTGTGCTCTAAACTGTTCATGGGAACACACCAGAAGCCAGAGGTGCTTGGGGGACTGGATATTTTAACAGGAGAGCTAGGTTTTCACAAGTAAAGTGAACAAGGACCTTCTCATTGTAAACCTCAAAAGGCTAAATTAGAAATACTCATGTGGGGGTATGCGGGTGATGACGAAGCTGGCGTCCGTCGGGAGCTGCTGCTTTCTCTGCGGCCCTGGGTTGGCGAGGATGCCATTCCCCGCCGGGGGCCTGTGGTGACTCGCCACTGGTCATCCTGTCCTGGAGCTGCAAGCCCGCCCTTGTCCCCTCAGCCTGTGGGATTGCTTTGTGGGGATGAGCCATTTGGGGAGAGCCATTTGGAGGTTTCTGGGCCAGCGCCTGAGAGAGCTCGTTGCTGCTGGGAATGTAACGAGCACACTTGTGCAGATCTGATTGGCGTCGTCAGCGACAGAGGCTCTGTTCTCCTTCAGGAATCTGGAGGGATGCAGGAGTCACACAGCGACGCCAAGAATTATTTATGTGACTGGACGATTCATTACTGTATAGTCACTGACGACAGATGGCAGCGGAGGCGGCTTCTAGAAGCTCTTTCACGTTGAAGTCTTCGACAGTGGGCCCAAGAGCATGATGGGAAATTCTCTGGCCTTGCATCACACCCTTAAGACTCCTACAGTGTGGCTCTGTGTCATTTCAAAAGACACTTAGTTTCCAATAATAAATAGAATTTCTGACTTGACATACATTGAGAGCTCATGTTTACTTTGCAAAGGTTCTGAGACTTCCTCTTTCATTTTAAGTCAAGAAATTCCATCCAGGGATGTCAATTCTGGCTGTGAAACAACTGGGCCCTTAGCTAATAAACTGGGGTAAAGAGTGGTTTGTCCTCTTGAGTGGGAACATGTGACTTCAAAACGCAGAGAATGCTCAGTGTTCTCGTGTGTGAGTGCGTGAGTGAATGCACTATTCTCACTTGGATGGGATGTGGAAGTGAGATTGTGAAGGAAAGCAGTGGACCAGCAAGTGATCCTGGAGCTGATCTTGGTGAGTGGGCGTCACCTCCTCAGTGCTGGAGGCTAACACTTCTGCTCTGAGGTTGACGAGGGGACCCTAAACCCACAGAAATCGCAGGAGGGAAGACAAGTGTCACCCAACTCCACCAGCGGGCTGGACATCAGCCAGGGCAGGGCTTTCTGGTTGGCTTGGGGCTGCTGTGAGTCCCCTTGTCCAAAGCCTAAAAGGGCATCTCTCTGTGGGTGTGGATCCCACAGCCCGCTCCCCACCTGCGGGATCTCACCACCTCCCCTGGTGCACCTCTCAGGATGCCAGAGTGTGACCAGCCTGCCTGAAAGTGGTGCCAAAGGAGCGAGGCAGGAAAGGGGTCGGGGGCGAGGTGGACATCAGCGAGCCTCCCACGGACGGAGGAGGAAGCCACGCCCAGAGGTGGGATGCTCGTGTCTCAGCTCTCAGGGTCTTGCTTGGAGGTTATGATGGATTAAGAGTCCTGGACTCTGACCCTCCTGCCTCTCAGGAGGGGTAAGGGCAGAGTCAAGGAGAAGAGTGTTCCCTTTCCCCACAGAGGGGCTGACAGGAGACTGGACTTCTAAGCACCTGGCACCTGGCTCAGAGCCGCTCTGTCCTAGAACTTGGGGTCACACACGGTGGGAAGTGGGGCAGCTGCCTTGTGTCTTGCCTGGGTCCATCCTTCAAGGATCAGTGGCAGGACAGGGGCAAGGCTGACACAGAGCCAGCACCTGCTGTTAGCTTCTGCTGCTGTTTATTCTGTTTTATTGAAGTACCATTCTGCACCAGGGATCCAAATAATCCAGCTATTCTGGGCTGCACATGATATGCTTCAGACATCCTGCTGAGAAGAGAGTGCCTGATGCTCCGTCCTCAGTGGGCCAGACACGGCTGCACCCCACTTTCATCCTGGATGTGACCAAGTCCTCCTTTCCCATATTTAGGGGCCCGTGGAGGATTTTAACACTCTAACTGAAAGAAACAAGTAAAGAAAACAAGCTCTCTCTTCTGATTATTAAATTCTCAACCAGTCTTCTGAACCGCCCAGCCTCCGTCCTTGTGTCTGTATCGTGCACCTGGTTTTCCACGAGGTCATTTGACAGGAATTGATGGTGAAGATCTCATGGATGCAGATCGGGAGGAGAACAAAATCACAGGACTCAGCACGGTATTAACAAGAGGAATTCTAGTGGCTGATGGAGTCACGGGGGTGCCAGTCCGAGAGGGTCAGCCTCGTTCCCATGAGCCAACAACGGCGTGTGCTTGTTCGGAGACTGCGTTTAAACCACGTGTGACTGCACCACGTGCCACCCACTGTACTTTAATATTGACTGAATATTAATTATCATTAACTGAAAAATTAAGTATTAAACATTAACTACCATTAATTGAAAAATCTTATATACCAAGTGTCTTCAGTTTAATATAAATTATTTTATATAACCCTCAACTCCATTAGCTTGAGTTATTATTTTGTACGTGTTAATTTATTTAAACGCAGCTGAGGTGGTGTAACTTGCCTGAAGTCACCCTGCTGGCACAGAGGTCTAGGTGAACCTGCCTTCAGGGCTGCAGACTCTTTAACTTCCCAATGACACCACTCTTGTGTGTTAATTAAGAAATAAGGAAGGACATTTTGTCATTTGCAGCAACATGGATGGGCTTGGAGGGTATCATGCTAAGAGAAGTGAGTCAGAGAAGGACAACACGGCGTGACACCACTTATGTGTGGGATCTAAGCAATAAAACAACTGGTGAACACAGCAGAAAAGAGGCGGACATGAAGACACCGAAAACTCTAGTGGTGCCGGGGGAGAGGGGAGGGCGGGAGCGGTAGAAAGCAGGAGATTGAGACGCAGGCGCCACTGCAGCCAAATAAATAAGCTATGAGCATGTATCATGCAGCAAGGGGGCATAGGCAGAGGCGCCCACTCCATGCTCCTGCCTGGAGAATCCCAGGGACGGAGGAGCCTGAGGGGCTGCCATCCATGGGGTCGCTGAGAGTTGGACACGACCCAGTGACCGCACTTTCACTTTTCACTTTCATGCATTGGAGAAGGAAATGGCAGCCCACTCCAGTGTTCTTGCCTGGAGAATCCCAGGGACGGGGGAGCCTGGGGGTCTGCAGTCCATGGGGTCACACAGAGTCGGACAGGACTTAGCAGCAGCAGCAGCAGCAGCAGCAGCAGCAGCCAGGGGACACAGGCGACATGCTGGACTAACTATAGATGGGCGACGGTTTTAGAAATCGTGAATCGCTGTGCTGCGCACGTGAACATTACATTAAAGTCAGCTATGCCTCATGTGAAAGAAAATCTTGTTTTAAAAAGAAAAGGAAATTAAAAAAGAGAAATAAATTGTTTGGTACTTTTCTTGTTTATCTGGCATGAAAAATTTAGTAGGAAGTTGTATGCCTACTATCAGGCTGCTGATTAGGAAAGGAAATGATGTCTCAAAACTCAGAGACTGGCACCAAGGCCCTCACCCACAACATGCATTTTGAGATAACACTGGCACAAGGTGAGTCACCCCAGGCCCTAAAATGAGTGACATGAATCTTGAAGGAGGCATAAAAATAGCATGAGCACAAAGAGCAAACAGTGCCGAGATGCCTTACGGGAAATGATTATGCGAAACGGCGTCACTGCTGGTGAGCTAAATGTCTGGTGTGGGCCTGTTTCTGGAGGGCTGCCCCATTAGAATCGGTGAGTCAGGGAGTGGGGTCACTGTGTTCTGATTTAGCGTGAAGTTCAAGGTCACACGTGGTGCTGAGCTGAGCCGTGTGTTTAGTCATGTCTGACCCTTTGTGACCCCATGAACTGTAGCCCACCAGGCTCCTCTGTCATTGGGATTTTATAGGCAAAAAACTAGAGTGGATTGCCACTTCCTCCTCCAGGGGATCTTTCTGACTCACAGATCGAACCCGTGTCTCTTGTGTCTCCTGCGTTGGCAGAAGGATTCTTTACCAACTGTGCCACGTGGGAAGCCCCCTTGAGGTCACGTAGGAAGTTGCAAAAATAATCAGCTTAGAAAAAAGATCAAACCATATATTTTTATTGCCTCTTGAGTGAATGGAAGCCAGTGTGAGGGTAACAGGCAGGGCCCCCACATGAGGGAAATGGGCTGCAAGTGTCAGACGGTTTTTCTCTCTCTCTTCAGTGGCAGGAGGAAGCAAGCCCCAAGTGTCAGATTTCCCCTCCTTCTCTATACAAAATTAAAAGGAGGTTCCTTGTAAAATTCTGTGTTGCTATGATGACACCTGGTTCCACCTGAACTTAACTTTCTCAGACCTTGAACTAACCAATGCATTTTTCTTATGGAAATGTTTTTCTTAAGCTATGTCAACAAGCTATGTACCTTAGATTCTTCTTCAAGTAGGTTCTGCCTAAGACTCAGGAAGGATAATAGCTCAACAAACCAGTGTGCTTTACCATGGAAATGTCTTTCTTAAGCTATGTTAGTGAGACATTGTATCTGCTTAGAGATCTGCCTTTCTTCAAGACTCATGTCAATTGCTTTATGGCCTGGGATGACTCACCTTGTGCCAACGTTCAGGGGCCTGGCACCAGTCTGAGTTCTGAGACATTTCCTTTCTCTAAGTAGCAGCCTGCTAGTAGCTATATAACTTTCTGCTAAAAAACAGCAGGGACCCCTTTCTGCCCCCTTCTGAACTCTATGGCAGAAGCCTTCTCTCTTTTACACTTTGATAAAACTTTATTACACAAAATCTCTGAGCGATCAAGATGCGTCAGTGGCCCCGGATTGAATTCCTGTCCTCCAGAGGCCAAGAATCCTGGCATTGTTCACAGCTCAGCAGCAACCTTTCACCAGGATGGTCTCACATTGAACTGGCTGGAGAACTAAGTGAGGGGTCAAGGTGCTGAGACCCTGGAAGGTGCCATTCACAGAAGAGTGCAGAGGTGAAAAGTCACAGAGCCAGTGTCACCTGGGGCTTTATAGATCAAAGCAGTGGTTAAGGTGTACACACACAGTTAAATGTTGAATAATATGCTCCCCTTCTTGCCATCTGCTAAGAGCTTAAAGGACGGGACACACTCGCCTCGCAGGATTGATGAGGCTGGCTGCCCTGGGCCAGGGGATCCCACCCTGAGATGCAGAGCCGGTCTTTCCAAGCTCAGGCTTGTGGATGGACTGGATTCGGAGCCTGCCCGCTGGAACAGTCAGAGCAGCGGGCGTGGCCCCTGGAAGCAGCAGGGTGAAGGAGGCTGGAGGTCAGGACCTGCCTGTGGTCGGTTCAGCGAAGGGCGCCCACCAGCACCTCTCAGGGAGTCTCTGAGGGCTGCTCTCCATTTCTGCCTGGACCAAGGGCGACGCTCTGACCCCAGGAAAGGGCAGTCCCGTGTCACCCCCGCGTGGCTGGAGGGGAGACCGTCCAGCACTGCTTCCCTCCTCCTCCCTGCTGGGCTGTGGCTCCCTCTCCTCCAATTCAGTGCCCTTTTCCGGGCCAGCTCCTCCCACCCACTGGCCGCTGTTTCCCCCAGGGTTTGATCCTCTTTTCTCACCCCGTCCCCAAGGGGGAGCCGATAGTGGCGGCTCTGCAGCCCTGGCCTCTTTTCTGAGCCCCCACACTCGTGCCTGAGGCCTGAGCCCTGAGCCCCTCTGGAAGGATCTAATCCACTACCCCGGCCTTCTTTGTTTCCTGCCTGAATCATCACTAGCCCATCTATCACCTACAGTGAAGGGTCTGACCATCTTGAGTGCTCAGACCTTGTCCAGCCCATCCATCACCACACACAGGCTCCATGCCCCCGGCCTCTGCTTCCCAGCCTCCGGGGCACCTCTGCTCCACCTCAAGGAGGCCTCCACAGCCTCCCGCCTGGACTGAGGCCGGGGACGTGTCCTCTGGGTTTCTCCCCGACCCGTCAGTGCTCACACGGTAGCCTGTCTAAATGCAGAACTTCTCAGGGAGTCAGTCTGGTTAAAAACCACTGATGACTCTCACCCTTTGTTGGAAGAAGAATAAACTTGCCCACATTCTGCAAAGGAGAATTTGGCCAACTTTGCAAAGTTATAAATTCACCCACACATTGAGCCAGTTTCCTGTGGCCATCCTGTCACTCGTGTGCAAAGGCCACCCTTGGGGACAGCCAGTGGGGTCGTGCATAACCACAGGCCTGGAAACGCCCGACAGGCCCTTGGCAGGGACACTGGCTAAAGGAGGCATCCCCCAGGGGGTGGCGGGTGCGGTCACTGCAGGGAAGCGGCAGCCGCTTCCGGGAGGGTTCAGGAAGGTCTCGGGGATACGTCTCCGAAGACCCCACCCCGAGCCCCTCGGTCCCCTGCTCTCCATCACCCGCGCCCGTGGCCTCCCCCACCTGCCAGCACCTGCTACTCCTGCTGGGGGTCCTCCCGGCCACTGGGCAGGACCAGCTGCAGGCAAAGGGCTGGGGTTCCAGGCAGGACATCCCCCAGGCTGGTCCCGGGTGGCCAACGGAGAGGTGGGCCGAGTGGGCGGGTCCTTGCCTAAGTTCAAGACCGACTCCGAGGGCCCACTTGCGTCCTGGGGCCCCTGCAGAGCCAGGCTTGGGCAGGCCCAGCTGCGGAGGCTGCACGGCCCGTGGACAGGCAGGGCCCTCAGTCAGAGGCCTCGTGGCTGGTGGCAAGCTCAGCCATTCCTCTCGTGCTGATTTCCCCTTTTTATTTGCATCGGGCTGTGTGCTTTGTGCAGCCAAGCCTGGCTCTGAGGAGCTCTGCGCGACGGTGCGCACGGCTGGCCTGGGTTCTTCCCTGACCAGCCCCTCCCCGAGGCCTGCAGGGCCCAGCCACACGTCACGATTCGAGCAACCTGACCAACCCCGCGTGCGCACGTGTGCTTGTGTGCTGTGCGAGTGTGTGACCGTGTGTGTGCTGTGCGAGTGTGTGACCATGTGTGTGCTTTGTGAGTGTGTGACCGTGTGTGTGCTGTGCGAGTGTGTGACCGTGTGTGTGCTTTGTGAGTGTGTGACCGTGTGTGTGTGCTGTGCGAGTGTGTGACCGTGTGTGTGCTGTGCGAGTGTGTGACCGTGTGTGTGCTGTGCGAGTGTGTGACCGTGTGTGTGCTTTGTGAGTGTGTGACCGTGTGTGTGCTGTGCGAGTGTGTGACCGTGTGTGTGCTGTGCGAGTGTGTGACCGTGTGTGTGCTTTGTGAGTGTGTGACCGTGTGTGTGCTGTGCGAGTGTGTGACCGTGTGTGTGCTGTGTCGCTCTGGGAGACACGCAGGACACGGGGAGCAGGGCCGTGTCCTGGAAGACGAGCCGGTGATGGGTGGGGGGCTTAGGAGGCAGACGGGGCATGAAGAGAGGCTTCCTCTTCACAGAAATGTGGTTCGGGATTTGCTTTTAATTTCGTGCCACATGTGTGTGTTATGCTTTTGAAACAAGCTGAAGACAATCAGAGCCGACAAGCAGAATGCAGAACCCCGGTGTTGACATAACTGTGGCTGAGCTCCTCGGAGCCCGAGGCCTTTGATGTCTGGAAGGGCCGAATCCTGCAGTCTGCTCGCTCCTTCCTGGTCACCTGTCCTCTGCTGAGACGTGCCCTGTGCATCCTGGTCTCGCTCTTCGCTCTTGTCATTTCTCTCTTGGACGGCTCTTTTCTCATCAGTCACCTGGAGTCCTGAGCATCTTTTAAGAACTGTTCTGGTTGTGATGTCTTTGGAGCCATCCTGACCTAACCCTGCAAAAATTAGTTATTCTCTCTTATCTAATTCCTTTTTTAAAAATTTTGTTACTTTTGTCATATAATTGTTTTAAGTTGATATGTTGTCTTTTTATCTTTATTCATTTCAAGCGACTTTTATTTTTTTTGGCCATTGGCAGGCAGAATCTTATTAACAGCTCCTTGACCAGGGACTGAACCTGAACCCCTGCAACGGAAACATGGAGTCTTAACCACTGGGCTGCCTGGGAAGTCCCACCCTTGTCTAGTTCTTCGCCACTTTCCTTCATAACTCTAGTACAACAGGTTTTCAGTAATATGCTTTAAAATGTAAAGTTAAAAGCAGCTGAAATTCTCAGTTTCTAACAGCATCTCCTGACCATGCTGTGCTTAGTCACTCAGCTGTGTCCGACTCTTTGCGACCCCATGGACTGTAGCCCAACAGGCTGCTCTGTTCGTGGGATTCTCCAGCAAGAGCATGGAAGTGGGCTGCCATGCCCTCCTCCAGGGGCTCTCATGACCTCAGTAGGTACTTATAACCAGGACATGAATGCGGTCTTAGGTTTTTACCTTCAGGGACTTGAATATACGGACCAGAAGTGGGGAACCTCCAGACCCCTGTGATGGATGGAGATGCTGCTGCTTCTTGGGACCTGCGCTGGGAGGTCCCGCCAGTGCACAGGGCGCCGTGCGCCGTGTGGAGGGCGCCGCACGGAGGGCTGGCCTGGCTGTGCTGTTCCCAGTGTGAAGGTCATGGAAGAGGCTGTGAACTTGTCGCCAAAGATGCCGACGATCTGTCGCCAAAGATGCCGACGATCTGAAACGCCACTGATGGCTTCTCCTACTCATCTGGTGCCTCACCATTTTGTATGTCTGTATTTTCTTTTACAAAAAAAGCACAGGTCTCTGCAAAGACCTGTGTTCAGAGATTAACTTTGGCTTTCAGAAAATTAGATCAGAATAAATAAATGTTAATCTGAACAACTTTCAGTCAGTGTTAACTATTAAAATCAGTTTTGAAATATGGTCAGAATTACATCTAAAAATATGAACAGCAAAATGACCAAAAAGAGATATTCTTAAAATCTCTGGAATAAGGAGACAACAAAGGTTATCTCTGAATGGTGGGGAGGTGGTGATTTATCCATTTTAAATTATTTCTATTTCCCCATTTTTCTATGGTATCCACTATGCAATGGAAAAGTTCTAAAACCAGATAATTGAGACATTGTTCTGGGGGTTGCCTGTGGTAGCCCTAATCTTTTAAAAAAGGATGATTTTTAGCAGCTTTTGAATATCCAGTTGTCTTGCAACATTTAGCCAACTGTGTTAGTCATTTTTCTAAGGGTTTCACACCCGACAGATCTGATTGCTTTGCATCGTCTAACAGTTCAGATCAGTCTCCCTCCTGCCTTTGCCCAGGGTCTGTGTGGCCTCACTGAGCAGTGGGGACAGAGGGCCTCTGCTCTGTGAAGCCCCCTCGGTGGAGGGGCTACTGTCCACCACTCTTCCCATCCAGACTGGAAATGTGAGTCTGGTTCTGCTACGTGTGTCTATAACGAAGCCTAGGAAGACGGAGGGGTGCATTTCCCACCCTGCTGACACTGGCTTGGCCCCAGAATAAGAGCAGAAGTGACCATGGCTAGTTCAGATGAGCTCAAGGGGATGATGTATCCCTGGCAGGTGTGGGTCCCAGGAGATGGGAGAGGGTGAGCAGACCCACACCCCAGACCCTTCGTGGTTCCAAACCCAGCTGGGCCCACCTGAGAGCCCGAGGAGGCTCCATGCTGCAATTGGTAAGCCAGTGGGATTTCGAGGTTGACCAGCAGCCCCTTCTTCACATGCCCCACACCACTAAAAATAATAGTTATTTAACCAGACCTATGTGTGTGTGTGTTAGTAGCTGAGTCGTGTCTGACACCTTGCGACCCCATGGATTGCAGCACACCAGGCTTCCCTGTCCTTCACTGTTTCCTGGAGTTTGCTCAAACTCATGTCCATTGAGCGGGCTGGTTGCCATCCAAACACCTCATCCTCTGTCGTCCCCTTCTCCTCCTGCCTTCAGTCTTTCCCAGCATCAGGGTCTTTCCCAATGAGTTGCCTCTTCACATCAGGTGGCGAATTGGAGCTTCAACTTTATACCAGTCCTTGCAATGAATGGGCTTCCCCGGTGGCTGAGATGGTAAAGAATCCACCTGCAATGTGGGAGACCTGTGTTCGATCTCTAAGTTGGGAAGATCCTCTGGAGAAGGGAATGACTACCCACTTCAGTATTCTGACCTGGAGAATTCCATGGACTGTATAGTCCACGGGGTTGCAAAGAGTCAGACATGACTGAGCAACTCTCACTTTGTCCAGTGAATATTCAGGGCTGACTTCCTTTAGGATGGACAGGTTTGATCTTCTCGCAGTCCAAGGGACTGTCATGAGTCTTCCCCATTACCACAATTGGAAAGCTTCAGTTCTTTGGCACTCAGCCTTCTTAGAGTTATGAATAACAGTCCTATTTTGTAATGATTTTTTGGAGTAAAATTAAACAGGATATTAGAAGCCAGCAATGCAGCCTCTTTGACAGGCCTTATAGAACTCGCATTACCCAGAGAAGCCATGACTGTTCCACCCTGTGGTTTCCCTGGAGAGTCCTCTGCCACAGGAAGTGTGGGGCCGCACGCAGACCTCGCCTGCTAAACGGCAGTGTTGACTCAAACACTGAAAGCGACGTTGCACTTACACAAACGAAGCTAACATTCAAGCTCTTTTAATTAAGAAATAGGCACCACGTTGTACTTGAGTTTGGTGAATTCTGGTTGATGTTCATCACCTACCACAACTTCCGTGTTAGTGATACAAGGTCATATCAGCCAGACTGCCCACTGGTTGAATCTGTTGGTCAACACAGAAATGAGGCAGACCATGCTGGTACTCGGGGCAGGCATCTGCTTCTAAGCTGAAGACACTGAGTAGAAAGCCAGGGGTCAGCCTGGTAAGAGTGGAGGAAACAGCGCCACGACCTCCTTCTGTTGCTACTTGCTGTGTTTTATTGTAAAGTTCTGGGTAAATGCACAGAGCTGAGAAATCTGGAACTAAAAGAGAAAGGGGAGCTCGCCTGCCGCTGGTGTCATTTTAGTGACGAGGATGTGAGCGCCAGAGCGCACGGCACTCATGGGGCTATCCAGGAGCGCCCGGGGTACCCCTCACCCTGCTGTTTTTTTCCCCCATGTCTGGCCCGGCATCCATACATATGCGTGGGTGTGATCACAGGCTCGCCGACCAGATCTCAGAGAGAATCCTGGAAGGTGACGTGCTCGCAGCAGTGAGTTGGGAGGGTGTAATAACAGTAAAGGGCAGACTGCACCAGAGGAAACCTTTATTCAACCAATGAGCCACGTTCACCCGACTGACTGTAAAATGCACGTTGGGGAAACCACAAGCATGCTCTAGATCGAGGTACTGGATCACACTGAGTGTGCTGATGCAAATGTCTGCAGACACACGCTCCCTGCTCAGCGGCTCCCAGACAACGCTGTGTGTGCCTTCCCTGCAGGACTTCACCTTTTAGACACAGGCGATCTTACAGAGACGGCAAAGTCCAAGACCGTCGCAGCAGTGATGCTTCCACTGGCCCCGACCTACAGCGAGAATCGCCCCGTCAGGTGCTGGGGATCAGATCTCGCCCAGAATTTCGTGCTAGCTGTATTGTCTCATAATTCTCAGGATGAGCTGATGAGCCAGACACCGTGATTATGGCTGTTTATAGTGAGGGAGTAGAGCCTCTGCGAGGTCACAATCCCACCCAGGGACGTCAGTCTGAAGGCGGAGTGCTCCCACTCGTCCTCCCTGGGCTAAGCCTCACCAGGCGGCAGCGGGGCGGGCAGGGCGTGCGGACTGAAGACGGCGTGTCCTCACTGTGTTCATAATCCCTGTCAGTCTGTTAAAGCGTTTGCAGGCTTCACTCCCTGCAGGCTGGATTGCCATGGTCAGGGAGATATCTGTGCTCTGTTTAAAGCTGAGAATGTGTCTGTGGATTCAAAACTCTCTTACAAATCAGGCACGCAGACTTGCTCTTTGGCAATGTACTCAGTGTATTAACGGGCTTCTCTGGTGGTTCAGCTGGTAGAGAATCCACCCGCAGTGCGGGAGACCTGGGTTCAGTCCCCGGGTCGGGAAGATCCCCCACTCCAGTACTCTGGCCTGGAGAATGCCACAGACTGTGCTGTCCATGGGGTTGCAAAGAGTTGGATGCGACTGAGCGACTTTCATTTTCATTTTCACAGTGTATTAATATTTTACTGTTGGAAGCTAAGTGTCTTGAACAGGTTATCTCATCCCATTCAAATGTTTATGAGCTTATTTATAACCATGCTAACAGAGATGTCTAAATGTACAGTAGACTAATTCAGGGCATTAGACACTATATAGTGACTTCAAGGGCATTATGCTGAGCAAAATAAGTCAGATAGAGAAAAACAAATCCTGTAGGGTCTCGTTTACATATGGAATCTCAAAAAGAAGAGAAAATGAGGTCAGATTATCTGTGGCCACAGAGGAGTCTCAGGGACTGAGGGGACGGGGGACCAGAAGAAGGTGGGCCAAAGGGACAAGGTTCCATTTATATGAATAAGCACAGCAGGGCGACCGCAGCAGCACCACTGTCTCGTGTGCGTGAAAGTTCCTGAAGAAAGTGTGTCCCAAAATCTCTTATTCCCGGGGAAGAAACATTTTTTTTTAATTTCCTTGAGATGAGGGATGCTAACTGAGCTTGCTCTGGTAATCATTTCCCAAAACATGTAAGTGAAGTCACTGTGCTGGATGCTTGAGACTTATTCAGGGATGCACATCAACTCTATCTCAACAAAACGGGAAAAAAATAATGTGAAGCTTGAAATATGCATGACCATCTCATGAGGGTTGATTGTAATAAAAAATAATAACAAAAACTATGACATTTAAAACACACCTGCAGCGGATGAACCGCATTAACAATGTGCAGAAACATGGGGACACCTCACCTGACAGAATTTTAATATTGCACATCTGTGTATGCTTTCCCCTGTTCTTTCACAGAAAAGAATTCCTTTAAAGCTGTAGAAAATGTGGTTTCTTTTACAAACATTACTGGCGCTTTCAGTCATTAACCTGCCATCAACTCAACAAATCACTTTCACTGAATGAACGTGCCACCAATGGCAACAAACATACATTAAAATCAAAATTAAAAGTGCCCTCAGAAATCCTGCACATAGGAGTCGTTTCTTTAAAGACAGATCTTCTTACTTATTTTGATTATGTAAGACAATAACAGAAGCTGTACTGCTATTGAGAATATTGAATTTTTATCATTATTTTCATAAGAAAGGAATTTAGGTAGACAAATACTGAGATTCTTTTGAGGTCTTTCTATATAGAAAAATACATTTATATACTTAACATATAAGCAATTTCTATTATTTCTAAAAAAAAATTAAAAAGAATTCTATTTCTTTCTAAAGAGCTTGATGGGCTTCCTTTAGTGGCGTAGGTAGTAAAGAGTCCCAGAGACTTTGGATTAGGTCTTATCTTGGATGAATACTTTTTAAAAATTTAGTTTATTGAAATATGCCTGATTTACAATGCTTTGTTATTTTCTGCTGTACAGAAGAGCGGTTCACTAACACACGCGCGTGCATTCTTCCTCACACTCTTCTCCACTCTTGTTTATCACAGGATGTTGAGTGCCATACGGTAAGGCCCTGTTGCCCGTCCACCATATACATCACAGTTTCCATCCCCAGTCCCAGACTCCCAGTCCATCCCTCCCCTCCCCACTCCCCCTGGGCAACCACAAGGCTAACCTCTAGGTCTGTGAGTCAGTTTCTGTTTCTGAAATAGAAAAGATCATTTCTGTCATGGTTTACATTTCACCTACAAGTGATATTATATGGTCTCTTCCATTAATATTTTACCAAATTCAACTTGGTAGAAGATGAGAAATTTAGTGAGTTCATTTCAGTTCAGTGGCTCAGTCGTGTCTGACTCTTTGCAACCCCGTGGACTGCAGCACGCCAGGCCTCCCTGTCCATCACCAACTCCTGGAGTTTATTCAGACTCATGTCCATCAAGTCAGTGATGCCATCCAACCATCTCATCCTCTGTCATCCCCTTCTCCTCCTGCCCTCAGTCTTTCCCAGCATCAGGGCCTTTTCCAAAGAGTCAGTTCTTCGCATCAGGTGACCAAAGTACTGGAGTTTCAGCTTCAACATCAGTCCTTCCAATGAATATTCAGGACTGATTTCCTTTAGGATGGACTGGTTGGATCTCCTTGCAGTTCAAGGGACTATAGAGAGTCTCCTCCAACACCACAGTTCAAAAGCATTAATTCTTCAGTGCTCAGCTTTCTTCACAGTCCAACTTTCACATCCATACATGACCACAGGAAAAACCATAGCCTTGACTAGACAGACCTTAGTCGGCAAAGGAATGTCTCTGCTTTTGAATATGCTATCTAGGTTGGTCATAACTTTCCTTCCAAAGAGTAAGCGTCTTTTAATTTCATGGCTGCAATCACCCTCTGCAGTGATTTTGGAGCCCCCCAAAATAAAGCCTGACACTGTTTCCACTGTTTCCCCATCTATTTCCCATGAAGTGATGGGACCAGATGCCATGATCTTCGTTTTCTGAATGCTGAGCTTTAAGCCAACTTTTTCGCTCTCCTCTTTCACTTTCATCAAGAGGCTTTTTAGCTCCTCTTCACTTTCTGCCATAAGGGTGGTGTCATCTGCATATCTGAGGTTATTGATATTTCTCCCGGCAATCTTGATTCCAGCTTGTGCTTCTTCCAGCCCAGCTTTTCTCATGATCTACTCTGCATATAAGTTAAATTAACAGGGTGACAATATATAGCCTTGCCATACTCCTTTTCCTATTTGGAACCAGCCTGTTGTTCTATGTCCAGTTCTAACTGTTGCTTCCTGGCTTGCATATAGGTTTCTCAAGAGGCAGGTGGTCTGGTATTCCCATCTCTTGAAGAATTTTCCATAGTTTATTGTAATCCACACAGTCAAAGGCTTTGGCATAGTCAATAAAGCAGAAATAGATGTTTCTCTGGAACTCTTTTGATTTTTGGTGATGCAACAGATGTTGGCAATTTGATCTCTGGTTCCTCTGCTTTTTCTAAAACCAACTTGAACATCTGGAAGTTCACAGTTCACGTATTGCCGAAGCTTGGCTTGGAGAATTTTGAGCATTACTTTACTAGCATATGAGATGAGTGCAACTGTGCGGTAGTTTGAACCTTCTTTGGCATTGCCTTTCTTTGGGCTTGGAATGAAAAGTGATCTTTTCCAGTCCTGTGGCCACTGCTGACTTTTCCAAATTTGCTGGCATATTGAGTGCAGCACTTTCACAGCATCATCTTTCAGGATTTGAAATAGCTCAACTGGAATTCCATCACCTCCACTAGCTTTGTTTGTAGTGATGCTTTCTAAGGCCCACTTGACTTCACATTCCAGAATGTCTGGCTCTAGATTAGTGATCACATCATCATGATTATCTGGGTCATGAAGGTCTTTTTTGTACAGTTCTTCCATGTATTCTTGCCACCTCTTCTTAATATCTTCTGCTTCTGTTAGGACCATACCATTT
The DNA here is from genome assembly GCA_006410535.1 of Litocranius walleri. NCBI lineage: Eukaryota > Metazoa > Chordata > Mammalia > Artiodactyla > Bovidae > Litocranius > Litocranius walleri. Next base: position 299,188 of record SJYG01000950.1, read on the forward strand.
CTGTCCTTTATTATGCCCATCTTTGCATGAAATATTCCCTTGATATCTCTAATTTTCTTGATGAGATCTCTAGTCTTTCCGATTCTGTTGTTTTCCTCTATTTCTTTGCACTGATCGCTGAAGAAGGCTTTCTTATCTCTCCTTGCTATTCTCTGGAACTCTGCATTCAGATGCTTATACCAGATTCCCTGTCCTTCACCATCTCCCAGAGCTTGCTGAAACTCATGTCCATCGAGTCGATGATGCCATCCACCCATCTCGTCCTCTGGCATCCCCTTCTCCTCCTGCCTCCAACCTTTCCCAGCATCAGAGTCTTTTCTAATCAGCCGGCTCTTCACATTGGTGGCCAAAGTGTTGGTGAGGATGTGGATGTGCCACCCGTGTGCACCGTTGGTGGAAATGCACAGCGGTGCAGCGACTGCGAAACCAGAGTGACAGCCAGTCCCTTGGAATTAAAGACGTACGTGCCACGTGACCCAGGAATATGGCTCCGTGGTGAAGAACTTGCCTACCAGTGCAGGAGACACAGGTTCAATCCCTGGGTCAGGGAGATCCCCTGGAGAAGGAAATGGCGACCCACTCCAGTCTGCTTGCCTGGGAAATCCCGTGGACAGAGAAGCTGGTGGGCTGCAGTCCATGGGGCCGCAGAGAGCTGGACACATGACTCAGCGACTGAGTGGGCATGCGGCGCTCCACGCAGCATGGCTGCGTCCTAGACAGAGCGATTTAGGCAAGACGAGAAACACAAGTCATCCAAGTCAGAGAGGGAGGAACACAAGTATCTCTGGAGATGGCACGATCCTGTACGTGAAGAACCCTAAAGACTCCACATGTACACACAAAACTGTTGGAATTAATAAACAAATTTGGCATATTTCAGGATATAAAATCAACACACGTCAATGAATACACAAGTCAGTTGTGATTTTATACACTAAATAAATTATTTGAAAAAGAAATTAAGAAAACAGTCTTATTTATAAATAGACTCAAAAATAAAAATAATGAAAATGAAATTGTATAGATAGGAATATGAGCGTGTTTTGAAGATTCTGAGAGCTATCTTTGGATAAAAGCACTAAATATTAGGAGAAATGCGAAGAAAACACTGAAATTTGAGTTAAATTGTGCCATTTTCTATGATGATCTTATACCACAGAGTTGCTTTCTGTGTTGGGTAGCCCAAAATCTTGTTTTGTTTTTCTGATTTTTCCTTAGACTTCAGATCACCAACTTCACTTTGAGTCAACAATCCCATTTGAAAGGCGTGCATTTCTCACCTCAGGATTCTTCTCCCTGTGCTAAGTGCTTTCTCAAATTTAGAGAACTGTAAATTAATTACTGCTCTTCTGAATGGAGAAAATAAGAAACTTTATACAGATTTACAAGCAAAGAAAATTTCTATGTCTTTTTCTGTTTTCAATAGCTTCAAAAGTTGAAAGTATGAAATTTACCAGATAAGAAACAGTTTCAGGATGAAACATTTGAATGAAAGGATTTCTTTTTACACTCCCTTAGTAATACCAGGTCACTTGATTCATTATCCTCACTGAAGGGTCACGATAATCCCTGAGGAGTCCATTCTAGACACGTGTGTCCAGCTCGTCATGGACCTGGACCTATTGTGAAATTCCACTCATCCAAGGACTCCTTTGGCTTTCTCTCCTTTTGGTTTTTAATTTTTGTTCGTATTAGTTATAACAGCTAATTTTTTGTGCCATCTGTCCATGGGGGAGCCCAGCATTTGGCCAAACATTGTTCTGTGAAGATGTTTTTGGATGAGAGTAGCGTTCGAGTCTGTAGGCTGAGTAAAGCAGGTTGCCCTCTCTAATGTGCTGGGCCCCACCAATCAGCTCAAGGCCTGGATAGACCAAAAATGCTGACCCTCTCGTGGACATGAGGGAACTCTTCTTGCCTGACTGTCTTTGAACTGGGACACTGGCGTCCCGACCCCCCTTTGGACTTGAGTGGAGCGTCAGTTCTTCCTGGGCCCCCAGATGACAAACACACCCTCCCTTCTCCTGGCACCAGGCCTTTGGACGGACTGGACCTAACCGATCAGCTTCCCGGGTCCTCCAGTTGATGGCTGCAGAGCTCGTCAGCCTCCCTGACTCTGTGAGCCAGCTCCTTATAATCAGTCTTTATATGTGTACAGCCTATTGGTTCTGTTTCTCCAGAGAGCTCTGACTAATATATAAGGTTTGCCAAAGACTTTTTGAAATGACTCAAAGCTGAGTAGAAGATGAAGGCCCTGAGCCCTTCTTTCGAGGTCACACAGCTTAGGACATCTTGCAAAATTTGTTGCTATCATTCACTTGCAAAGGCATTGAAAAGAAAGAAGATACTGCTAAACTCTTTTCTGTGACTGAGCTTTGCAAAAGGTTACCCTTGCTCAGTTCTGGGTGTCATATTCACGTCTGTCATGCTAGCTGGGATCTTTTATAACCGCTGGATTCTGCCCTTCTGGTCTGAATTCCACAGCGACAGTGCACACACACACACGTGTGCACACACCGAGCGAGCGGCAGGCACAAGGCCATCGGGCCTGAAAATCTTCCTTTTTTGTCTCTTTGCTCCGATTCCTGCTCCTTAATTACAAAAACATTGTGCAAATGTCAGTCAGATGAATCTGTTTGTGAAAACCCAGGGCCATGTGTGCGTTGTCCCAGGATGCCGTGCAGAGTGACTCAGCACGAAGTCTTCTCACCCAGAAAACATCTTGAGCAAAATGCCCCAGAGGTGAAGCAAATTCAGGGAAAACCCCGCAGAAACACCACTCCGACAGAATGCCCTCCACTGACCGTGTGTGTGGACGGCCCAGGGCGACTGCCGCGGTCACGTCCATCTGGGGCCCTGCGGGCCGGAAGACCCTGGTTTCCTGTGTATCGTGGATCAGAGCGGGGCTGTGTTTAGGGCTTAAGAGAAACAAAAGCCCTAGCTGTCTGTGTGGGGTTGCTCGACTTCAATGTCGTGTGAGGTCCTTATTGGAAGAATCGAGGCTCTACTGCGGATGCAGGCTGGTGCACGACGTTGAGAACTGGGGACCTGAAGGGTAGGTTGGGCCCAGCCAGTGTTGGAGGTCCTGGGTGGAACGGAGCCAGCTGCAGCCGCCTTCCAGGGGCCCCAGTAGACACCTGGTGTCCCCTGTGGAAGCGGAGACGACGCTCCCTCCAGGCCCTGGAGTGGGCCAGCGCCTGCTGCCCTGGGGGAGAGGAGCCCCCTCACTGACGCCCAGTGTGCTTCCTGGCCCGTCACAGACATGCCTCCAGACCGCCTTCTGCTCCTCACCCCGCCCTCTCTGTGCTCCCTGCTTCATCACAGTCCAAACATGCGCCCGCCTGTCAGGGTGGCCGAACGTCCCCAGGATCCTGCTGGGACTTTGGTTCCTCGCTGAGCACCTTCTGGTACTGACCGTGGACTGATCTGGAGCCTGGGCTGGGAACATGTTGCTGATGGAGGGTTTCTGAGGCAAAAACAGCCTTCACATCGCTTTAGATTCTTCCCCATCCCCAGCAGCACAGGCTAAGACTTGGCTTTCAGGCTGCGGTGGAGTCTCCCCAGGGCTCAGCAAGGAATTCTGTGGGAAGAGGTCCTTTGAAGGCTGCTGTCCCTTCAGGTCTCAGCTTCACACCTAGACTATTCCCAGAGACTGGTCTGGTCCAGGCACATGCCATTTATTGACGTTAACTGTCGACTTAGCAAATGGACAAGATGCCCATCAGTGAACTTCTGCGGGGTAATCAGAAGTCCCCTGAGGGATAAGGGGGGGAGCAGCGGAGTGTGGACGAGCCACTAGGGGAGCCCCCGCCCCTCCTGCAGCCACGGCCCCCTTCGGCCCACCCCCTGGGGCCCTTCCCCCAGGCTGGGGTCACAGCCCTGCCTGGCAAGAGGCCAGCCCCCCTGCTAACTCCTGGAGATCACAGGCCAGGGGGACACACGCTCCAGGAACCCGAAGATAAGCTTGAGTGAATGGAGTCCTGAGAGACACGGGACACAGGTCAGGCCAGGGAGCCGGCGGAGGTCTCAGTCAGCTGGACACGGAGGAGACCTGGGAGCTGAGATCTGAGCTCCTCCAGTGGAAAGAACCAGCCATCGGGCAGCCAACGCGAAGGGGTTTCACAGAAGGGGTAGCAAGTTCAAGGTCCCTAAAAAGAGCACTTGGGGCACAGAAAGGGGGAGAGGGGCCCAGAGGGTGTGGGAGGGGGAGGGGCAGCAAGGACGTCGGGAGGAGGTGGGGGGTGTCTGCCAAGTCCCTGTGGTCGCTCTAGGGGCTGGCAACGGTGGACGGCGTGGCGGTCAGGGTGCGGCAGACCCTGCCTGCAGCTAACCAGGGCTTCCCAGGGGGCGCTCGTGGTAAAGGACCCGCCTGCCAATGCAGGAGATGGAAGACACGTGGGTTCAGTTCCTGGGTCAGGAAGGTCCCCTGGAGGAGGGCATGGCAACCCACTCCAGGATTCTTGCCTGGAGAATGCCCTGGACAGAGGAGCCTGGCGGGCTGCAGTCCCTGGGGTCACAAAGAGTCAGACACCACTGAAGCGACTCAGCACACAGGCAGCGGACAGCTCTCTCGCGTTTGGGGCACCCAGCACTCCCTGAGCCGTCCCGGGCCCACAGGGACCCTGGAGAAGAGGCTACGCGGCTTCCCACTTCACTGTCATGTAGGCCATGGGGAAGGCTGGCTCCTGGGGGCCGGCGCGGCCCTGGGGGCCGCGAGCCCGCGTCCCAGGCGCCAGCAGAGGCCGGAGGAGGGGGCGGGACAGACCGGTGACTCACGGCCTCGGCCTGAGAGGCCGGGCTGTCCTGCACGGCGCGGGTGAGAAAGGTGGAGAGCCGGCGCCTCTGCCTTGGACGTGGGTTTACCTCTGATGTGAGTCTGAACGGAAGTCAGAGGGCGGGAGGCTGAAGCCAGATGGGGCGGCGCCTGGTTGGGGAGAGGCGGAACCCCGACGGGATGAGTGAGGCCAGGAGGCCAGCCTGGAGGAGGCCCCACACCAGGAGCTGATGTCAGCTGTGGGGGTGCAGGACACGGCGGAGGGGAGCGGCCGGCGCCCCCAGCGGAGGCGCCGCCACTCCCTGCGACCCCGTGGTCTCCATGGGAACAGGAGTCTGCAGCCCGGGGGGCCTCCGCCGTTCCCAAGAGCGGGGAAAGCTCCTAGGCACCCCCGCCGCCCAGCTGAGTTGGGGCCTCTGCGGTCACTGGGGTCGCTGGGCCCTCCGGCCTGGGCCCGCAGAGTCGTGTCCCGCTCCCAAGCACCTCCCGAGTGTGGGGCCTCTAGAGAGGGCCCTCGTTTCACCCGCTGATGTCGGCAGGGCACAGAGCCCCAGGGCGGCTCAGAACCGTTCTGACCCAGCGGGCTCTGTGACTGTGCCCATTTCACACGGGAGGGAGCTGGGGCCCGGGAGGGTCACGGCTGGAGCCGGACTTCCCGCTCCGGACGCCCCCTTCACTCCCCGCAGCATCTGCAGGCCTCGCTCCGGGCCCCCCAGCCCGGCCCCAGCCCGGCCCCTAGCGTTGCTGTGCGGCTACTCCGTCCCCGCCAGAACTGGAAAAAACCCGCGACCTCATCCTGCCTGGCCTCCATCCACAGGAGCTGTTTAAAGGAATCTTCTCCCGCGACCAGCCCGGGCGCCCTCGAGTCGGAGTCGCAGGCTGCAGTTTCTCCTCTGCTGTCGGTCAGGGCAGAGCGAGTTCCCGGAACCCTCCGCCCACAGCGGCTGAGAAAGCCCGGCAGCGGGCGGAGGCTGAGAGCAAACAGATGTGGCCGCTTCCCATCCAGGGCTCCCAGCGCCTGCCTGGGCGGCCCTGCGCCCCGACGGCGCAGCCGCCCTCACCTCCACCCCCCAAGGACACAGAGCTGCGCGGGGCGGTGCTGAGCAGACGGGGACGGTCCGGGCGCCCTCGCCTCCCCCTTGGGAGGTGGGGTGGGGGCTCTGTGAAGACTAGGAGTGTCCGTGGGCTGCCCTCACCTCCCCCTGGGATGGGGTGGGGGCGCTGTGAAGACGGGGCGGGTCCCTGGACGCCCTCACTTCCCTCTGGTGGGGGGGGGCTCTGTGAACAGGGGAGGGTCCCAGACACCCTCACCTCCACACCCCAGGGACACAGAGCGTGGTTGGGAGGGGGCTCTGTGAAGATGGGGCGGGTCCCCGGGTGCCCTCCTGGGGTTGGGGGGGGTGGCTCTGTGAACAGGGGAGGGTCCCGGGCGTCCTCACCTCGCCCCACCAGG